>JAVJGI010000035.1:32491194-32561636 GCA_035590275.1 Ibycter americanus | reverse complement strand
GCCCCCCCCCCCCCCCCCTTTGTTTTAAATGCATACACAGTTGTTTATGAATCTTGTTCCCTTGGCTGATAAACACTTTCTTCTGAGCTGAAGGAGCGTGAGTGGTATTTAAGGATTCAATTCCTTACTTTCAACAGCTTCTGAGTAATAGGTCAAGTCTTGTGTGCTTGGGACAGATTCTTATCCAGCTTGTGTTGCCGTGTGCCGTTATACATTAAAATTAATTCCCTCAATGTCCTGGTATGATCTGGGATAGAGTTAATTTTTCTTCTTAGTAGCTGGTGCAGTGCTGTGTTTTGGATTTGGTGAGAGAATAACGTTGATAACGTACTGCTGGTTTTCAGTTGTTCCAGTGAGATGGCTGGAGGGGCACAAGAAATTGGGAGGGACACAGCCAGGACGGCTGACCCATGGATCGCTGCTCGGGGGCTGGCCGGGCATTGGTTAACAGGTGGTGAGCGGTTCTATTCCACATCACTTGGGTTTTTTTCCCCTTCCCTTGGGATTTTATTCCTCTCCCCTTCACTATTATTATTAGTAGTAGTAGCATTAGCATTAATATTGATGATGTTATTGTTATTTTAAGTAATGTATTAAATTATTCTTATCTCAGCTCTCGAGTTTTACCTATTTTTTTTCCTGATTCTCTTCCCCATCTCGCTGCTGGGGGAGTGAGCGAGCAGTTGTGTGGTACTTAGTTGCCAGCTGGGGTTAAACCATGATACACACCATGCAGTTCCCGTTATATTGGTGAGGGATGGAAACGTGTAAAGAAATCGTGTTTAGTGAAATGTATTTCACCTCTGAATGACGGTTTGCAAATACCCTGGCAGGGCACCTGAGACAGTAGTGAGCCATGTCTGTGTTAAGGCAGCTTAATGATTGTGTAAGTGCAACCAAAGGTAGAGGCGTTGACCATGTGTGCCAGGCTGGTTGGCACTTCTGTGTGGCTTCATGTAAAAGGAGTGAGAAGCAGGGAGACGAAAGACTGAATAATGGACACAGCTAGATCTGGGTTCTAGAGAACGTGTCCCCTTCACAGCAGATGCTTTCCCATGGAAACACTGCACAAATATAGGATTGCATTTTTGATCCGGCACTATAAGGTATTTAGATCCATATGAGATGATGTAAACCTGGCTCCATTTGCACACTGACTTCAAGAAGTTTCTGGTGGGTTTTTTTTGGTTTTGGTTTGTGTTTTTTTTTCCATACCAATATCTCTATAAATCTATATGTCTGCTTTACATTTTCTAAATGGCTGTTTGCTTTAACTCATGGACAAACACAAAAGCAAGCATCCCTTTGGGCAACAGTGATCTTTACAGATGAGATGCCTGAGCATTTGTTCTGTTCTAGGGCTTGCTTTCATATATTCAGAATAACTGATAAAATTGGTCTAATTGTCCAGGCTTGCTTAGGAGATAGTTGCATGGGTGTCTGTAGACTGAGGACAGTAACTAGCACTGCTTGGCACTGGTGGTAATGCCTCTGCAGCAGTGTCTTCAGTGTGAGAGAGATGTTGATGAACCAAAGGAGCATGTAAGGGAAAGAAGAAGGTGGTCAGGGGATGACATTACAAATAAGAAAATGGTAAGGAGAGGGTTGAGTGAAGGCAGCCAGACATCCCTCAGAGGTGCAGTACAAAAAAACCAATGCATCAAAAGTTGAAACAAGGGAAATTCCAGTTTTAGAAAAAGGAGGAATAAATGTCGCCATGAAAGTGGTTCAGCACTGAAACAGATTACCCAGAGAGGAAGTGGGATCTGTATCCTTGGAGAATTTCCAAACTCAACCTGAGCAATCTGCTCGAACGTGGAAGTTAATCCTGTTTTGGACATGGCGTTGCTCTAGGTGACCTAGGCCAGCCGGAATGACTGTCATTCCTTACCGTGACCAGCCCTATTCAGCAAAGCTCCTCTACAGTTTGGTCCAGGGGCAAGCCTAGTCCAGACGTGCAGATGAATTTGGGATTTGGTTACAAACAATTCTGAGGGTCTAGGGCATCTCTCTGATTTACGTTGCTTTTTCTCAGTTTCTGAAACGGCATAAAAAAAGGAAGGTGTGTAAACAGCTCTGGCCTTCCTCATTTCCACAGGCAGACAATATCGTATCTTGACCTCTTTCTATGTCCTACTTGCCAGGCTGGATTTTCTTTAGGTTAAGTTGGTAATATTTCTCTAAGGCAAACCGCTTGGTGGATGGTGTGGTTATGAGGCAATCCCAGCTTCTCAGTGCCTTCCTTGCCTGCACACCATTGTGCAGCTGAAAGCCAGCTCAATTTTCTTCTTTCAGTGCTTATCATCTATCTGCTGAACAAGCCACATGCAGGTTGATTCAAGAGGATTAAAGGACAAAAACTGAGAGAGCAGGAAAATCTCTAATATAATAAGGAAACATATTTTTCAGTTCCTGCTGTTCTTTCTTATTACTCTCTTTTTCCAGTGTAGTCACTTAACCTACTGCCCTAATTTTGACATTTTTAATTTATCCATTATCTGTGATTAAGATCATACTACATTCATGAGGGTGACTTTGCTTGCCAAGAAGCTTTCCTGAGGTATTACAGCTCTAGCAAGGGGCCATACCTCACTGTAGTCAAGTTTAATCATTCCTAAAATGTTCATTTAGAAAAACCTGCAAGTTTAATTTCAACTTTTTCCTTACTAATTAAATGGTATTTATTATGTGTATAGCCATGCAATGTAATTATTTCACTGCTAGAAACGTGATGCACTAAAAGTGTTGCAGCAGAACGACCCAGTAGGCAGATTTGATTAACAGTTTCCTGCGTAGTTCTTGCTTTCATCATAAAGAAAACTTTATACATTATCTGAAGAGCGTGTGATACAAAGATTTTATGAGACAGCTGAGTTTTCCACACTGTAAAAGGAAGAGGAGTAGTGGGTTATATATGGTCCTCTCTCTGGTGATCACTGGTATAACATGTGGAAATGGAATGAAGCTGCATCAGGGGAAGTTTGGGCTGGACATTAGGAAAAGGTTCTTCACCGAGAGGGAGGTTGGTCGCTGCACCAGGCTGCCCGGGGAGGTGGTCACGGCACCAAGCCTGTCAGAGTTCAAGGAATATCTGGATGATGTTTTTACTCCTATGGTTTATTTTTAGATAGCCCTGCGAGCAGGGAGTTAGGCTTGATGATCCATATGGATCCCTTTCAGTTTGAGATATTCTATGATTCTGTGATCTTTGTAAAATACAAAAATGTAACAGGAAAAACCTTAAAAAGGGAATACACCATATACGTGGAGCAAAGAATTTATCCATATTGCAATTAATACTCAAATGTACTCCCGATTATCAAACAAATAGAGAAAAGCCTCATTAATAACAGTTATAACTGTTACACAAAGACTTCATTTATCTCGACCCCTTTTCTCTAGTGATATGCTCTACCCCCCAGCTCTGGGTCCTCCGGTTGGCAGCCTCAGCCGGCCTCCAGAAGAGCAGAAAGGGGGCTTGAGGTCTTCACCAGGAGCTGTAGGATGTTCGTTGGAGAATTTCTGCCTCCTTGGTCTCACATCTATTTGTTTGTTTGATGTTTCTCATCATAGTTTACTTCCTTTTTATTGGTTTCCTGCTCAAGTTTGGAAGTTGCGCTCCCAGTATCACCTAACCTAAAGGGCTATTGTTTTTATTCAGGGGCTACCTAGCTTTGTCAGACCTTTATCCTCTATTATTATGATCGTTGCAGAATTTAAGTAAAACAGATTAGGGAATTATCACTCAACCCACCAGACAACTGCTAAAAGGTGCTAAAGCCAGCTGAGGCCAAGGCAACCCCAGACAACTGCAGAGACTGTGCACTGTCAAATCAATGTAAAACCTATGGCTTTTTATTATTTATGGCAAAACTCACATTTAGTGGGTTATAAGGGAGGGGACAGTGCTTTTACAGTTGGCCATATGCTGTTACGCAGTGAAGGCTGATTTATTGCTCCATGTGGAGAAAGGAGGACACGAATACAGCTCCTCCAGAAGCAGAGTATTACAGATATGCATAAGTGTGATAGCACAAGCTGCACTGCTTTAGCACGGCAGACACTGGAGATGTCATACTCGGTGCCAGAAAATGCCTCCCGCTAACTTCAGTGGGGCTGACGAACAAGAGTAAAAAAGGAGGTGGGATCTTTATTATGTAGACTTGAGATTTTTAATTAGGCTACTTTCTGAACTTGCAATTATTGCAGTGTTTCTGAGAATCAGACTTTATTCACACCATGTCACACAATGCAACCAAATTCAATTTCCTAGTATTGTTACTGCTTCTGGTTTTGGTGGTTTGATTTCCCCCCCGCCCCATGTTTTAAAAACAGGATCATGCCTGAATGTGTTTGTGCTGTGAGTGAGAAGGGAGGATACAGAGACTGTCTTATCACTTGTACCGCTACGCAGTAGCTAAATGGATTATGGCATTTTGCTTTCTCTTGGACGATTTGCTGATAATTTAACTGGACCTCTGGCTGTGGCTGAAGCTGCCCTGGTTGCCTAAAAGTATTTCTTAAGCTGGTGGGGACAGGCAGTATTGCGGCACCAGGGTGCTCTTTGCCCTGCATCTCTGCCGTGCATCGGCTCAGTGCTGTTATTTCACCACCTGATGCTGAAGCAGGCTTCCTGTGTGCTTTTGCCTGACACTGAGAGCCGCTTTTTGATGTTGTGTACAAGATCTTCCGTCATCACAGTCACAGAAACACGGTTCTCGAGATTGTGTGTCTGTTTGTTATATACTTATGTTGATTATATCCTATACTCTCAGTCACAATTTTTATCTGATCTGGGGAGTTTGAATTCGCATCTGCTATCAAACAGTTGATGAATGATAGCTGACCAAGCTGAAATGATCAGATCTTCTAGCAGGCACTTTCAAGATACACTAATGGGTTTTCTTCTGTCAGCAAGGGTATGCTCAAGAGCTTATTTCCTAGGCATGTACCTGAACTTCAGCTGCCTGTTCAGTTTAGAATGCAAATGCCCTCCTTTGCTGTTTCTGTTTGTCTTTTTTTAGGGCAGGAAATAAATGAACATTATGTACCCAGAGGTCCTTCATCAAGTGCAGAAAATTTTAGCAAGACTTTTTGGCTAGACGCTTGTTGTATTGAGTAGGGGAAATGATTAAGAGCTACTATCTATAGTATTACGTATTTATACACATTAAGTAAACGCTGAATGGAAGTATATAAATATACACAGGGCAAATGAGGTGAGTCTGAAAGTTAGAATTACATTCTGCCCTGCTATTGCTCTGCAACTGTACAGTTTTGCCTTCCTCTCCCACGTAATTTCTATATTTTTTGCAAAAAGGTGAAATTTTTGCAATGATCTGATTCATGCTGTTTCAGAAAAGTGGGAGTAAATGTTTGTGTCTTTTGAAGGAATTTCTTAGTAACTATCCAGGTAAATTACTTGGTTCATGTTGGCTCCCAGACTAACAAAGCAAGTACACAACAACAACAGTGCAAGTCATCCTGGTACAATGTGCTAGTGTGCCTTCAGGAAAGGTGGCATGGGGATTTAAAATTAAGCTAAATTCATTCTTTGTCATCCTCTGTCACCAAGAGGAACATAAATGATGTGGAAAACGTGGCAGTTAAATTAGGAAAGAATAATAGATAATGCTTTTATATACCTGAAGGATGCAGTGCTGGATGGAGAGGAAGGGTTTGACAATGGGTCTGAAGAAAGAAATAATGATAGGAAATTACTAAGTGAAATTTAGATTGAATATCAGGGAACTCATCGAGACAGTGAAATCTGTTACAACCTGGAATTGTCTCCCAAAGGAAGACACTGAAACTTAATTGCTTTGGGCATTTTTAACAAGTCTTGCCATGCTGCGTGGAAGAAATGTAGAGAACGATCACGGACGTGCAGGGGGAAAGATACAGTAGGTGACGTGCTCAGCTTTGCTACTTCTTATTGCTCTGACTTTTTAACTGCCAGCAGGAATGACAGTGATTATGGTGGCAATTTTTACTGGGAGAGCTCAGCTGTATTTCTGTGTCAATCTGAACTAGCATTCAGGCATGGAAGTTCAGGATGAATAAACTAATGTTGTATTTGGGATGATAGGCTGAAACCTGCAGTTAATTCACTTGTACGCAAAACTTCTTTTAGGTGACCACAGAAGTGGTTGGGAAGAAACATTTATTGGACTGGAAAAAGTGGAAAGTAGTTGGACTGCAAGGCACAGGAGGTGTGTGCTGCTTGCCTGTCAGACAAGAGGTTGCTGCTGGGGGCTTGGGAGAGGAGGAGGAGGAAGAGGGGAGGATGTCCTCATTTGCCCTAAGGTCCGTGTGGAATCCTGGTTCCGAGTATTATTTTATAGCTTTTCTCCTTGTAGCAGGCAACGTCAGAGCAGGAAGGCAATAAATTACAGCCATTCCAGATAAGATCACGTCTCCTCTCTATGGGACTGTTGAGTGAAATTAATAAAGAAAAGTTGTTAAAGTTTAATTATGCCCTCCTCCTGCACCAAGCCACAAAGACACTCAGGATACAAGACTGTAAACACAAAGAAAGTAAGCTCCGAGAACTGTATAATTAAACAAATTCATGTTAGTTGCAGTGCAGATTTTTGTGTGGTCACAATTAAATCCTGTTAACTGAAATGCAATGTAAACTCATTTGTATTAATATATGCCAGTGTGCAGGTACATAAGCATGCCAGAGAACAGGTACTAAGGACATGACAACTTCTTGTGGAAATATACGGCACAAACATCGAACAAAGAAGTTAAAGAGCACTGACCCAAGACAGGGAGGAAAAGAGTTGTTTTCCTAGGAAATGAATCTACTGGGATTTCAGTAACCAACAGTCCTGGTCTTCAATGGGTATGTGACTAGAGCTCAGTTCTTCTCTAGGCTGTATGTATCTTTGACTGAAAGGCCAGTGTTTCTTTTATTTGTTTGCTGGTGCAGACTGTGAATTTTTGATGAAAACAAGCGTGGAAAGTGGGGGAAAGGAGAAGGAGCTGAGTCTGAATGCAAAATACCGTGCCCCACCAAGAGTGAGGTGCCCCTGTGTGCGATTCACCGCAGATGTGATGGACAGGCAGAATAAAGTTTATTTGTACTTGCTGTCCACTCTTGTTGTGTGTGCAGCATTTCGCTTCTGCAGATCTGCCTGGGCCCTTATTTCGTGCTTGCCCGCCCCTGTTTCGGGTACAGCGGTGGCCCGCGGGGTGCGCAGCAGAAGCGTCCCCTCCTTCTGCCGGGTGCAGCAGGGACATGCCGTGATTTGTCCTCACAGCATGTGGTGCAGGTAAGGAGCCTGTTTGCACGCTTCCACTTAAAGACTACCCACCGTATTTCATAGCCGTATAGATTTACCTGTCATCGATGCTCTCATCGCTGCCATCTGTTTAGTAGATTCATTTGTGGTCTCTGTTTCTACAGTTACCATGAAAGGTCTTTGGAACAGGGACCATAATTTTATTACATGTTTGTAAAGCACGTAGCATGATGGGTGTCCAGTTCCATTTTCAGACCAAGAGCGAGAATTACATTTCCAGTTGTACCTGTTATCCACTGTAAACCAAACCCTTTTCCCACTCGGCATGGTGGCCGAGTTGTTTCTCCTTGTTTCACATGACATCAGGATTTACTCCGGCCAGAATGTATGAACTCTGTCTTTCCATCAGCTATACTACTGCATTTTTACTCTTTGCATGTGATGAAGTTACAATGCTCAGCCATTTGCTGAGTTTAATACCTGTTATAAATACCTACATGTTGACCTGTGGAAAAATTTAGATGTGCCATAGGTCGGTTAGATTTCAAAGAGCTCTTAGAAAAGGTGACAGAAGGGCAGCAGTGTATGTGACAACAATACATCATGTAAATTGCAACAATAAATTTTAATTAAAAGAGACGGAGATGCATCTTCCGAGGGACAAAATGCTACTCACAGAAAATGTGTCAATAAATGTTAATGGCTTACTGTGCTTTTGCTATCACTTTTAGGGAGCGAGAGGGCAGTGGCACACTTCAAAGATTCTGCATCAGTTCAGCCACTCTTAGACATGTGCTGAGGAAAGAAATATTGATCCCAACAGCACAGTGAATTTAACATAAGATCTAACAGTATTAACAAGAATAAGGCTTGATGGTGTCCTCTGTCCTAGTAAATAGCATCTCAGGATATTAAAAAAATCAGATAATTTAGATTTCAACATGTGAAAAATCCAGACGTAGTCTGTGATATCCAAGCTTTTTTAAATTCCTACCTATATATGACTTATTTCAAGGTAATTATTTTCAATTTGCAGGGTGTGTTTTTTATTCCATATCACAGCAAAACATTTTTCTTTAGTTAACAAGGAGACAGAGTTGCGGATTACATAAGGGAGCTTTTCATTAAGCTTCAGCCACAAATGTGCAGCCACGGACAAGGTATTTAAAAAATACATATGTTTAAAATTACCTATTACTTATGCAACTGTTTAAATACAAACACTCATCTCAGATGTGGTGCAGGAGGAGCTTACCTTCTGAAACCACCAGGGAGAGCGGTGGGGAAGGCGGGGAGTCGCTGTTACAGAGAGAGGCTTGGGAGAGGCTGCCTCTGTGCCTGGAGAGCGGCACACGGATGCTGACTGACAGACTCCTGCCCAATCTTTTTCTGATAATCCCAGTGAAGAAGGCTTCATCGGCTCGGCTGGCAGCCTGCTCCGCTTCTGACGTAGCTGTGTAGACTTGCGGGTCTAAGTTGCACTCCTCGGCTCCCGCCCGCCGTGCCATGGGGAGCAATGGGTCACCTCCTCGACGCCTTTTG
Organism: Ibycter americanus; assembly: GCA_035590275.1. Lineage (NCBI taxonomy): Eukaryota > Metazoa > Chordata > Aves > Falconiformes > Falconidae > Ibycter > Ibycter americanus. Next base: position 32,552,844 of record JAVJGI010000035.1, on the reverse strand, counting down.
CACACTGGGATGTCGGTGTCATGTCCCTCCTTAGCTGTCTCTTTTGCAGACCATCAGACCCAGTCCTTCAACATTTGTTCATGGCTGGATGATGGAAAAGTACGTCGTTCAAAGCCGCTTGTTGGGTTTGGTTCCTTCCTCTGGCTTTTTTCCTATTTCTTCCCTTAAAGAGCGGGGTCCAGGGGATGCCTCGCCAACACGGGGAAAAGAATAACGACCAGCAGTCTCTGCCAATGCCTTTTTAGACCTCAGGGGTGCATCAGAGATGTTTCTTACCCAAACTGAGAAACATGGTCTTTAATAGTTTTGGGAGCTATCCCAATGGAATTGCCAGAAAGAGCTGCTTTCGCATCTGGCCTCTGTCAGGCTTCTGTTATCTGGACCAGCCATCATCTGGTTTGAGTCAGGGATCCGGTCTTAAATAATTAGTGACCGTTTTGGTACATCTGTAAGTACCTTCACCAAGGAAGAATTTTCTTGACATAGATTTAGAAATTAAACACTTGCATTCTGGAAACCTTTGTAGCAAGAAAAAGTAGAAGCAAGGTCTCAAACAAACAAACAAATGGTAATATTTTATATGGTTGAACGGCTGGACTCGATGATCTCAAAGGCCTTTTCCAACCTAATTGATTCTATGATTTTATAGGCTAATTTGAGGAAAAGAGGAAATTCATATTGCATCCGGAGTCTTGCTGAAATGAGGATCCTCTGGAACTTTTGAAACAAGAGCTAACCCCAAGCAAGGGCTATTGCTCAGAGTCTAAGGTCAGCTGAGACAAAAATAGAGGTTGGAATAACAGCATCAGGCTTAATGGTGAATGTTTTCAATTCCACAGAAAGCCTCTTAAGACAAGGAATGAGTTGCCAGAGGACCAGGGCATTGGAGGAAATTTAAACTCTAATTCTAAAAGGCCAACTTAAAAAAATATGTTTTTAGGAACTGCTATGGGAGAAATTAAGTTGCATAATTTTGTGTTTGTCAGTCTGCTGGCTTACGAAACACCTGAATTAGCCTACATTTACCTGAGAAATTCATACACGTTTTTGCTTGGTTGAGAAAAATCACAATAGCCGTTCTCTCAGCCAAAGTGGGCAAGAATTCTGTTGAAATATGGGAAAAGTAATGCACGTAACTGCTAATAGTGATGAAGATTTCAAGGCTGCTGTAATTGAGTGAATATTTTTGGGGTCGTTACTCTTGTGTCTAATTTATGCTTATGGTGATATTGAAGCCAAGGTCTCACTATTGCAAAATTATAACTTACTATGTGAGATCTAAAAAAGACATATTTTTTTAAAGCATTTGTTCTTAACTTTTACTTCTTGGCTTTACAGCTATTTTGTGTGGTATATAATTATACTGTTGAACCTGCAAAAGCTAGATACGTTGTCTGTGGCTTTAGAGATGATACATACACTTTCAAATTACACTTTACGACCCAGTGTCCAAATCTAATTTTAGCCTGTCTTGAAGAAGTAGTGAGCAGTTTGGGTAGCCGCTGGTTGATGTGACAGAGTCCCTTAGTAAACTGATGGCAGCAGGGTCTGCACTTCAATTCCCTGTTTTCAAAACCACCTTCTGATATGCCTGTATGTCATGGTTATTGTCTGTGGGGAGCTGGGAAGAAACAGGGAGTAGGTGGCTGAGAGATGCCAACATTCTGCGATTCTACGAAGCAGATTGGTATCTTGTGAGTTTGTAACTTTCTGGACAAGCGGTATCTCTGTGCTTTCATGGTTGCTCTTTATCCTGTTATATTTGCGCTGTGGCTCTACAATCTGAGACAAGTCGAGGCCACCAAAATGTAGAGCAATGGCACAAAATTCACATCTGTCAAGTTTTTGTGATGTGCGCTTGTATCTGTCACAGTGACAGGTTGCGCATTTTGCGATTTAGATAGCATGTACTGATGTGCTGTACAATTAAACGTTATTATTGTGTATTCCACAACCTGAGTTAAAATTGACTTGACTGCAGCTTAATGGGACTTCAGCAGACTGTATAAATGCAAATCATTACTGCCTAAATGTTGTGGAGCGTTATGGTGAACGAAGATGAGTGTCAAACAAACCCTTTTATTTAAAGACAGAAAAATTCCCTGCTTTAATCCTAAAACAAATGCAATTTGTGAAAAGTCAGACGTGAGAGAGACTTGTACTTTGATAGCCTTTATAAGCAGATATTGGGGTAAATGCGATATTCAGAGAGACATGTCATGCCTGTGGGTTAGAACAAATTCTGTTAATAATTAGTGGAGTAAAGCTGTGACAAATAAATGGTAGGTGCTTAGTCGGAGCTCAGCCTTTGCTTCTGTGGGCTGTGATTAGAATATCAGTGCTATATCAATGTTTTTTTAATTTATTTTGATTTAATTCTACATCACTTCTATCCCCAATCTGGTGATTTGGTAAACATAGCTTGAGTCTGGGAAAAGAAACAGCATTCTTGCATTTTAGTTTATCCTTCTTGACGTTAAATACATTCCAGGCACAGTTTTCTTTTATATCGCAGCATCTGACTTTGAGTGGATGTATTTGTACTAGGTGTTTTAAAGGATACATGCTTATTTTGACATATAATGTTAAATGTCGTCAGTATGTACTATGGCATTAAATTCCAGCTTGCATATGCTGCTGGGTTTGACTCTGAGATTGCAAGCAATATTGTAGTGGAGATTGAAAGCTTACACATTAACAGCTTGTTTCAGCTATCTCAAAGGTATTGCATAGCCTTTCTTTTCATAGGAAATATAGTGGCAGATGCTGTCACTAATAGTGCTAAAAAAGCCTCACTTTGTGTCTCTCTGTGGACTAAATTCAAGTCCCATTAAAATCAATGGGAAGGTTCTGCCTGCCTGCAAGGGAAGCAGCGCAGGCTTTACGTCTTTGAACTACATGGACTGCAAATGTCTTTGGTGCGCAAAACGTCTTAGTCAACGGTTTGGAAGAAACCGATGCTGACAGCAACTGGGATTGTTTTCATTTTCCCATAAATACTGCCTTAAAAATAACTCATGAATGTGCACTTCGTTGCAAACACATTTTAGAGCATTGTTAATTCAGAAATGTTGAGGTGTTTTAGAAGTTTGGGATTTTTTTAATAAGTTGCAAGAGACATAGTATTAGTAATAGTGAATGTGTCATGTAGAAATAAATAACTGCTGCACCAAAGACCTTTTGTAGCATTAGGACTAATGTTATGAGTGGGCCCAATTAACATAAAGTCTGTGTAGTTTTGTATTCTGGTGGTTTTTTGTTTTGTTTCCTGTCTGAGCAAGGTTCTGCCATCTTGCGTTACTCATCATATGTGATGATGATATCTAATTAACATCTTTTTTGCTTGCCTGGAAATTACTACAGGAAATCCTTCCAAACATCAGCTGCCAATATCTGTTTGACAGTCCAAACCAGGGGCCGGCTTCGATAAAAAGCTAACTGCAGTTAGTTCTGGGAATTTTGGTAAGGCTAACCATAGTAAGGATGCTACCTATATATCTTTTTATATATATATATATATATACACACACACACACATACATATATATATAGGTGCCTGCAGCAATGCAAGCCCAGAATGTGGGATGCCTGGGAACAGACTCAGAGGTGGGATTGTGATCGAATGTGCAACCATCAGGAATGGAAAGATTCCTGTGAAATTCATTCTCCACAGATTTATGGGCACCTGACTTTTATTAACTCACTGCTCGGCTCCTGTATGATGATTTATTTACCTTGCTGTGTTACCGGGCCTGATGTAATTCTCTCGTATTTAGCTAGAGTAACTGCGATGCTCAAAACCCAGGGAAAGTGGCGCCTGCTCTGGCATTTAAATGCTCTCTGTCTTGTCCCTTGTGACTCCTAGACTTGCTGAGCGGATTGTTTCTGCCAAACAGCAGATTTTCTTTCTCCCTTCGATTTGCTTATAGAACCCATCATTCTGATGTAGCAGTGAGATACCTGGACAATGGTTTTATCTTGCATGGGCTGTTCAATTAGCGTTAAAACAAGTACTGCTGTGACTTCATAGAGGCCGTTGGCACGAAGTGGCACATCTTGGGTGGTTGTCAGCAGTCTACAGAGGTTATAAAAATGCCTTCCCCACCACCGCTACTCTCCCAGTTTAGGAGTTTTGTTAAAATCTCAAGCTCTTTTAGTTTTTGTGTGTCCATTTTCCACTCCCCCCAGCGACTGGCGGTGGTGGAGCCCGGCCGGCAGAGCAGGCGATGTGAAGCTCCGTGCCCAGGGCTCCCGTTACACCCTGTTGGAGCAGGAGGCTGCTGTGCTGGGGGCCACTGGGCTGCCCTCCCACGCGAGGTGGCAGCAGGACTGCCTTCCCCGCCGCTAGCGTTGCACGCTGCTTTTGGGGCGGCTTTTCTCTTCAGCTGCTCCTTTCACCTATGGGAAAACAAAGAGCAACCAATAACCAGAGTTATTTCCAGCTGGTTTCCTACATTTGTCAAGTAAATAGATTTAGGACCTGGTTAAGCCACAGTCTCAAGCACCCTGTTGCTCCTCCTGCTGTGCCGGGGCAGATGGATGACAGCTCTGCCGGAGAAAAATCCCATGTCATGACCTATGTAGGGTTTTCAAATGTGGGAGATGGTTGTATCATCTTTCCTTCATGCAGCAATTTCCTTTCAAATTCTATAGAAATGCAGAGGGCAGCCTTGTAATCTGTTTATAAAAATAGATTTCCTTCATACAGATAGTTTTATTGTTATCATTAGGAAAGAGAAAAATATGCGTATATCCAGATAGATATATGTTCCGATGCAAGTAGTCCATGAACACCACAGGCAGTTTTTAAACAGCTCTAGAATTGCAAGCTCTGTTAATGCTTTCTAATATGTGTGCATATAGTTGTTCACTTTTCTGCTGACATATTTTCCCAGGGGAAATAAACACATTTTACCAGTTTGCCCATAGCATTCACTCCCTGGCTTTAATTTCATAACAGTGGAGCAAAAAGCCACATAAGGGTTTGCCTGATAAACAGAGATGTTTCTTTCCTTATCTAGCTATTATGAGGCAGTCGTCAAAATTAAGTTAGGAATGAAAGGAAATAAAAATCAATGATAATGAAGCAAATGTTCTAATACATGGTTAGCATTTTACTAAATGGCGGTGGTGTTAGCTCTTAGCGAAATGCTGTTTTGTTCTGGACTTATAATACCAAAAAATGCTGGTTTATTAACATGCTATTCCATCTTTGCTTCTCCGTAGAAGAGGGTACTAACTCTATGAGGTGTTATGGGTAGCCATTTACATTTAAACTATATGAGTTGTCCCTTGGACAGGGGTGGGACTTCTCTGGCAAACGTGGATTTTCTCCAAAGATGTGCAACCGTAACTCTGTAGGTGTAATGTACAAGGTGTGATGTACCGGCTAAAATGCCATCCCAGAGCTCAGGACCCTGGGTGCTGTCCCTGTTGCTGGCTCTGAGGTGATCTGACACAAGGTGCTTCCTCTGGGTTTTGATGTGCAAATTATATATAATGATGCTGGCTTTCTTTTTTCTTGGAGGGAGATAGGAGGTATTGTTTATTAAAGCCCAGGGAGCTAACAGTGAATCACAAGCAGTTTCATTAATAACCTTAATATTGGCAAAAAGTTTTATGAAAATCTGTAAGTTTAATGGTACCGATCTTTGAATACTCTAAAAGCCTGTAAAGGTACTTTTTGAGGTAATGCAATGAGAAAACAACTGACAAAAAGACTCCTCTCCAGTCAACTGAGAGGTGTTGCAAGCAATTTTAATAGGTTATTATCAAGATGATTTGTGTAAAACGCATATGTTTATGCCAAGTATTACTGGCAAAGACAAGAAAAAAATGCTTTGGAGTTATTAATGCTCACTTTACTCTTGTATTACACAAGTCTGTCCGAATTTTGAGACATAATTTTAGATATTTTTTCTTTCTAAAAAAAAGAGAGCGCTAACTCTTACTCTCCTGTTGTTGCAAATTCACGTCGGCTGCATGTTATACATTGGTAGTCTATAGCTGTAGCCCCTAAGGGTCTAGGGCTGGAACACATTAGCCGCTGTGGAGGAAAGTGAACTTTGTTGTCAGATATTAGCTGTCCAGTCCCTTGAAAGCCTTGGGGTTTATGAGCCAGGATTTCAGTATTTGTGGTCATGGCAAAAGCAGCAAGATAATCAAATGGCAAATAAAATGCTTAGGGTGGAGTACAATCTAAAGGACAATAGTTGCAAAATGAAAAGCTTTACAGAACTCAGAGGAAGAAGGGAGCTAATTAAAGATGTTGGGACTTATTACAGAGCCAGGCTTATTACAGATTCAGCCTTAAATGATCTGTGAATTCTGTGTATGAATCTGGAACTGTATTTATTCTGAGATATAAAGAAAACAAACAAAACACAATAGTAGGTTATCCATAGCAGTTGGAGAGGAAATGAGATGAAACTGCAAATGGGGAGCTTCCTACATTTTAATTTCTGATGCAGTTTCTCATTCTAAGGAGCTTTTTTGCACAGAGACTCACTTTAATAATGGTGCTAGGTTTTTGCCCCTGAAATGAAATGTAAGGTAAATGCAGTAGGTAGCTGCCTGCAAATTTGTTTTTACCTTGCAGTGCAGTTACTTTTTAATGAGAACTATAGAAGCTGATTAATTGTGGCTTCTGCATCTATGATTTAGGCAGGACACATTTGCAAACAGACTGCCCATCAACTGGAACTCATCAGGAAATCCTTCTGTTTACAGTAATAGAGAAGAACATTTAAGCATTCCTCCTAGTACCAAGATTATAACAGAGAGCCGAGGCTTTGTTGGAAGTGCTGAGGATTTGCAACTTCTATTAAAACCAACGGGTTGGTGCTGTGTGCCCTGTATTCACCACTGAGTGAGTGTTTCTTCTGGCCAACATTAGCATGATGGAATAATGCTGTTTTGCCTAATACATTATACTACAGGCTGATTTGTTAATGTGTTATCTCAATATAAAATATTCTATTTGTATTACTTGATATAATGTATAATTTCAAATGTTTTTCAAGTTGTGAATTATAATTCGTGTCTGTCTACAGCGAAAACTACATGTGACATCTCTGAATTAAGGTCTCTTTAATGTGTTCTCTGTGGCAATCGTGTTAGTAGCATGCTTGACAAGAGGGAACTGTCATCATCTTATGAGCAAATACTGTATTTAGATTCAGTTTCCATCTGAATTGGAGGGTAAATATCATTTCGTAAGTGAAAGGTTTGGCACTAACACATAGACCCGGTTCTGCAGGTCTTCCACTGCCAAAATACATGGGAACACGCAAGAAAATAATTCATTCACCCTAAATGGCTTCTGTTCAATCATTTATTTTATGGGATTTTTCTGTGCTTCAGAAATTGTAACCCATGTTCAGGTTTCCTTTTGGCTTTGATTAATGACTGTGTGGGGTTACATTAATGCTGCAAGGAAGTGTGGTTCGGTAATGCCTTTCCTCTGGAAGGCAGGGATGGTGCCAAATCGTCAGCCAGAGCAAGGAGGGTCCTGGTCATGCTGTACAAGAAGGTGGCTCTTCCCTACTCCCCCTGGCTAGCAGAAAGAGAAGCACATTGCAGCATCAGGGTGCAAGGTGTTTTTTGATCTGCTTTATGTCTCATTATGTCTAATTTAATGTTGAGCTCCCCCAAAAGAAAAGCTGCTTGCCCTAAGATGGCCTATTTGGATTTGACAAAAGAAAGTGAAAATACAAAAACACTTAATCTATAATGATGATAATTTGACTCATAGCATATGCTTTTTGGTTCAGTGGGTTTCCTGTATTGATTTTTGAGCTTGAGCATTAATGAATTCCATTTTCGAGCAACGTGCACCCTTTGGGATGTGCAGGCTTTCTGAATATTATTGAATTAAGGCTGTGGGATGCTCACACGATGTATTTTTTCCTTGGCTGCTGATGGGGGTTCCAGCTGAGTTTTTGTTCTGCTACACTGTTTCTGCTTCATGGTTGTTGTCTCTTTTGATTTTTTTTGGAACATAATCTAACAGCTTGATAATTTTAATTAAAACATTTGATAAATATTCATACTAATTTGTATATGATTTGCAACAATTTCACTGGAGAGCCACTGCACTGGGTATTCTCACATGTAGGTTGAAGCAGCAGTTCAGTTTTTCCATGTGTTTGCAACCATAGCTTTTTGGGGTTTATTTTAATTATCTATGCAATATTCTTTATAACTTTCAGATCTTTTGAATAATTCACGATCAGTTCTCCTGTATTAGCTCCCATCAGCTGCACCAGGAAACCATCAGGAACCACTTTTTAAAAGAATAATACCCGGTGGTATTTCACTCTGAACTTGCATCATGTTTCGAGCATTACTCTGGTATCCCCTCAGCCATCTTCCTAGCTGAAGACGACTGAATTTATATCTTGGCTTCCCTAAAACAATGACATAGCATTAAATTATATTTAGGACGAACACATTTTTCCTTTATGTGGGTATTGGATCCCATATTCAGTAATATTGTGACTGAGATGAGCTACTTTGGTATGGCAAGCACTTTTAGTTATTTCTTGTACTGGCATCCCTTGGTTTGGTAGCTTGATCCACTGATTTGTGGTTGAAATGTGGTACATAAATAAGCAGTGTCCGTTGGTACCTGCTCCTGTGTTTCATGACAGCAGTGCTTGTCAAAACGTGATTCTGACTTACCATCTACAGTAACGAAATTAAAAAGTGAGATCTCCAAGGTTTATTTTGTCTATAGCAGACAAATTTACAGAAAAAAAAGAGTCTTTTAAGAATAATATGATAAGGAATATGACGTGTATGTAGTTATATGCACACTCTGACCATATCAATGTAAACATACTTATAGAGCTCCACAGGATGCATACAGTGCTGCTCCGTGGTGGCAGGATCTATTTTTATATTGCTTGCAGGAACCGATGTGCCAGTCAGCCGTTTGCTGAGCTGTGAGAGACAAGAGCACTGAATGTTTTTCAAAGACAACTTGCAGGTACAAAATAATAGTTTATTCTATGTAGAATCATGATAGAATGCTTGCTGATTTTTTGAGAATCATGTTGCAGTGGATGGCAAAGCAGCAGGTTAAATTTGTGTGGCGCCAAAAGAAATCTCTGTGCAGAAAGAAAAGATTCTGTTGTTGAATTCTGGAGTAGCTGGGTTGGAAAAAGGGCCGTGGAGACCGTGCTGTGTTTGCGTGTCCTTATGATTGGCAATAATAGCAAAGATGTTACTAAGCTGGAAGTTCAGCCTTGCCAGTACCAGTTTACTGTCGACCTCTGTTTATTTTATTTGTCATAAAATTAGCTGGTCCCTCGCCTGCTCAGCTGCGTTGCCCAGTGGCTTGGACACAGAGGCAAGGCTTAAGATTCCCCAATCTTCAGGTCTACCTGCTCGCCCACAGCCTGGAGCAGTGCTGCAGGGCCCAAGGGGCTTTCCAGTATCCCTTAAAAGCAAGGAACTGAAATTTCAGCCCCTCTAAAAACCTTCCTGTAATTCTGCTACTGTGCCAGCCATGGGGAATAGCTTCATCCAGGCATGTGGGGGGTGCGTGCGTGTAAGGACATACCCTTGCGTCCAGTTCTGCTCTTATTCTAAAGCCATGAACTGGGAAAGAGCAAGCTTGTATTTTGTGGCAAGTATGGCCTGGCAACATCTTCTTCTGTTTCCTGCTTGAAGTACCAAGATGGGCTGCTTTTACAAGTGATCAAGATGTTGTCCACACTTTCTGTTTTTATCACCCACCACTAAGTGAATTCTTTAAAATAAAAGAACTTGCTAAAGCAGAGGGCAGAATACAGAAAACAGTCCCAGATCATCAGCTTTTTGTATTTATTTTTAAACTTTTATCTTTTCTGGTGTTTACGATGATTTATGGCAAACAAATTGTCCTCATTATCAACCTCCTTGTCTCTGACGACACTCAGAAATATATTCCAGGACACGTTCTCTGAGTAACAAACACTTGTTTATTTTTACGAATGTCACTCTGTCGGCTTTTTGGCTAGAAAACCAAACTCATCTATCATTTGCGAACTGCAAGGTATTGAATTATACCCAGGGCCTCATTTGCAGACCCAAACACCTGCACTAGGCAGCCAGCCGGGCCTGGGGATGCCAGCACCACTATGTAAACTGGGCTTGGACCGGCCCACAGGTTGGCCCGAGAGCTCATTTAACTACTCTCTTTTGAACGCCTTAATTTCCAAGTTAGTTTGGCACCTTTGGAAAAGACACCCCAAGCCTTTGTCACAACTGAAAAATAGGTGGGCACGCTGGGAATTAAGATAGACAGTATATATTGCTCCAACGGAATATACGCAGCCATCTGTTGTTGAGCCAAACCAAAGCATCACGGCGTTGTGTCAGTAATGCTGTGTAATATAAACAATCTGAGTCTTCTTTTGTTGCAATAAACCCTGTCTTAGAACTATCGTACCACACATGTCTGTTCTTTAATGCAAGCCCTGATGATGTTAATTGGCAGCCACCAAGATGTAAGTAGTTTATTCAATGCAAAATAAATTACTGGATAGAAATATTCCCATGGAGAGAGAACACCTGAATTTGACCAACTTATCCAGCAGGAGTTTTGCAAGGAACAGCCTTTTCTTCTGGCTGTACCATCTTTTCTGGGAAGAGCATCATCTGCTGTGCAAGCGTATGCCTCTTAGAGGCAATTTATAATTAATATAATTGCTTAATGGGACATTTCCCTTGACCATAGCATGCCACGCTGCCCAAATGTCCTCTTACACTCCAGTGCCCTGCTGAAAGGCTAGTGGCTTTTTTCAAACAGGAGAGACTAAAAATGTTTTCAACAAATACTTCGTGCAACATCTCTACAGCAGGTCAGAGCATCATGACACCCCAAACCTTATATCCTGTGTATGTCTGAACTGGTAACATATGGTCTACGCCCACTGTCCAAAAAGTGTCTTTGTTCAGGATTTATACCTTTAGTGATCTGAACTCCAAGCACTGCTTTAAATTTACGGTGAACTGGAAACAGTCTACTGGCAGTCCTTAGGCTACCAAGGGATCAGTAAATAATATACACAGCCGACTGTTACTATGCAAATTGTGTGTGCTAGCATAAAGGTCATTTTTCTGGAAAGAAACATTTACTGAGTTTGAAGTGACATCTCTTTCCAAGACAAGAGGACCCAAACGAATTGGGAAATGAGTGACATCTCTTCGCTAGAACTCAAGCACAGTAGTTGTGGTTGTTTTGTTTATAAAATAATCATGTTTCAATTTTCTCACCTCTCCTCTGTTTTGCCCAGTTGTAATTAAAAGACTATTGAAAGAGCTTCATAAAGCTTTTTTTCCTGGTAAATTATTTATACCTTTTAGATTGTATGAAACTATCTGCAAATTATGCTGAGTTTAGTGGCCATTTCTGTCACATGTACCCACACGCACACCAGCTGTCAAAAAGGAGAGAGGGAGAGCAAACACAAAGATTAAAAAACTCCAGGAAAAATGAAAAAAATCACGTTAAAAAATGAAGTATTTTTGTCACTACTGGAATTTGAGAAAAATTTTACTTTGACCTCATACAAATTTCAAAGCAAAGCAATGTAAATTGTTTTGTTTAGCTACAAATACTGGGGGGAGGGAGAGATGTAGAAGTACCAGGAGGGAAAAACATTCCCATTTCCAGTTGACCAGAAGGTGTGACTTGATTTGCTAAGCTAGCAAACTGAAAAATCAATTATTGACATAACTGTAATTTAATTTGCTAAATAAAGGGTAGTCTTTCAGTAATTCCAAGCTAAAAAGAGAAGTGCTAGATATACTACTAGAAAAAAGACTGGTTGGTATTAATCTGTTGGCTTCGATTAGACTAAGCGTTGGTAGAGAGTTTTATGCTAAGAATAAAGGCACAAACCTAGAAAACCCTTTTGAAGTTGTGCTGCCATCTCTGGGATAGGAAGCAAGGAAATTTGCATTGTGATGGCATTGTTTCTTATATGTGTATCAGACAATTATTATATCAGAGATTATTGAGGTGATAGCCATTCTTACTTTTCTGAAGTTATTATGCATTATTTATAATTTTTCCCGCTAAGTCCTCTTCCTTTTGACAATACAGAATGCTTTAGATCAAAAACTAAACAACAAAGTTTAATTCACTGCCTTCTTTGCATGCAATTAGCAAATTTTGTTCTTAACTTTGTAGGTAAACAAAGCTTGAAAGCTACAGAAGCCGCTGCTCTTTTAATCTTGAAGAAATGACACATACAAAACAAAACCACGCTTGGTTTTGAAATCTCGTTTTTAGAAAATTTGCTCGTGGAGAGTGTCAATGCAACTGAGGTCACTATTGCATATCACTGCTCCTTGAAGTTTGCAAATACATAAGCGCCTTTGCACACTAGCTGCTTTCGGCTGCTTTTATCATAAACAAGCATAATGGCACCAGAATTGCCAAGTCCATCAATATTGTGTACCGGGTTTTGCTGGTATGTCTAGATATACCATGTGCTAGATGAGTGGGACCACTGCTGCTTTCATGCACGCCAGTGGAATTCTGCTAATGGATTTTTCAAGTGAGCAAATATCAGTAGCAATATATAGTAAAAAGAAACATATAGTGCAATCCATTTGAATCTACAGTACCATAAATAGCAACAACTGTTGTTGCCTTTTACAGTATCTGCTAACTACCCCTTTGACAAATTAGAATAAGAAATCGTAGTAATTGTTATTTGAACAGCTTTCAGTGATGAGGTTATTCAATGAATTACATTGGGTTAAGCTGGAAAATATATATATTGACTTCTGAAGGTTTTCACTGAAACAATAAGCTTGACGAACACTGTTTGGTGAATATATGATTAAATTCTAATAGAATCACATAGATATTTTTTCATGTTATTTTTGTAGCATTAGCTCTAGTGGAAAGAAGAGTAGCCGAGGTAAAACAAAATTAATAGCAAGTGGAGAAGTTATGATATAACTACATCTTGACATGCAGAAAAGACAAAAGCCCTAGCAGTTGATGACTGTATGCTTGCAGCAGTTAGGACGGCTGACAGAAGCTTGTCATGAAGAGTGTGTTTAGTATTTGCTCTGTGGTTTGACTGGTCCTCGAGGAGGAAAGTGGGTCATTCTGCATGTGCCTGACCCTTGGGGAAGTGAACGGGCGGTGTGCTTATGCACAACCATCCGCAGAGTAGATCTGATGAGGAATACCTGAAAAGTCCAAAACTAAATTTGATCAAAGAGATTTCTGTTGTCCAGCAACCACTTCTGTACATAAATGACACCTGAAAGCATAACAGCCGCTGAGTATGTCTAAGTAAATATAATTCTAACAGTAGTCCAATAGCTATTTTTAACTTCTAAACCATTTGCCATCCCCCTAAGCAGGGAGACAATACTGCAAACCAAATGCTGTTCTACTTAACCTCTCTGTTTTCACTCATTACAGAATTAATGTATGTAACTGAATGAAATATGGGAAAAGAGCATATAGTGATGACTGAGTTTTCCTTAGAATTAATTAACTTTCTATTGTCCTGTATGTTTGGGAAGCAAATACAGCAGAACTGTATTTACGGTACTTCTTACTTGTTCAACAGTAAAAGACTTAAAGGAAAATCATGCTTAAGGGTCTAGGTTATTGAAAACATCCATTAATTCCTTTTGAACCATGAGATAGAGAGTTGCCAACAGAAATGAAGGACCTTGGGAATCAACTGTCTGTTGCTTTGATCAATCCTGTTATTGTTTCTGCTTCAAAAAAGTACTGTTACTGGGAAAAAATACTAAAAAAAGGTATTGGTTTCAGCATTAACACAGTGTCTTTTATCTGAATCCACACCTCTGATCAAGCTGGGTATATTGCCTTCCTCATATGTCATGTTTTCCAAAAGAAAGACTCTGTCCAATGTGACATGATGGATAGGCTTCAGCTCTGGCTGCCCTATTCGTACACTTCTGCCTTTTCTTATCCTTGCATTTAATTCAGGATTTGCTGTATTGGGGAGGGCAGAAAGATGTCAATGTTCACTGAAAATGAACCAAAAATGTGACTGCCTTAAAATCATGAGTAATATTTTCAAGTACCTAGAACCCTCAGTTGGTTTTTGTGGTATGTAATTAGTTAAAGACGGGTCTGTAGGATTATTTCTTGGCAAACTGAGTCCTGCAGCCACCTGTACTCTGTTGCCCTTCCAGTAACCTTCCTGCAAAGCTTGGCATTGAAAACTTGACAGTGAGCTGCCATTTCTGTACGTGCAGACAATGCAGGCAGTGAACCTAGCCGTGCCAGGTAAGGCTTTAATGTCTTTGATGAACAGTATTTAAACGGCTGTCTGTGACTGGTGAGGGGTGCCCTAGAGCCGCAGTGCTGATGAAGGATAAAACACGTAATCATGGGTAGCAGACCGCTGACATGTGGGTGAAGTAGTGATATTTAAGATGTGAACCTGGAGTAAAACATACTGTGGCATCTGTGGACACATAAACAGGCTGCCCATCAAAAAAGTGAGATTTGGAAAGTACAAATTGAGCTATGATTTGTTTGGGTGTCAGTTTTCCACTCTTGGGATGGGGCTAAATCACCTTTAGCTTTGTATTACATGTTCACGGGACGGAACCAAGTGATTTTCAGCTGCTGTTGTGATGTATGCACAAGGATGTAGTTAAATCTGTTTCAGGGATGGTGTTATGGTTTTATAGCTCCTTAAAATGGACCACGTTATCTTGCTAAGACTTCATTCTTCATGTATGGTTGGGTTAATTGGCTTAAAATCAAAAGGCAATTCAGTGCTAACCTCCACAGCAGTGCAGAATGGCCAAAGTACTTCTGGGATTTTAGTATATGTTCTTAAGGTGTTTAAGTGCTTCAGCTTTTTCATTTTTACATTAGAGATAGGGGAAACAAGATTGTGCATCAGCCAAAAATGGTAGTTTTCTCCTATTTCTCAGTTCATTGAAATAAATATATAGTAAAAATCCATCACGATCAGCACTTTCCGTCTATGTTTTCAAGCTAAGGGACTAGGTAAAATGCAGACGTGCTTTTGTATATTCTATAAACTGAAATAATGGACTCGGTATAGTTTTACTTATCAATAATGTAAGAGCAAGCAAAAGCGCTTACTGCATTTTATTACCCTAAAACTGTTGTCACTAATTCTTTTCAAATTATCCACTGGTCTAACCCTTACTACAGTCTGCGTAAGGCTTGTTTTCTTCTGCTCATCTCTAAGCCTGCCTGCAATGTTGTGAAATCAGTTTAACATCTGACCTTTAGTCAGCAGACCAGAGAACAGCCTTGCCGAGCACACGCAGAGGGCTTGGTTGCTTCGTTGGATAGTACAGTATTTTGGATATGCAGATGTTAGTGACTGAAGCCTATTATCCATCTTGAACACCACTGGAATTTATGCTGTAGCTTTTAAATTCTGTTCTTTGAATAGGTCCCACAGTAATTGAATTCTCATATTGTGCACAAAAAGAAGTCATACCTAATGTGCAGAACTGAGAACTCCCCTGATTGTTAAAAATTGGCGTGAGAAGGCTTTTGAAAAAAGGGACATCCGACACCTGCAGCAATATTCTAGCTCTCCAGGTTCTGAGGGTTTCATACAAAAATTCATTTCTATTACTGACCTAGGAATGACAGGCAAGATGACAATGTGCTGAGTATTCAGTGTTCTCACACCTCCTGGAGATTTGCTGAAATTTTCAGTCCTTCATTCCTCTTACCTGCCAGAGCTGTCTTCCAGTGCTCAAGTCTTTTTATGGAGCTGGTTAAGTTCCTGTGGGCATGTTGCTAAATGAAAGGAGGCTCACTGAGGAAAGACGTGGCACCAAGTTGTCAGGCAAGGTTACCTACTATGAGAACAAGGTGAGGAAATATTTATTCAGATGTTAGTTCAGACCTTCCCCAAGGAAGACCTTCAACCTTCCAATACTGAGTCTGGAGATTCCAGTGGACTTTCAGCATACACTTTGCTGTCACTTCTGTAGGGAAGGCAGGAATACCCAATTTACTATGGGTTTATTGGGGGGAAATTGCCACTGTGTCCTGGCAAAATGCGGACAGATATTTATTTTTCCCACAACAGGAAGGATAGGCCTCAGAGGCAAACTGAGATTGAAGAATATGGGCTCACAAAAGCGGAGGTGAACTAACAAGCTTTCCTTTAAAGAAAGCATGGTCTTGCAGAATAGTGACAGTAACAGCTGAGCTCTGGCTAACAGCTTAAAGAAAACAGTGATGTGAACTGAGGTCTTACTTTGCTGAATCCCATTCAGAGGAGGAGGACTGGTGAGAGTATGTCGCTATTTCTTATTTTAGTTGAACAGCCATGGGAGTTTTCTGTCCCCTTTCACAGCACACTAATTGGCTCAAATGCTGCTGCGAGTTAAGCAGCTGCTGTTGGCTTAATGGGAATCTATATTGTGCTCGCAAGATTAAAGTGTGGGTCAAGGTCAGAGCAGTCACCATTATGGCAGTACTAGGGACTGATTAAAAATATTAAGAGGGTGGAAAGAAAAAAGCATTTCTTGACCATGAACCTCATTTTCCGTGCTCTATGTTTAATAGAAAACCTGAAATAAAATCCCTGAGGGTCTTGCTGTCAGAAGCCACAACCCCACACGAAGGCAGGTAAGACCTGTAGTTGCTCGGGACTCCTGTAGACCAGTCTTTGTGTCTCACAGAAAGGGGCGTTACAGAATGAAGATACTGTTTTTGAAGACAGGGTCTAGATTCTTTTGTTCTAATAATGGTTGAAAAGTACTTCAACAACAAACCCCTTCTCCATCTAACACATTGAAAAGAATGGGGCCAATCCTCAGTTCTTGATAGGAAGTCCTGAAATCTTCTTTATACCTAACCATGATGTTTTCAAAAGGGCATAAATTTCCAACTGCTACTGAGGCTCATTTTACATCCTCTGCGTATGCCCCCCATCCATAGTTACAAGACCGTTTTATTCCCATGTATTTCTGTTACTGAGCTTTCAATCTTTATTAGGGTTTTTAACTTCAGGAAGTATTCCTCACGAAGTTTTGCAGTTGTGCCGCATTTACCCTACAGAAATGATCCTGTCATCAGGCAGCACTCACACCTCCTAAGGTCTGACTGGCAGAAACATGTTTTCCAATTGAGTTCTGCCAGTGGTATTTGTGTATGACAAATAGGACCTCGGAAGAGAAGAGATTCGGGCGAGACAGTGTGATAAATCCTTCTGCAGAAACGTAAATGATTTATTATACTATTATGAATTATTAATAATGTTTCATCGGATGGACTTGAAAAGCTTCAGCACATTATTGTAAACACTGCACCATTTTGAGTGACTCCAGGTATGATTAAAGGAAAAGCCAGGTAGAAAACAGAGCTGACTGCAGGGACCAGATGTCTCTGAGGGTCACAGAGGGAAAAAGCTTTGATCAGTGTTACCAGATGAGCAAAACAAACCCATCAGTAATTTTTTGCAAGCCTAAAGTGTTGTAAAAGTACAAATGCTAGAAAATAAATGTTTTCATCAGAAGAAAAGTTGCCAGTTATAATAGGAGATATAAGAAGTGCTTCACAGTGAAGTCAGTCGCTGTAAACTAAGCCCAGGCTTGCAACCCTCTGCTCGAGTGGTTTGTCTGGGATTCGAGACGCGCGCCCTCCTCCTGCTCAGCACCTCACCTCCCACCCTGAGGCTCTGGGAGTCCGCATCACATGCTGCACAAAGCCCTAACTAGTGCTTAAAGCTTTTACCTCTGCCTTTGAGGCAAAGGCCAGAACGCTCTGAGAGGGGCTACCCCAGCTTGGCCAAGCAGAGCAGGGGCCGCTGGCTGCCTGGGAAGGGTGGCCTTGGCCCTTCTGTAGGGTAGCTGCTGCTTCCCGCTCTCTGTCCAGAATGTATAACAAGCCTTCATTGCTCTGTGTAAGGTCACCATTAGACTGTCTTCAGTTTATATCTTTATCTAAAATGTGGTAAAAGTTTAGTAATTTTTAGTGTATAGGTTGGTCATCAGCTTGTGGAGAAGTTCCCCCAGTGACTTGCAGTTTCTGGAGTGTCCTTGGCATCATCAGGTGACACAGATCATCTTCCAGATGTACATTGGAGTGCATGTGTATGTGCACACTCAGAGCTCAGCTACTCCTTGAAAATTTTCCCCAGACTTCTGAACTGAAAAAAAATTGCTTATTTTGTGACTTCCCTTCCAACCTCACTTCAAATTGATAATGTCTTCCCTCCCTGCTTGCCTGACCCTCTGTGTCATTTTCTTCTAACCTTTCTCAATCTGTCCTCTGATATAATTCATCTTTTCCTTTCTTGAATAAACAGTTTTCCTTTTCCACGCCTTGAATAAACAGTTGATGTTTTCAAAGGTGTGTGGGGCAGCCTATTGTGAAGATAAACATTTCAAGGTCTTTGGGGACTCCAAAGCACTTCTGCATCACAGATAACAGTTCAGTTTCCTTAGAGAAGGTTTTCCCAAGTCTAAACTAGTTTTTCTTCTCCGATGAAAGCTGAGATTCTTGAGGACAGCTTAAAAGTTTTTTCCCTCCCCTCGGACGCTAATTCTTTGTATATTCTTGCTAAGGCAAGTGCCTCCTGTTTTCTAAAAGGGATAGATATAATTAATATATTAGATATGTATCTTGGCTGGAGCATGGATCTAATATTCTGCTTGGTTCTTTGATGACCTCCTGATGGTTGGGCATAGTGTAAAATGATGTTTTTTCAATCAAAACTTACAGCACTTGTTTTCTCTTTCTATGTCTCTACGGTAAACTGAGGTGCTACACCTGGATTCCCAGTGGTAGAAGAATAACATGGGGTACAAAAACTCTCATGGAGTTTTGTCTTGAACTTCAGAATATATTTTTATGCTTTGAACTATTTTTTCTATAATTTTCAGCTTTCAGAGCAGGGCACGATGCAAGACCCAGCTCCTTTTCTGAGCTAGAGAATAGGGAAAGGCACTACAGGAATTGATATTTGTTGAGGAAGCATGGTGGTGTGAGTCATTCGCTCATGTACCCTGGGGAATTTCTGCCTCTTGACAAAGATGTGTTGACTTTTAGATGCTTTGTGTGTAAAAGCTCTAAAGCCTTGGGTGAAACAGGTATTTTTTATGCAGATTCTGAATAAATAAATAAATAAAAAGGAAAATATAACAAGGAGAGGTGACAGATGTTTACAAACAAAGAGCGTATAATTCTACAAGTCATTTTGCAGAAAATGTGGAAAAAAGGAACGTGTGCCCTTGTTTAATTATTTGCTTTTGGGCAAGGGTGGGGGGTGTGTGTGTGTCACACTTTGTGTTTTGACCTCTTAAGGACCAAAAGCTTTGTAGCTGAAAAATCATCTATCTCCTCCTTCTTTGATAAAATGAACAGTTCTTTTTCTATGGCTTGGAACAAATATTTGGAAGGTGTCTGTCACAGCCTATACAAATGTGTGCCTGAGCTAGCTGACAGTCAACCTGAGGTTTAAAAAACAAGAAGGGCTTGAGGGGAGGGACCCAGGGTTGATGCTCCAAAGCTACTAGCTAGTGAAATTGCTTTTTATGTGAAAGGTCAGTAACCTTATCCACATTTTAAAAACAGAAAAATAGATGGCAGGGTCAAAGATAACTTCTACAGGCACACAAATATATTGTTCTTCAGCTGAACATTTAAACCCTTTACTTCCACTTAATAAAACATAAACTTTTTGGTATTCCCAGCAAACTTAGAATTGCCTCAGTAAGTTTTTATCCAATGTGAACTCTGCAGGAGGGAAAAGGATAAAAGAAACAATAAAAGGTTTCCCACTGCAGAAGGCTTGGTGGGTGGATACGTTAGTCTGGGCTATGCTATTAATGGATCAAGATAAAAACAAAAGGCAATTAATTCTATCTGAAGTAGTACACCTTGAAAGAAATAATTTAAAATTAGCATTTATGATCAATTTTGTCTTTTTTAACAAAATATAATTAATATTTAATGAGGTACTAATCATCAGGTATTTTCAGTGTTACTTTTGTCCGTACTTTTGCATTTATATAGAGCATTCTTTAACAGGAAAGAAAGATATTCCATCACTTAGGAAGGTTTTTTTTTTTAAGCTAAGGAGTAAATCCAAAGGCAAAAGATAGTGGTCTTGAAAACATCATCCAAAAGTATCTGAAAGCCTAAAGAATGTGGACTTCGTAGCTCAACAGTAAACCAAAACAATTTCAAATAATCTGGGTGGAATAGAAAAAAATCTTTTTATTGTGGACTGATATTTACATACCTTCAAAGAAAGTGAATCTTTCCCCCTCTTTATTTAAGTCCAGTTTTATGTATTTTAAAACTGTAGACAGATTTCAAACTGAGACTGTTTTGGAATAATATGTTGAGATGTTCCTGTCAAATACAACTATAAGACATTGTGATTTCTTAAAGACAAAAATCCATTTAAAACTTTTCTAAAATCCCTTTCCCCTGATTATTTCACTAATTGCAAGCAAATATCTGATGGGTTTCATTTCTCTCAAGTCGTACTTTCATGTTCTCCAAAACTGTGAGTTTGATGAACTTTCTGTGAAATAGTTTTGCCCAGCTCCACTTCCTAGCGAAGATGGTGACAATTTTATCATGGATCAAAACGAGAGTTGACTCAGGTTCCAGCACTGTAGTCATTGCAAAACAGTCTTATAAATTGTCTCCCACTAAACTCAGTTATTTTAGATGTACAGACCAAGAGCCAGAAGTGATATTTCAAGCATCAAATCAGAACTGCTACCTTAGGTATTTAGTGATTTTTGGTGTATTTTAGGTAACTAGCTTAGCAAAAGTCAAGGAAGAAAATAACGCATGTTAATTTGTCAGTTTTCTGCAGTGTTAGGCTTTTCATTGATGTACTGTACCAACGCATTTGAATATGAAACTAGAGCTCAGCTATTATATCTTTTATTATTATTTTTTATATTTGATTAGTACTATTAGGTTGTTCTACTACCCCTTAAGGCTATAATGGCTTCTCAACTGAATTTTAGTGCAAATTAAACCCAAGATGCAATCTACCAATGTTCTTTCCAGTACTCTTAAAAAATGCATTGGGGGCTGTACCATGCTGATTGTTCAGCCCAACACTGTCTTTACACAGACAGTTTCTTCTCCTGGGTTTGATGATCATAATGATAATAAATGTAATTTGCTGTTAATGTACATTCATGCACTGGGCCTGATTCTACACTTCTATAAGTTTATAGCTTTTATAAAACTAAATTTTTTATTGTTATTTTAGAATTCTATAAATTATTTAACTATCTTTTACACTTTCTACTTGTTTTAGGGAACAAGAATAATACATAAAAATTCATATAATTCTAAAATAGTAAAGGCTTTTGTATGCTTTTCAGTACCGCTGTTTCTTAAAATCTTTTTTTTTCTTTTAAACATTATGAGACACTGCACCCACTGAGGACAGAGGTTAAAGAAAGCTGATGTTTTGCACAGAGTACTACATAATTTAATATAGACCCATTTCAGTGGGTACGTGTTTATGGTCAAATTAGCCAAGTTGTTCTTTTGGCATGTGTTGAGTTGAGAGCTAGGACAGTACTCAAATCCTGATCAGAAATGAGTTCTTGAAACAGGGTAAGGTCAAAGTGTCTTGCAGGTGGCAATTTCTTCCACTGATGTCATGACAAAAATCTTGAACGTAAATTTATTTGAAAAATTAGGATTCTTGTCTCTGGGTGTGTTCTTCCACTAATTTTAATGTAAATATTAATAATAATATCCTAAAAGTAGAAAGCTCCCAGCTTTCATACCAGAAGAATACGAGGACCTGAATTACGCCAGTGAAGTTGCCTATTCGACTCTTAGCGAGGATCCACCAGTGTTTTCTGTAAACCCTTGCATGTGCTTTTTACAAACTCTTCATTGTGATCTCCTTTTTCTATTTGTCTTGAAAACCTGTAGATTTCTGAAAGAGTATTTTGATAAACGGGAGGGAACTCAGATGTGCAGCACCCACTTCAGCTGTGCCTTCCTGCCAAAAGCAGCGAGTGCTTGGTCTGACTCTTCCACCCACTCTGTCTTAAAAAGCCCTGGACATCTGTGCGAAATGTGTCCGCCCCCATGTCAGACCAGCCAACACCATCTGGACGGAAGGCACGAAGGCTTTTTCTGGGTAATGAGGTTATGCCTCGGGAGTGAAATGCAGCAAAAGCATGCCGCTTCATCATTTCCTTATTTACTGTTTTCTAGACTTTTTGAAAGTGGCAAATAAAAGGAAAGTGTAGGACATACAGAGAGTATCTAGTGAAATCCAAAGAACTTTTCTGTGTAACTTAACCGTTTGTAGCAAATAACGCTCCCTGCGTAGGCTCCTTGTGCCTACCATTATCCCAGCAAAATAACCCGGGCTGTGCTGAGGTTCCCGAGATCAGGGGTGTCGGGGGCTGAGCTTGTGAGTTGGGTGGTGAAGCTGTGTGGTGAGTCTGTAGGGTTGCAAGGTCTGTATATCCCATGGTTCTATAAATGCCATGTGGTTTGATGGCATTTTTTAACAACAAAAGGACATAACTGTGTTTGCTGAGATTGCCTAAATTATAAGAAAAATAATACAGAAATAACACCGCAACTAGGGCGAAGAAAGAAAGTGCTGTTTCTAGGAATAAGGCAACACATAAGTAATGTTATTACAATATCCAGATGAATAGTAGAAGAGGATGAACTGAGTAATAAATTTGTTGAAGATCTGTGCTATTTCCTCAACAAAGTTCATCTCTTGGGAGACATTAGCAGGCAACAGGCTGGCCCGTGATCCTCTAGTTCCTCCAGAGGCAGGAGACCAAGAGGACAAGAGATGCCTCAGTCTGTTCCAGAGCCCACCTGCTATTTCAGAGCTCACTGCTTACCTATCCACCCTTCCAAAGCAGTGGAGAAACAGAAAACACCAAGGAGCATGGAGTGGGCTGCAAATCTTCCCATGCTTTTTATATACTGTGTGCTGGAGGAGTAAAGATTTCTAACTGCCCTTCCCCCAGCTGTAAACCAGAGAAGACCAACTTCTTTTTCATCCTTATGTGGTCATAAAACATTCCACAGGATCACACCCCACAGAGAGATTAAAAGCAATTCAGTCAGTCTAAATCAAGGATAAGTGAAGTGGAAATGCTGTGTTGGAGCAGAGGTGTGGAAGCTACCAGACACAGCCTGGCAGTGGAGGGCCAGTGGAGGTCTCCATGCCTGGAAGAAGACATTTTAATTTTGAATTATGTTTTGCTAATGGAAATGAGAAAGTGCTAGACCCGGTGACTGGCTGGATGCATAATTAAAAGATAATATCATTCATAATGGAAAAATAAAATTAAACAGTAGATTTTTTAATTACTTTAGGACCAAGTTGGTACTTGATACCCAACAGAGATGCATCTGAAATATTGATAAATGAGCTTGCCACACAGAACAGATGCAAGCTACATCTATGCTAAGTACACCCAGAACCACCTCAGATGTATTCATTTTCTACTGAGAAGGAAAGGGGCTCTTCTGCTGCCAGCATTTGACTCAAATACCTGTTTTAACCTGGTGGCTAGGTTCCTGCCCTGGGTTACAGCTTTGCCAGCTCCTCAGAAATTGTCAGAATTAAACAATTCAAAGGAATTTAAGGGAAAGATGAATAATTGCATGTGGTGTTTTGCTTGTTTTCCTGCCCTCTCAACCTACCCACGAGGCAGTTTTGCAAGCAAGGCAACACCCACTGAAGAGTAAAAATAGGGTTAAACACTGCCTGGTACCTGGGCTTGGTGAGTCTCCTCTCCAAGAAGAGGCTGTTGCTGTCCCTATGTCTGGTGGTGGCACTGTGCTGGGAAGGATGTGTGGTCCCAGAAGAAAGGGCTGGGCATGGTCTCTGTTGGCATTCCCCCGGCAGGTCTCAGCAGCCTTCCTGCAGAGCTCCATGCCGCTGCAAAGGGGTGGCTGCGGACAGTGCACGCCTCCCCCTGCCCCATTTCTTTGGCCTCCAGCCCACCAGCTCCTGTCTTTTGCTGACATTTTGGCTTGGACTTACTGTGTTGTCCCTGTACAACGCACAGCTGTGGAGCAACAAGCCCTCCTTGGAGCACAGGAGAGTTAATAGGGGTTGGCTTCAGAGGTTTTCTTCCTGCTGGATCCATGCACTTGGCAGACGAAAGGCCATTTTCTCCAGCCTCCTTATCTGCATATCTTGCTTTCAGCTGTGTGCAGGGCTTCTGTGGCTCGCCTTCTCTGTTTCCCCCTTCTTCAGTTTCCCTTGTGCAAAACCCCCAATCTTCAGGTCTATTTTGGATCTTATATGGCCACCGACACCACGTCATTTCATTTCGTAAACAAGGTGATTTTCTAGTCCTGTGTATTGTAATCTTTCAAGGACCAATACTACTTCTTTTTTGAAAAAAAAAAAAAAAAAAAAAAAAAAAAACCCAAACCAAAAAAAAAAACAAACCCAAAAATTTTTTTTCCTTTTAAAAATATGGGGAAACGCTAATGCCCTCACTGATTATGTCTTAGAAAATGATATAATCTGGGCATGGTACCATGATGTCTCAGTAAATTTTTCCTGTTGTGCTGTCTAATCCAAGCAGCATGCGCTATATATGTGAATGCACCTTAGGGTATAATCCTTTCTGTCTATAGTTCTGGTGGTAGCTGGTACCTGGCATAATTTAAAAAAAATCCCATTAGCTTGCTGTAGATAGAAGGCTTAATAGATCACAGATGACAAATATATTTTTAAAATATGCTGTGTGAAATCTCTAACTGTGAATTGTGTGTGAGAGAAAAGAGATATACTAGTTACCGCAGCATGTAATGCTGCTTTGCTTGTGTGTGTCTGGAACGTCTTAAGACAGAAACACATTTTAGTGGTTCTGTGGACCAAACTATTTACGGGGTGTATGGGAAACAAACCTTGCAAGCATGAAGGTCCAGCTCTCCCTCCCCCTTTATCCTGACTTGCCCTAGTCCTTCCCTGAAGGTAATCACTCCCAAACCAATGTCTTAATTTTCTTTCTCAGGTCTAATAGACTTTCCCACTCCCAGAATTGCTTTTCTCAAGACAGCTTCTTCTAGCAGAGAGCCACTTCGTTCCACCTCCCTCTGAGAAGCTTCTTTGCTTTTGCTAGAAATGTCTCCAGGCAGTTCCCCCTCTGTTTGTTCCTCCCCATAAAGGGTTGCTGGAGGTGTTTGGGTGCAGAAGAGCAGTTGCAAGCCCAGGTGGGGCAGCAGAGCTACGTGCAGCATTTCCCAAGGAGAGCAGACTGACCGTAACTGGGCATTATTCAGTTCCATCTCGCAGGAGAAACAGGTGGCTTTTTACAGCTCAGTTACACTGTAATACAACAATTACTGAGGTTAGCTATCCTCCCGTTGTATCGGAAATAAGAAATCACACAGAGATCTGCTTATCACCAACCAACTGGCAATACAAAGCCGGGGAAACAGGCAGAGAAGTGTTTTATGATGTTTTGAAAGTATGGAGGTATGATTTGAAGCGGGGTGTTTGTCTCTTTGTCTTTAACACAGGATGCAAACTGTCCGGCACCGAAAAACATTTTTAGTTTATAACTTGACCAGGGTGCCTGTTGATTACTGGCCAGCCAGCTATTCAATGAGATGGGAAGTGGTGGATCTTCTTGTAACCAGGGCAGAAATGCACAACGCTAGGGAAACTTGAAGGGGCAAAGCTTTTAGGGCATTGCAAGAAATCCCGTGGCTGCCCTGCCTCTGTGAGGGCTCTGGCTGTGCTCCCCAGCGCTGGCGGAGAGGGCAGTGCCACTTGCTGTCTTTCTCTTTCTTCTTCTGGTGTGTCTGAATGAGGTAGGTTGCATGTGAAGGACTCGCTGCAGAGAAGGTGATGTTCGTATCTCTGCCATGGACCTTAGATAAATTACATCTTTCGTTCGCTATGTGGAAATTGAGGGTTGTGATACCTGTGTATTTTTTTGCAATAAAGTGTAAGGTCTCATTAGAATACATGTAGAATTGCTGTTCTTCCTTACCTCAAACCAACCAGGTTATAAAGGTAGAAATATTTGGAAGAAGACCATGGATAGACTGTTTTTGACCCTAGAATTCATATTTTACGTTCTGGTTTTGTAAAACAATGTGTGCAGCTCTTAGCGTGCTTTGATCCTACCTGAAAGCTATCAGTTTGGTCATGGATTCTGTTCCAGATCTGGGGCCAGTAGGTATATTGGCAGCTTTTAGGGCTCTAAGGACACTCAGATGCTGTTTGTATTTTTTCATGTTTTCATTTTCTAGTAAAAAACCTTCTGTGATTGTCTCAGTTCAGCTCTTCTATTCTCTTACAATTTGAAACAGAAGAATTTTTTTTCATCTTGTACTTCGAGAGCTAGTCTAGGACTGCTAGAGGGGAAAAAACCAGAAATTTAACAATGCCATGTTAAATCTGATTATTTATTAAATAAGATATATACAGGGCATATTGAATGTTAACAGTGTTTAGCATTGGTTCTTCATCGGTTTGGGGTTTATCTACTAAGATGGTGTGTATCATGGAGCAGCCTTGTCAACAATTGGAGTATATCAACTTCAAGTAGTGGAAGACACACTTGCAGATTTAGTTTGGTTTTAGATTATTTGTCTAAGCAGGTGAATACTCTCCACATTTTCAGTCCCAGGAAGAATGATATATTATAAGCTTTAAAGGACTTGTCAGCTCAAGGTTAGGTAAGAGATTGTTTATCATGTTTTATCAGGAACAGAAAGAGTACCCAGGGGATGGGGAATGTGAGCGTGTTACACGGTTTCAGCATAAAGGGTGAGGGAAACACTAGTCAGTCATGATTTAGGAATGAATGAACTGGTATGGGATAAATTTTCCAGCTGTTGTTAAGTAGCACAGCTTCTAAATCCTGGGATCAAGCGTATTTAATCCTGAAGTTCCTGGCTAATACCCAGCAATAAATTAGCTGTTCCTAACGTGTGAAGGTGTCGTTTGAGAGCACCGTGGCAGAAAGGCCAGATCACAACTCCCTTTCCTCCCACAGAGAAGTCCTCCCGCTCCTCAGCCCAGCTCTGATCTCCCTCCAGCACGCCGAGACGGGCGCTGGGCAGAAGCACAGGCTCTCGTCTTCTTGCGGGAGGTAGCCCTGGCTGACACAAGGGCTTTAATGTCATCTCGCTCAAATGTGTCCTCAACGAGGGAAAAACTAATGTTTTTTGTCAGTCTGAACACGATACTGGAAGGCATGTTAAAGAGAAGTTACTATCTCAGCAAAAAATAAATCAGAAAGTTTAAAGTCTGTTAAGTTGATATTTAATTTTTTTGTTGTTAAGCAATGGAAGAAGGAGCTAACTAAAGGAAGGGGGGGAAAAAGAATTATTCAAACCTTTTTCCGTTTGGCCTCTGAAAAAGTTTCCTGATCTTTTCATTAAGTATATCCATCAGCAATGCTTTGGCATTGCCGTACTGAAAACGTATAGGTACCTGTTCATTTATTGACACTTGGAAATATTCTTCACGTGAATCATAACTCAGAGCATTGTGGGAAATAAATTGGAAATAAATTTTTATGTCCTCTAGGTTTTAATTTTATGATAACGTGCTTTTAGCAATTTGGGTAAGAATATGGGGTCACCTCTCACATTTTCTAGATGGATCTTTTTGTAGGGAGAAGGTTACTCGCTTCTCCTACGTGTTTTTTGAAACCTCAGGCTCCCAGTGCCTGTATCGTGAAGGACCACAGCGAAACACAGGGAGGCTCTGTAGCGCCTATGAAACTGAAGGCTGGGTCACCGCTTACTGATGTCAAGGGTTCTTATCAGTTCCGATAGACCAGGGTCAGCATTTCTCTCACCAAGGGTGATTTTCAGGTTTTTTTTTTCCTCTTTCTCTTATTATTCCATTAAGCATAGGGCATGAAGTTTGGGAGGTTAAAAAAAAGCATCCTGTGAGTTTTGCTTTTTCGGAGAGCAATGGGTTGTCTGTTGTGATGAATTCAGTGAGTGCTTGGGAACTTGTCCATGCCTCTAGCTCCAACAAACCATTTCCTTAAAATATCCATATCCCTGAGATACCCTGTGATAGGCCAACAGCACTCAGCAGTGAGAGTCTCACCTGCTCCTCAGTCTCAAAGGGACTTAATAGTCCTTTTCTCAGGGAAACCTCAGTGAACCCGTGGCCGCTCAGGCGCACTACAGCAGTGAAATCAGCCTTGGTTCGTATGGCTGATACGGAGTTAAGCTGAAAAGGTGCAAATGATACCAATGAAAACAGGCTCTTTCCAATATTAACTCGGGAAATGACTCCTTTTCCGGTGGGCAACTAGTGTTTAGCGAAAAAGGAAGAAACACAATGATTTTATTTTTTTTTAAATCTTGATCCCCTTTGTAATGTGCAAAAGCTATTGAGGGGATTTGGTGCTCTGGATCCTCTCCATGTTTTTCAGAATGATTTAAAGCAGCAGGCAAAGTATGGGTTGAAGATAAATATGCTCTGACTATAATGATGAGACAGAACCTTCCTCAGATGTAAGCAGGCTTTGTCTCCTCGTATGTCTTAGCCATCATCTGCTTCAAGACAGCAAACAAACAAATGCCTCGTAAAACCTTTAATAAGATCACAAAACTGCACTGAAAGGATCTGCTGGGCCACTGGAGAAACAACAATAATAAAATAAAAACCTTCCACCTCCCCTACATTAATGAGGTGACTTCAGCAAGGCTCGTAATCCTTATCTGTGCATTCAGCTTTGGGCACATAAACAGTTTCACCGAGGTGTAAGCGCCTTGTATGCCTGTGTGTGCCGGCCAGGGGCTCGCCGGTTCAGGGCCTGGGTGGCTGAGGTGCTCACCATAGAGGCTTGTGAGAAACAAATTACGGGATGAGCCATCCGGGTGGTGTGGCAGCTCTTTCAAGACCTACCTTTCCCCAGCAGCCTCCAGGAGGGGCAGAATCAGGCAGGAACAAGCCTCTCCCTCTCCGTGCGCAGGGGAGAGGTGGAGACTCCTGTGTGTGGTGGAAGGGACTGGGAAGCAACACATGAAAGTCCAAGACTGGGCTGAATATTTCTATTTTCCAAAACTTTTATAAAAAACACCTGTTGATGTCCATGTAAGACTCTCATGGACTTCAGTGGGTGTTGGAGTGGGCCCTTACTTT
The DNA here is from genome assembly GCA_035590275.1 of Ibycter americanus. Classification (NCBI taxonomy): domain Eukaryota; kingdom Metazoa; phylum Chordata; class Aves; order Falconiformes; family Falconidae; genus Ibycter; species Ibycter americanus. The sequence continues at coordinate 32,523,733 of JAVJGI010000035.1, read as the reverse complement.
CCTTCTTTCTTTTTGTTTTTTTAATCCTGTAATAATTATTCTGAAGAGGTTCAACCAAAACCAAAGTTTAATAGCAACGTTTTGTTTCCTATGGGCATTTCTACCTGGAGCTCAGTAAAACTGATTATTACTTGCAGCAAGAAACAAAAAAGGAAGGGACTTGCTGACTTTCCCATGTATCGGTGCTTTAAAAAAAATGAATATTTTCTGCTTCACAAGCAGGCTGAATGAAACACATCTCTCATTTATCACTTAAATAGTAATAACAGTGTCCGCTGCATGCTGCAGGCTGGATTCTGACATAGGTGGATTGACAGTGTTCGCTCAGCGGAAGCAATAAACAGATCAATAACAAAATGCAGCCTGGGGGGCTGGAGGTGTGACAAGTCAACCATGATTTCAGAGTCTTGCTGGGACCCTTATTAAACTCATTTGTATGTCTGAAAACAACTGTTGCCTCATTGGGTTAAAGGTAGCTGCAAGTATTGGACTGAAGAAGGCTTGAATCCGATCTGCGCCCCAGAGGAGCGCAGCTGCTCGAGAGCAGCCTGATGCTCCCTTGGAAGAGCGAGCAGCAGCGAAATCTAAAATGTAATTAACTAAAAAGGCAACATTTTGTTTGATTTTATTTCCTTCCCCATAACTGTTTACTTGTCGGTGATGGTCTGGACTGAGTGCTTTGCTTATAAGAGGGAGGAAGGAAAATCAGATGTTTACGTGTCTTCTCCTCCTCCCCTCCTCCTGCTCCCCGCTGAGCGATGGCAGCGGACCTCCCGGGTGAAGGAAATAGCTTCCTTCTTCCAGTTACTTGGCTGGAGGACGTGATAATGAGAGAGCGCCTTGCCTTCTCTCCCGCCGAGCCTAGGAGCCAGCTGGCTGCAAGGCTGTTGGGAGAAAAAGTTCTCTCTCTTGGGGCGGCGGTGGCTCAGGTTTCCATCTCGCCCCCGTTAGGGCTGCCCTCAGGTACGCTGCCCTGGGAGGGGACCGCGCTCCAGCCGTGGGCTGCTGCCTTTTGCCAAGAGGTGTCCCTAAAGTCACCAGCAGGTCTTCGGAATGTTTTGCTCATCTTTTGGGCTAGAAAAGGAGCAGTACCACACATCTGAAGGTTAGCCAAGGTGACAAACGTCTAGGCTTGAACACCAGGTGTGTGCTCTTCTTTTTATCAGGCTTGTGTGGGCAGGGATGAGGTCAGTGGCAGGAGAAAACACGGGGTTTCAGAGAGCTCAGGGAGCCGCCGAGGTGCTGGCCACAGGCGCTAGCGTGGGCAGAGTGCGGCCGTCTCTTGCGCTTTGTGGATGGAAGTGCCTTGTCCTTCTGGAAGCGCTGCTGTAGCGTCTGATGCTCAGCATGCTAAAATGAAACATGGGCTGCTCTGAAATGTCCTCCTCCAGCAGGTTGATCAGAAAAGGCGATGACCTCACTTTTACATGCTTCTTTTTGCAACAACTGGTTTTTTGGTTGTCTTTTTGTTTTCTTTTTCTTTTTTTCCTTCTTCTTTTTATATATAAAAGTAACCAGTGGCTCTCTAAGGAAAGAATTTGCTAATATTCTCCTTATTAGCTCCTTGCCCCAGCTGTACTTCAGCAGCATTTCAGTAAGCATCGTTACGGGTAGGGTGAAGGCTCACAGGGAGCGGGATGTTTACTATGCGTCTTTCAATTAAAGAGCTGATTTTGCCTGTTTCTACCCCCAAAAGCGCAACTCAGAAATTGAAAAGCTCTGGGCAAAGCGGCTTCAACTGCTTATTATTTTTAGGACTATGGGGTGATAGACATTGATCAGTCAAAAGGAAAGTCAACACAGTTTGAATAGCAGGGTATGTATCTCTGAAAGCAGCTGGCAAGAACACATCTGGGACGTGCATATGAGCTGAAAGAAGAAGCCTCTGCACTGTGGGAAACTGTCTCATCTTGTGGGATGCGGTTGGACTCCAACGAGTCCGATGGTTGGACTTGATGATCTTAAAGGTCTCTTCCAACCTAAATGATTCTATGATTCTATGAGTCTGTGCCTCCTGCGCTCAAGCAATGGGGAACCCGTGAGTCCTTGCAAAACAGCATGGTTGTTCGCTGGTAGCTGGAACGGCAGCGCCTCAATTACTGGCTTGCCATCTATAACGTCTGAGTCAAGATGAGCTAGACTGTGCGTAGAAACCCGTGGTGCCAGCCAGTTAAGGAGTTAGTGACTAAAGGGAAGTGAGAAGGATCTGGCTGCAAATTTTGCAAAGATTATTTTATTTTTACTGAATCCACTTCAGAGCGCATGCAGATACTCTGTCACGAAAGGTTATATTTGCAAAAGCACTTAATTCCATAGGGTTTAAGTATTGATTTAGGTTGGAGCCACACAGCATGAACTTTGAAAATATAGGGGAAAAATTAGACTAGGAGTCAGACCTCAAAGAAAAATAAATCAAACACAGGGTAGCTTGAAGATGACCTAGAAAAGAGCACAGTTGTTTTTGGTTTAAATGAACAAATCTTTTTTTAAAAGAAAAAATAAATAACCATAAAAAACTTCTGCACTTAAAGTTTATTTTCAGTGATATACTACTCTCTCTAAATATATAAATAGCTTACCCACTGCATTTGACTTGCTGAGATGGAAACTAAAAGGGAAGAAATGGTAAGAAGAAACAAAGGCTTCACCCTAGTGGTGGAGTCATCAAATTCATCCTGGGTACAGTGGAGAAATCACACAAGCTGGCTTACCCCTAGGTTGTAGTGACTGTCTTAGGTCACTTGGGTTTGAATTAACACATATGAGAGATCCCTTTGATTGTTTTGGAACTCGCATGCAACCACAGATAAATAAGGGTATATGCAGATCTGTATCTTCATTTCTGTATGCATAGAAATAGGATAATTATATACTGTACCCAATGTCATTATTATATTTTACTGATAATCAGATCTTTAGTTCATTTAAAAGTACAGATTAGCGTAGTATATAGAAAGTCACAAATGTTCCTAAGAAAAATAAAATGAATAAAGCTTTGTGGTTTAGGTGATAAATACATTTTCGCTCTTCATTTTATAATGGTAGAACTTAATAGCTGGAATATCTTCACCAAACAAATGCATGCAAAAATGTTAAAGTTTCGTTTGTGAGCAGAAAGTTTCATTTTCCTAATCATGATCAACGTGGATGGTGCAAATCAATGCAGTATATACAGAGCTGAGAGGGAGCTCTTTTTATACAGAAGTCTTTAGAGGTTTACAGTTATTAATGCAATCAATGCTGCAGCTTTATTACATACAATTCTGTATGTTTGTATCCTTATTGATTTCTGGTAAGCGAATGTTTCCGATTTGACTTAAAATGGAAAAAGCTCACCAAACTTCACAAAGTTGTTTTCCATAATCTTAACACTTCTTTTGCTAAATGTAAGTAATGAAATATTTTTTTTCCTATAGGATTGCCAAGTATTTTGAGAGGAAGAACACGCACATTAGCATTTGCATTATCTTGTGCTTCAATTATTTTACTTTTCGTCTTACAGTGCTATCCTAGATGCTGCTTTCTGTTCTCTTTCAGCATACTGAAGGACAGTTACAAATAAGAAATAATCTTATTCAATTTTATTTTAAAAGAAAAAAAAAATCTTATTTCTCTACAGAAATAATCTAAGAATTCTAGCAATCCAGGGAGTCCAAGAAAATGCAATATCTTCAGAACTCTGGACTGTTTCACAGACTAGGTGGGTGATGCCACGTACACACCTTCGGTGTAGGTATAGATAGATGAAAGAAGTGAGAGCATTGGGCTTTTCCAACTGTCATCTGGAAAGACATTACAAGGAGTAATCATCAAATCACTGAGTAATCACAAAGAAGTTATCATTTTACTTCCAGAGTAATGCCTTGGTACGGTTTGGAAGTGAGTTTGTACAGGGAGCAAGGAATGGTAATACAGAAGGGTGCTCAACTGCATTTACTTATTATTTTCCTCTCCAGAGAATTAAGACTGGCTCATCTTGTAGGACATTGCCTGACTCTGGTACTTTATCACCAACCTTAATTTCCTAAATCATGTTTTCTAGGTTGCTTCAGCTAGTACGGTATTTTCACCTTGATTATTTCAAATGGTCAGAAACCAGTGCAAACATTATGTTACAGAAAAAGATTTTAGTGGAAGAGGAAAAATAATTTGCTGTTTAAATTGAACGCCTATGTATTGAATAATAATTCGCACTAATAATTAGCTTTCAAAATAGAGCTAGTAAGATGGATAAACTAACAAAAAGAAATAATTTGTTCTGCCAACCTTCATGTGATTTTAATTTACAGCATGTTATTGGAAGGGGTATTTGGTGAGATGGAATTTCAGAAGGATAATTCAGCAGGACACATATAAGAGAAGAAAAAAATGAAATTTTGTCCCTTAAAATTAGCAAATAGCGTGTGGAAGGTTGCCTGATTTATTTATTTATTTTCACCTATTCAGTGTACACAATCCAGAGATTTTCTTTCTGTCTTAGTGGAATGAGAGAAGCAACTATCATTAAGATTACTTGGCAGAGATTATAAATCTCTTTCTCATTTTACTTTTGCCAAACTTCAGAGTCATGGAGGTGAAATTTTCTGTGCCTAAGGTCTCATGAAGTCTGTTGCCATTAGTTGCTTATAGGTCAAAAGGATGCCATCAAATGCATTTGCTTGTGCCTTCACATCATGGTACTAAAGACGCAGTCCTTGCTTTTATGTCTTCTTAATATGTAAATTCTGGCATGAGAAACTATCAGTTTTGGTTCCAAGTATACTAAACTGTTAACCTTTACAAAGAAATTTTTCTCTTTTCATGGAAAGACTAAGTCGACAACTACCTCATGTAAATCAGCATGATTCCAGTGATTTCGATAATTAAAACAGAGCAAAGCTACTTCCCTACCTTAATTATTTATACAGTGTTATCCATTATAGCTATGAATATTGTGGAATTAATGATGCTTTTCTAATTTATACCAGCAAAGGCATGATATACTGCTCAATATATGTAACTTAATTGGTATGGAGTGAATATCGCTCCTGTTAAACAAAGGTAGACTTCGTGTGCAATTCATGAATGCGTGGCGTGGCTCTGATTTTATATAGGGTCTGACTGACTAAGCATTGTTAACGAGAAGTCCCGCGCATGTGGTTTAACTCAAAAAGGGGAACTTGTTCTCTGGTCAAAATAATTCCAACCTTACGCATCCAATCCGCCCAGGATGGGCACTGAGCAAAACGCACAGCCAGCTTCAGAGAGCGCGCACACGTGTGCGTGTGTGCAGGTGAGGAGGAGGGAAAGAAGAGGTGAAAGGGAGAGGACTGCAATTAATCTGAACACAGCTGTTACGGGAAATGAATTTACTCTTTTTCCCTCAACAAACAAGAAGTTGCAGGCAAATTATTCCAAAAAAACCCAGTAATAGTTATTAAGTCTGCTAAACCAAATGCAAGCCTCTGACCTTCTCAGCGCCTCTGTATTGCAATAAATATTTTATGGCTGTGAATAGCATTAATAAGATTTAAACCTCACACGCATGAGCACGCGGGCACACACGCGCACCCAGAGGGAACGAGCACTGAGCATACCAGACGCTACAGCAATACCCCCGTGGAGGAAGCCGCTGGGCTGATAGCAGCCCCTGTGCTTATCAGCGTGTGCTAAGCAGTTCTTAAACTGGAGGAAGGGCTGTTCATAACCTCCCTGCATTTGAAGAAGATGAGCATCTCGTTGGAGAGCCTGGGCTAGTTCAGAGCTGTGCCAAGATATTAGCAATGCTGGGTTTTTAGCGCCCCGTATATGATAAATAAGTGCATTCATCAAGCACTGCTTATTTACTTTCCTTAAGCAATCAGGGACTCTGAGAGCAGATTTTAGTCGTGAATTAGTCTGCCATTTTTTATTCCCGTAGACCTCGGCCTAATATAAAAATTGAGGTCAGTTGAAAGACGTCCACCGATTTCCACAGGCTTAGAATGGGGCTCTGCAGGGACTGAACTGAATTTCGCTTACAATGATGAGCCGTCCTCAATCCCTTTCACGTGTCCCCGACCTGTGCGTGAGATATTTCACCTCTCTCCCTCAGAACAGTATCCAGCTCCATGTGTTATATTAATTAGCCATCCTAAACTCCTGCTGTAAATCTCATGGACTGAGAGGAAAGAAAACATTAGTTTAGGAAATATAGGTGGAGCCAGATGAGAAAAGTTCTGTTAGGCAGAGCGAATCCACTCGCTGTTGTAGGAAAATTATAATTATTTGCCTTGTAGAACAATTTCTTTACAGATTCATTTAAACAGTTAATTAATTAGACTGTAAATTAATACACTTATCTTCTACTATTTATTAGTACCATTAATATTATGGAGGGGACAGCACAGGGGAAAAAAAAGAGAGAAATAATGGAATTAAGAACAATTTTATGAAGAAGGATGGTTTTGTGATTAATGCGGACAGGCATCTCGGTTCCACTTTTGCTCTTCTACAGGTGCTCCAGATAAACTGCTGCATTACCCCAGCCTTCCCACTTTAAGGTGGGTGTCGTGATCTTTGCTTTTCAGGTATTGCTGATTTGGGTTATAAATGTTTTAGGGTACATTTGGCTTTAGATGAATGCTTGTAAAACCCATGACAATTTCAGCCTCTCTAGGGACCCCATCAAGAAACCTGTGATCGTCTTTTTATTTCCCTCTTCTCTGAGTATTTAGGGGATCTTGCAGAGCCATTGTTTCAACATTTCCATGGCCTGTATAAGAGGGAGGAATCAGGAATTTATACAGTCTCTTGTTTAAAAGAAGAAAGGAAAACTATTCATCAGTTGCCCTTTGCTCCTTCTTTGATGTGGTGTCAGCACAGACCAGGGCAGCCAGAGAGGCTGGATGTGCCCTGGCTTTCCGTCTGCTCTCTGGGCCAGGTTGGCGTTGATTATTTCCATTTTCACTTCTTTTTGCCAATTTAACGGCTATTTGCCATAGCCAGCTCCACTCCTTTGGAGTTATCTCACCTTCTGGATGTTTTTTGCCACCTATTATGTTGCTTGTCTGTTTTTGATTTAGGACTGATATGATGTTAGAAATGAAACAGAAGTGTCAAGCTACCAGGAGATAGGCACCTGAAAACCTTAGTAGTTTTTCTACTTCTTATGGGAAATATCTCTTCCCTTACTTTTCTTTTGAGATGCACGTGAGTAGAACTTACCTTATTCATGCCAGAGTTTTCTGGGGCTTGGGGGTTTTGGTTTCCTTTTTCTTTTTTTCTTTTTTTTTTTTTTTTTTTATATATATTTTTTATACTTTGCAAATAATTGTGTCATTTGTACAGTGTCACATGTAACGTTGGAACAGTTGTCTAACTTATTGTGTAGCACTGATAGCTGCGTTATCTCGGCTCTGGCATTTTTAACAAGCTTTAACTTTTCAGGTTTCCGTTCCATGAGGTCCATACTTTAATTAAGGCAAGTCAGCCATGTAGAAGGGAGCTGAATGGCTTTTTGCTGTTGTTGAAGGGCAGGAGGAGGGCAATTTGCAGGATTCTGACATTTCTCTGTTATCCATAAGACTTCCAAGATGACTTGATAGTTTTCTGGAATTTCCTTTAAAAGCTGTTGAGGGAGAAATTAAGAGCACCAGCAAATGCTTTCCTGTGTTTGGGGTTTTTAAATGCTGGGGTCTCTACAAAGATGTTTTTACAGGACTTGTGAGGTTGAATGAGGAACCAAAGTGCTTGTTCAAAAGCTCGATTGAAAGCTTTTGGGGTTTACCTGGTTAGAGAGATTAAATGAAAGTAGCAGCATTTGGGTACAGCCTTCAGGATATTAAAAATCTGTTTTGGCACTCTCTCTGCCAGCACCTCGGGGTGGCTGGGTAAGGAATCGCTCACGGTTTGCCCTGCTGCTTTGGCATCTGCTGTGCCGGGCCAGCAGCTCCACCGGCGGAGCAGGACACAGCCGCGGTACCGCTTTCCTCAGTCACCTTCAGGCTTTTCGAATGCGTGCAACGCCTTTGTGCGTAATGGGCTTCGTGGTAGGGCCCAGGTGCGATATTTTTGTGTCGCTTTTTGAAAGCTTCCGAGTACTTGGCTCCCATAGCTCAAGATCTAGCAAATATCTTGTGAGCGTACTTGTCTGAATCGTTTAATATCCATAAACACTGGAAATAGAGCCAGAGTTTAAATGCAGATGTTGTAGGGTGATGGGGCGGTGGAGAGGAATTCAGCCATGGAGCTGGACCTTGTCTCGAGGCACCCCAGACCTTGCGATGAACTAAACACCACCCCATGCCGTGAGGGCAGCTGTTGCATCTTGGCAGCCTTCCACTCCCCTGCCTTCTCTTCCCCCACCTGGACAAGTCCCCTGCTCTGAAAAACCATGAGGCTGTGGGTCCCCTTTCCTCTGACACAGAGCAGTAAGGGCAGCACCATCAAGAGCTGAGCCCTGGTCTCCGAGGAGCACAGGTTCTGTAGATAAAGCAGGCAAGCGAAATCTTTCTGGTGTTACTGGCAAGGCTGTGCTTTAAGCTCTGGCTATGCGCTGGAGGCCATATGTGGAAGAAGCCCAATTATTGACCATAAATGCTGAATGTAAGACTGGTGCCAGTTTCTTTCCATATGCGTGAGAATAGTTAAATGTCTTATCGGAGCATTCCTTTGCCTAAATGGGAGAGCTAAAAGTCTTTATCCCATCCTCTTTATAGACTAATGTTGTTGCCCTGATTCTCCTGTACATTTGTTAATTTGGTTGGGTTGGGAAAGACTACAGAAAGCTCTGTGATTGTACTTGCTGGGTCTGCGGGATCGTACATAGGGCCCAATAGTTGTTCTGATTCATTAGACGAAATTCTGCCTATTCCAGCAGTCGTGAAGCAGGTAGGGTAAAGAAGGATGGAGGAGGAAATCTAAACCACACCTAGCTTATAATTATTAGAGCCCTGACTTCACAAATGAACTTAGAGATAACTCGCTGAATTTACACCCATCTCCTTTAAAGTCAGAGTGGCTCCAGGCTGGAGGCTGCTTGCAAAGGTATTTGTAGGAATGAGGATATATACTGTGACTTGTGGCTGTAGCTGATTTATTTCCTTTTTTGATGTTTTTGTTTGGTTTAGTTTTTTTGTTTTCAAGAGTAGTTGAATTTTAAGAATTGACCTGCTAGGCTATTTGCTTTCCTGGCTCTGTAAACAGTGTCCACAACAAATGTGCCAACAGCCCACGTAACTGAAGTAGAAAATGGGAAATGAGGAGCCGTAATGGTGTCTTCAAATTCAATGCCCAGACCAGAAGTGCAGGTCATCTACATGAAGGGCATGTGACAGGGTGCCAAAAGTAGTGAGAATGCAAGTAAGGGAGTTTTGAAGCTGTGAAAAGGGACATCAGCGTAATTGAAGATGAGTAAAAGGTTCAGAGCAGCTTTGGCTGCTGAGTGTTTGCCCATGTCTGCCAGATTTGTATTACACGTGATTACAATGTAATAACTAGACCAAGTGCTTGAACAACCAAAACCAATCCTGTTATGGCTCAAAGTAAGTGATAATACCTTGATTGATTTCAGGAGAAGCAGTAGTAAGTCCCAGACGCTTGTCTCTTTTATTGACTTGAGCATTAATTAATTTATGAGTGGGTTTCACATTTCCACATGGTGTTGCAAAATTAGAGTCGAATTAATTATTTGGTAATCGGTGAATCCCATTAGGTGAAACAATATGGACTTGTTCAGTAGCTTAAACATTATTCAGCATTAGCGTAGCAGTTGTATACTCATTACAATGATGATGCTTTTATTAAATATACCTTCAATTAGTTCTGGTTCATTTTAATCTCTACCTCCTGAAAAAACATTCAATCAAGTACTGTGACAAGAGCAGAATGATGAATATGCCAGGGCCAGTGCTGCTTAGTCCTTCAAGGGTACCGCACAGGCTACATTAAGGTGAACTTTAGAAATGTTTGCCTTAGGTACTTCTCTTCCTTGAAACATCATCCAAAGAGCATTAGCTTGTTATCTTTCCTTTATGCTTTAAAATAAACAACATTCATGATTCAACATGTTTGGGCCTACAGCAGATAATTAGGGGTGAACAGGGCATGCAAAGTCTTTCCTACATGCCTTCTCATTGCCTGGCATACTCAAATGAGTTCGCCCTTGTTCTAGAAGAAGACCTCCTTCCTTGCAGCTGGTGTCCACCTCTCCAGGTTTTGCTCCTTTTATCAGCCCTGATGGGTGCATGTGGGGTGCTGCAGGTGCAGGGAGCCCCCAGCCATGGGGCAGCCCCAGGAGGTCCAGCAGCCTGGGGGCATAGCGCTGGGGAAGGGGATTTCCTGGGTCATGGGGGCTGCACCTGGGAGAGAAACCAAACCCCATCCTGACAGCCCTCATGGAAGGAGCAGGGGGACATGTCCCCACTGAGGACCTCTCTGCAGAGGCAGTGCCGCAGCAGCTAGCCTAGTAAGATCTGCAAAGTGGCCCCTGTGGTGGGATGTGTGGGTCCCTGGGGGGTTTGGGTCCCCCCAGAGCAGCGCTGCACTGCCACTTGCCTCGTAATCATTTTGACCGTGCTGATATTAATATCTTGCCCATATCTAAATCAAAACCATCATTATTAATCAGAGAATTAGAACAACTAACAAAGGAGACAATTTTTATTCCCTGGGGGATGTGATTTTCAGGGAGCCAGTGATGGATACAGAGCCTTTCCCCTTTCAGATCCTAGCAAGGGCAGCTCTGACTGAAAATCATTACCATATGCTATTTTGTCTGTCGTCTTTGTGAAATGAGTAAGTAGACTGGACAGGTTCCATATTACATAAAATAATATTACAAGCGGCATCTTCCGAACCTCTGCGTGCTAGCTGAAGATAGCGGAGAGGAGCATGGGGGAAGTGAGAATGCCGGAGAAAAAGTCAGTCCTACGCTACATGCTTTTTTGTGCGGTGATGCTTTTGAATGCCCAGCAGAGAAAGCTGCGCTTCATATTCACAGTCTGTGAATCCCAACTCTTTTAATGTAGTTTCTTCTGGTCTCTCAGAACTGATGTAAATGATGTGTTCCTGATTAATGGCACTCTGAAAAACTGGGATCGGAATTTCTTGTGCCCGCTCAACTTGCACAGTGACAGCGAGAACTTCTTTGCAGTGACCTGCCACAGCGCCTTTCAGAAGTGCCGCCCACTAATCCGCTGACTGTTGTCCCATCTGAGCATAATATTAAGGAATTTATTCTGTGTTCGTTTCAGTTCTGCTGCTGAAACACATAGATGAAGAGTTTCTTCTTACACTTCATGTGCATTTGTCCTAGGAGACTGTGCGAGTACTGTGTACTTCAAATTCATTTGCTGTTTTGGTTTCTCTGGCAACTAGAAGGTGCCTTTGATCCCTCTGCCATCTCTTTGTTTTTGCATTTTGATGATTTTATCATGAATTCATGTTTAATTCATGCTGAAGTGATGCAGTAAGTGGCAACACTCAAAGAAAAGATACTTTTTGCAAAATCAAACCATATTCATTTGAACTCTGTGTGAACCACCCCATTCCTTTGAAGTAGAATATATTAATGAGGACAGATATTAAGAAAAAAGATACTTATACCAAGTCACATTTATTATATCATCTGAGGTTACAGTGCAGGTAGATCTATCAGATAAGAACCAAGCATGCTTTGAGTAAACTTTTAGTTGAAACACACTGAGAAGCAACTAATTGTTTTGTGTTAGCTTTTTGATTTTTTGCCTCTGTTTCTGTCTTACATACTGATATACATGAATTTTATGGAGAAAACCACGTGTGTGATTAACATGACGTGCACAAATGCGAAATATGTTCAATAGGGTGGTAGGGCAAAGAAGCTTCATGTAGCACGTTCTTTTTACAGGTAGTTTTTGTCTTTTTAATAAAAAGCTTGTGGAAATGTGGGGGCATTGCCATGTTTGGTTTTGCCTTTCAATGGCTCAGATTGCGATGGAAACAAAGGAACGCCTGCACTTCTGTCAAAGGAAACACGATGACGTGATGTTGAAGGTGCCATTAGCTCTGGGGCACGATGCGCACGGAGCTCCCTGTGAGATGGGCTGTGCACAGCCCAGGACTGGAGGCTGGATACGGGTGGATGTCACTGTATGGCACTGCGTGTGCCCAGAGCCCCGTGTGATACTGCCTTGTGTCTTGTGTGGGTTTTACAGCCACTGTGCAGTGCAATTAAACATTTCTACAACTAGCGGGCCTTCTGCAGCGTTAATATTTGAATTTTTTATAGTGCCGAAGCGCCTTGAGCATTTGAGTTTTGACACGCTAGCAGAGGGGTTTAGGCTAAGCATGTAGTATCATAAAAACAAACAGATCTGATACAACTTTGTTATCTTTTGGTGGCTTTGATGTTTGCTTCAAAGCGCAATATCTAGGATCCTATTAGTTGTAAGGTAGTGGCTTAACTTCGGGTGGGTGTGCTCTGCCCGGGTGGTGGCACGCTCCCCCGGCTCCCCCGGCCAGAGCGGAGGAGGTGCAACAGGACAAGTGACAAACGGGATGATTCAAATAGCAGACCATCAAAGAGCAGTTATGGCTTGAGAGGAGAAAATAATTGCGAGTACATAAAGCTAGATTGGATTATGTTTAAATATATGTAAATTTGATTGAACTTGTAATTTAATCTCTAGGACAGCATTTTAATTCACAGTTGCAATACTTTACGCTTTTGAGCAGAAATGAGCTCATTTGAGGATTTCAGGTCATTGCTTTTTTCCCCAGGGTTTTGGTGGTTGGTGAAATCGTCGTTCTCTGTAGGCTGGACTGTTTCATGGTTTCTTTATCACTGTGAGCTCGTGTCTAAATAGAGACCTCACTTGCATCGTACAAAATTATTGGTAACTCCGTAATTGTTGATCATAACAATGGTAGCCATTTGGATCTGTATGACGTTTGCTTCTGAAATGAGGTGCTGTAATGAAACAAGAGGAGACTTAAGAAAAAGCAAAAGCTGTGTGAGGCTCAGAGTGAACTGAAGTACATTTGGGCTTTCACAAAGAGTACTTTGATAGACATAAGGAGTGATGACAGAGGGGAAGTGTTTTGGTTGTGAATGTAAGACAACTAATTAAACACAAGCAAATCCCTTTTCACATTCTACTGGGTATAATAAAAATGATAAACTGATATTTGTCAGTTTTTCTGAATTTGCAATTTACTTTCTGATCAAATTTACCTCCTGCCAAGCATATCAAATGGCTTGCTACCTCCTGCCCCTTGGTTATGGATTAGATATGTGAAAGCATGTCTCCTGTTACTCAGAATCACCTCTGACGGACAAGTGTGGCGCCTGTCTGAAAGAGATGGGAAGAAAGTAGAAGAGGGAGGAAATAAAAACAGGTGGCAAGGGTCCCAGAAACAATAAAAGTCTGAATGAGAACACCTTTATCACTTCTGCAACAGCAGCTTAAAGGCCCAAGGAGAGAAATAGATTTTGTAAATCAGGCTAAATATTTTTTACAGGGTGCAGTGTGCAGCTTAAGAACCCAGTTGGGAAAAATAGCTTTTGCAAATCAGGGAAGAAAATATATTTTACTGGCTACTGTTTAGGAGCAGGGAGACACAGGGCAGGGGAAGACATCTTACAGAGCAGAGAACAAATATCTATGTATGTGTGTATGTGTGGGTTGTTTTGGTTTGAGTTTTTGGGGTGGGTTTTTTTGGTGACAAGAAAAAGTTACATAAAGGAATTGCATAGCCATTTACCCATCCCTATAAAACCTGTAAGCCTTCCTTATGTTTTTAAACATTATTTATTGATATATGTTTTTGTATTAACTAGTTATTTGTGCATATAAAAGCATCTCTTTCATAGAGCAACCCTGTTACTGATTCTACCATGCAGTCGCTTTGGAGAAGCCTTTTGAAATAACAAGAAATAAGTAAATTCCTTGGACAGCAGCTCTAGGTTTGGAATGAGAAACAGAGCAAAAAATGAGCAAGAAATCATTGCTGATGACCCACGCCCCCCAAGATGAATATGTAGCTTATCAAGGTACTTATGTTAAAAGGTGATCATAATTGTGTGGGGGCTTCAAACAGCGGAGGTTGGAGCCCTACATAAAAGAGCCAGCAGTTTTGCTGCTGAGCTACATGGCCCTTTCGAGAGGCACGATTACTGCCATCGCCGGTCCAGGGAAGATCCTGCCAGGAGAACAGAAGGATTGCAGTGGTAGTGGAAGTGCATCTTTAGCAGAGGAAAGGGTTTTTTTTAATTACTAGTAAAGGAAGTTGGTTAATAGGTCCTAAGGAGTACTGAAATTGGAAGGAGACATTTGCAAATCCATAGCATTTTTTTGTTTTGTTTTTGTTTTTCTTGTCTGATCCATCTTCCTTCAAGATGGACAGGAACCATGTACAGATTGGGAACAGAATAGACTGGCAAAGAACATATTGAATCCACCCACTCATTTTTTACGTCAATAAGAAGCTGAATAGAAAAGATCAGAACACTGAAACATTTTTCATCTTTTAAAAAAAATTTGACAAAATACTTTTTTTAGATTTTTTGGCAAAACTGCATGTTGCAATTTTCCAACTTCTCTAAATTTGTCTGCCTTGGAACAGACTCTCTTGTGCTTACTTGAAAACTGGGGCAATTTTTGAAAGAGGGGAATTGTCTTACTTCTGCTCCCTGCAACGTAAGTGCTGCAGGAACAGTCACCATAACAAATAAAATGATGTATTACCACTGTCAAAAGAAAATGTTATATTGGCCAAGATGTTTCCTCCTACTTTGGGACATGTTATTATTATTGATGGGAGCTCCAGGTGTCTGCTGCCAGGCAGTGTGCTGGGAAGCCATGTATATTCCTCCTCCTTGCAAAAGGACACCTTTTTTGCTTTGATATCTGTTGTCCTGAGTTCTGTACGTTTTTCTTTTGATCAGACAGCTTCTAAGTGTCACCCTAGTGTTTCCAGGCTGATTGGTATGGCTGCTTTTCAAGAAGAGTTTCCCCTAACTGGTGATTTTTTTGATAACCAGTGGCTGCAGCTGTTAGCTTCCTAACGAGACGCTCCCACTCAAGTATAAGGGCAGCAACAGTTAAAAGTGTGTGCACTCAAATGGCCTCTAGTTTCTTAAATTTTGGAATGGACTCAGTGAATTATTGCACTTTGCCCCTTAGGGAAAGAATATAAATGATCTGATATCTCCTTTTCCAGCAAAACAGCCCATTTATGGTAGGTTTCAAAGCCACCTTTTAGTCAAAAATTAAGATAGCCATGTTGTGATAAGGAAACTGTTATCAAACTTGTTTATAGGAGACAATATACATGTTCAGTGCACCTGCAACAGCTTTGTTTATGTGTTCATTTGAGCTGCAACCGTGTGTCAAGTGGATAATGGAAGTTAGGGTAGTGCAAATTTTCCTTTCCTTGAACATTGGACGGTCCTGTCCCAGGGGTGTCCCCCCAGCCTAAGGACTGCTGCTCTGGAATGTCAGGGATGTGTGTAAAATCAGCATGGTCAACCAGCAAAGCAGAAAGCCGCTCAGGTGACTCTGTCCAACAGTCTGCTGGGATTCAGTGAAAAATAAGGATACACACACAGTTAATTTTGCAGACAAGAGAATGCAGCAGATATGTATTGCCTCAGATAGTCCAGGAATCATCAGGGTGGTAGGTTAATGGAAAGAAGACTTATCTATATAATTTAAAACATTGTTGTAATGTTAGAAGTAGATTCTTAGCCTATTTTCATTATGCATTTTTAAAATACATTGATAAGCCAACCCAAGTTTATTTTACGTAGGAATCTGTGCTGCTTTAGCACTTCCCAGATGGAGGCTCCAGACCTCTATTTCATGTTGTCCAGAGCTATCCTTAAAAAAAGTAACCACTGGTTGGGTTGCAAGGTTTAACCCAGGGAATCACTGCCAGCTAGGACGTGTGACCATCACTTCAAGAGAAAGTTGTCTAATACTTAGGAGCACCAAGGCAAGGCAGCATTAAGATAAGTGGCAAGAAGCAGGAGTTCAGGAACAGAGCAAAGCCATAGTTGCTGCCTTGTTTGGTTTGCAACATAGTGGTTGTTGAGTATCTTGTTTATTAAACTACCTTTGGAAAGATCAGCCTGGGTTTTTTTGGGGGGTTTTGGTTTTTTTTGTTTGTTTGTTTTGTTGTTGTTGTTTTGTTTTTGGGGTTTTTTTTCTTTCTTTTTTTTTTTTTTGTTGTTGTTGTTTGTTTTTGGTTTTTTTTTTAAATAAAATCTATGTTGGTGACAATCTGAACTGAGCCAGAATCCTGAAATAAACCCCTGGATAAAAAGGTGACTTACCGTCCTCTTGAATCTGCAGATAAACTTTCCTTTTGGTTGTTCTGCCTGTGGCTCTGTTATTCCCTTGTAGGGCCTGACATTTCCGATAGAGGTAACCTTGAAGTTACAGTTAAGGTTTGCAGTGACTCATTAGTGGTAAATGTTAGAGTGATAGGTATATTGTGGAAAAACAGTAGTAATGAGGGATTGATGTAATAAGCATAGTGATGATGAGGCGGTGATTTTTCTGCAGATGAAGAATGCAAAATGTTAAATTGTACATAATCATGAAGCAATGTGAAACCTTCAGTTATTTCACTTAATTCTGCAGTTATCTCTGGTCGCTATGTGCAGGTGGGCTGCCACTCTGTCCCTCCTCTCTGCCGCTGGTGGGACCACTCTGCGGTGCCTGGGCTGGGGCAGGGCACAGCAGGAGCGGTTCAAAGGAGGTGCCCTGAGATCTGGGACAAAGAATTGCTTGAGAAGCGGAGCTGAGCGGGGAGCCCAGCTGGCCAAGAGTGGAGGACAGAGAAGGGGAGTTGGGAGCCCATGGCCGCTGTTTGACTGCTCTGGAAAGGGATCACAAGAAGAATTACATGCAAAGCAGAGGAATGGTGAGAGGCTCGTGGAGCCTTTCAGCCAGTACTGTGGAAAACAGGAATTATTTTCATGGGAAGAAACAGAGTTATGGGTTTTGTCTTCTGCTTAATGTAGGATATGGAAGGGTGTGTGCCAGTGTGTGCTCCTCTTTTCTTCCGTTTGGTTTTGTTTAACTATTATGCTTAAGTAGTTCTATTGCACTGCCTCGGGAGCCCTGTTGCAAATTGTCGTATTAGCGTAGAAGTTAGCTAATCAAAGGACACCATCCCTGTGTTTTCCAAGCTGTGGGAAACTGTTCCTTCATTTGAACTGCCTTGCAGAACGCTTAAGCAGTGCTATGTCCTCTAGGACAGGTTTTGGGCTTTGGTGATGTTGAGGTGCAAAAGGTGTCAAGAAAAAGAGAAAAAAAAAAAAAAAACCAACAAACACAAACAACTCCACTGCTACTAATCCTAGGCTTAGTGATTTACTGCACCCTGATACACCAGTAAAACAAAAGCAAGTCCACTGGCGATTCTTCCCTGCTGGGCCACCAAGGCAGTAGCAGTGTGACTTAGAGAGAATATTTCTGCTTTACTCTCAGAGTGGAGGGAGAGGTATAGGGAGGGGAAGTTATTCTTTAGAAGAGACAGTAATTGGTTTGCCTCTGCTTTTATCCATTATTGATCAAGGAAGCTCCACTTCTGCTGTTTTATAATAGTAAAATGAGTATTATGGGAACATTTCATAATTATTTATTGGGTTGACTTTTTAGTGCTATTGAAAAAATGTTACGAAATGGCAGAGAATATCCATTAACGTAACTTCTAAAACTGTGTAAAAAAACATAAGGTTTTACTCATAATAGAACTACTATTGAAATAAAGGGATTCTTGCTTGAGTATAAGTATAGTAAGGCCTGCAGAAGTACAGTGCAGTAAGCAGGTGCTGGGTAGTGCGTGATGCTGCAGAGCAGGTTGTACAGGTGGAAGCTTATATGCCAGGAAAGTGCTGTATGAATGAGCACAGAGCCCCTCCTGCAAGGGCTGCCCAGCCTGGGAGAGGAGCCAGGCTCGTGGGACTCCTCTTGCGCTTCCAGCATGAGGAGAGGCAGAGTTTAGCTTAAAACCATGTGAATCTCAGATTAATTTCTATGTTTCTTCAGCATCTTTTGCAGAAATACACACTTTAAATAGTGCTTTAATTTCATTTTTTCTGTTGAAGCTTAAAATGATGTTCAGGGTTACACTGAACCGATGATTTGTATAAACCTTACATTATCAAAATCAGTAGTTGATTAAAAAAAAGTGTAAGAAGGAAACTCGTAACAGGCGTGGGTTGACTTACCACTTACTGCAGTACAAGTGCTTTTTTCAGAATCGGATGGAAACAGGAAGGTACATTTCATTTATTTTCTTGCTGTGCTTGTGGCTAGTTGCCAGCTTGTCAATGAGGTGCTCCAGAAAGGACACTGAATCATGACAAGAGCTGTCAGTACAGCTGTGTTTTTCTGCCAAAATTGCATGAAACAATAAGCTTCATGTGGTTTTGAGGCAAAACTGTATTCAAGGTCTCGGTTGCTTGAATCACTGCCCAGGTCTGTTCGCAAAGTTCTGGAAACTTTTCGACTAATGTCTGGGTTAATAGTTTGCTGGAATCATGGAGCCTGGTTGCCTTTGTAAGGGTCAGATACTGGTTGCTCAGGTTTAACCCAAACTTACTCTCACATGGCCTTCTGTGTATGGAGCCCTTATGTCATGTTGGACCATAGCATTGAGAGCCAAGAGGAAGGTTTTAGGCTACTTCATTTACAGCTATTTAAGCCTTTTGGTTTTTTTGTTTCTCTTCAAGGTAGAAATGGACCTTCAGGCTTGTCTTCCTTGCAGAACTAGATAAATATCACTGCTTTCAGCATGGGGTAGCTCTCGCTGAAGGTAGATTTACATGAGTGGAGGCAACTTGATTTATCTTCATAAATGACAACTTTTTAGAAAACTTCTCCTCTGTTGTGTGGTGCTCGTGCCTAATTTATTTGGAGATTGCAATGCTTTGACACATGGACAGAAAATGATACCAGCCTGAAAGTCATGTAATTCAATCAACTATAGGCTTGTGGCGAGGCAAGATCCTTCACATTTGTCTGCAAATGGCTGCTCATCACGGGCACCGCTATAATATAAATAGAAGTAGCAGTTACAGCTGAGGAATTCTGTAGAAAAACTAGACAATTATTTCATTTCTCTTTTTGTCAGGGTCCAGCAGGGTTCAAAGAGATGTGGAAAACCTTTATCCTTCACGTGTTAAAATTTTCCCTGTTTCTTCGGCACGTTGTCAGCAAGGCAGGGGATGTGAAAGTTGCAATGTATTCAGGTGTGGCCATGTTCTGAGGATAGGGCAGCTTCAGAGAGAATATTAAACAGCCCTTCTGGTACTGTCAGTCATGCAACCACACCGCTTTGTAAGCCAGTCACATATCGCTGGTGATGCGTATTAATCCACTTTCTGCCTGTAGCATCACCTGTTTTATTTTCTATCCCAGTTTCATACCTTTTTTGGCAAAACCACAGGGGAAATATATTTCAGTGACAGTGTATGGTAATTTTGCTCTATGCACTCTAGCTCATTACACAATCCTTGTCTTTCTAAAATAGAGAAAGGATTTACGTCTCCTACTATCATTTCTGCCACACACTGATTCAGTGAAAGAGCTTTGGGGTGGTTGGGAGTAAATTTAATTTTCCCTGCTGTTTCATGAAGTGTGAATCACTTTCTAGCAGATGATGTCACTGCCAATTTACAAGTTTTTGTTCCTGTACTCCTGTGTAGGAGGAATCATAAGGACTCTTTTTGTCATGGTAATGCGGTTAGGTGTAGAGGGCTGTGGGGTGCAGGAGACAGCTTTCAAGCTTCTTTATTTTTGGCAGCACAGACAAGAAGCTAAGTTTGAAAGGTGGGGCATGATGCCTGGCTTTCAGTCGTTGGCTAATGGAGAGTGGAGGACTTTGTCCAGGTTTGATTCTTAGATACTGTGAAGACTTGTTTTCTGTGGGGTCTACGACTGTAGCTTGAACAGTGAAGAATTTTGTTTGTTTTGCTTTTCATTTTTGAAACAGATGTTGAATTATACACTGTGAAGTTCTTCTCCAAAGAAGAGAACTTTCTCTTCTGTTTAAAAAAAGAAGTGCCTTTTACTGTTAAGAACATTTTATACACATAAATTTTGAAATGTGGGTTCTTGTGAACTGTTCTTGACTCCTTGCTCTTGATGTTTTACTGGGAAGATGCATGTGATTGTTTCTGCTCTCACTAGCTTCCCCAGCTTTTCAGTAGGAGGGAAATAGTTGGTGAATAATACTTATTCTTCCCAGACAACTGATCTTGTGGAAAGAACAGTTGCTTTACACATCAGTTTTGTATGACAAAGGTAGTTTACGTAGATATATATCTAAATGTTGAACCAAAGTATGCAGTCCTAAAAATATTGATGCATAACACCTGTGTGCTTTCTTAGATGTGCTAAGTGCCTTATTAACCCCAACAAACAGAGCACTGTGAGCTGAACTTTGTCTCTGTTTTATATGTGAGGATACTAAAGCACAATTTCCTGGAGAGCAAAGTGTCATCATAGCGATGGTCTCCTTCCTGACCAAGGACCCCTCACTGCAGGGGTCTTCAGATAACAAACTGAGCTGTAGAAAGGGGGACATGCCATCAAAACTAGTTAGCAGGATGGAAAACCAGCATGTAGGGGAAAGATGGCAATCCAAAAGGAGCATGTCAGGGGAGAGGTAAGAACATGGTGTAGTTAGTGCTGAGAGAGTAGAGGTCATGCACAGATAATCAGCGTTTATTAGCCTTCAGAGGCAGGTATTAGTTCTTTCTGTAATTCAGACATTGTTATATAATTCTTCTTTACATATACCCCTTACACATATCCTTCCTTAGATGCCTGTGGTGCCTTCATGTTAAGTTTGGCATCTAGTTCCAGTCTGCTCTTTGTATACCCTTCCTCTGGGGATTCAGCACGGAAGCAGGTAAAAGTTACAGATTGGGAGGGATGGGTGAAAATCATTACTTAAAAACCTGAAATAGGAACAGGTTGTGACTGATCTTTTCCATAGACCTCTCTTCAGAACTGTATTTATGTACCATCCCAGTTTGGGTGGTTGGCTTTTAAAGACAAATGTAAGCTCTTGTTGAGGTCTTGAAAAGGTATTTAAAACTGCATGGTCTCCATCCAGCTAGCAGAATATCCAGAAGGATTAAACAGAACTCTTGCAAAATGTTCCTGTTAGGCAAAAAAGAAAGATGCAAGTAAAATTCCTATTTGCATTGAATTATATTTGCTTGGCTTTATGAGCATATGCAGTTCAGCTAAGTTTGTTTATTCTTGTCTAACTTCTTTTCATGTTTGAGGGCATGCATGCCTTGTAAATGCATCTGCTTATTCCCATGATGATGCCAAACATTAAAAGGGTCAAGCTAACATTGTGTCAGTGAATGCATCTTCTAATGCTTGGTACTTCTGTAAGTGCCTTTTAGGCAAGGATCTAGCACATTACAAAACCTGCACTCATGGTATTGCGTATCAGTGAGCTAAAGAAATATTAATTTGCAGTTAGGGTACTGATACTGATAAATGGAGAGAGGCAAGTGTTGATTCAGTAACCTAGTTAAGAAAAACGGTCATTGTTATTTGGGTGCAGTCCGCTTACAGTGAGTAAAATAACTCTGTCCCATCAACTCCAAGCCCTCTCCTCACCCACATCCAGTGCAGTCATTCTTGACAGAAGTAGTTGAGGAGCCCTGCTGTTTGGTACTTTGCCTCTCAAGTAATTAATATCACCACTAAGGAAGATGTCTCTTGTGTTAACAAACAATCACTTTAATACTGTTGTCAGCAAAATGAATATACTCGGCAGAGTGTGGGGGGGATTGCAGCAGAACTGCTGTGACACACCGTACCCAGGTATAGCGTGCAAGCCAATGTGCCGATTGCGCCTGGGCGTCCCAATTACTGAAGGTGGCTGGTGCATGCAGTGCTATTTCCATGCACCTTTGATTCCTCTTATTAGGCACTTCCTAATTACAGATATTCATCTCTTTTTTGCATGCCTATTTGACTCACAAGCAGTGGGAGAGAGTTCATGGGCTTTTAACATCTGATGTACATTGCTGATACGCTTTCAGTCACGGAAGAGTTGGGTTGTTGGCTTAGTACAGTTGTGTTGACTTGTGCTGGTTTGTAAGCCATATTTGGAAAAAAACCCCAAACCTCTTGTTCTCTATATCCAACATTTTTCTACAGTTCAGGTTGCAGTAAGCATCTGCATTTATTCTAGTTATTTGTTGCAGGTGAGCAGTTCATGAAATCTAGCCCAGTAGCTCCTACAAATTGTATGTTTAGCTGCATGACCAGGTGACCCACCGTAAGACTGTATTGTATAACATGATGAGTTGCTCATTTGTTTTTGATTTCTTCTTCCCTTTTGCCATATTGTTGCATTTGTAAAAGATAAATTACTATTTCCACACTGTCAAAATCTGGTGCAATTACAGAAGCTTGAAAGAGCTTTCCTCACTCAAAAGCAGTGAATCATGTTGCTTACAGCATTTGACTACGTGATAGCTTTTTTCTTCCCCCCGCTCCTGTGGCATGCAGAATAAACACTTTTGTAGATTTTTACAGACATGGTAACATATGGAAGGTCTCTTTCACATCTTACAGCAGCACTATATGCTACCTTTAAAAGAATTCCTGACCCAAAGGGAATAGTTAACACAACCTTTTAATTACAGGGCAAGAAAGTAATGTTACTAGTTTTTCTACATATTTCATTACATCTTCAGAACAAGCTAAGCCATGAGCAGCTTCCCTGTGGGCATCTAGATATACAAAGTTGAAAAAAGGAGGCCCAAATTAGGGCAAGTCAAGAGCTGCAGTTTAGATTTGTTTTTCCCGGAAGTGAATTTTGTTTCCATAAAATTTTATACCAGTTTTGCAATTTTCTTAGAGGAGAAACTGCCCTGGCTACTGTAATGTGTCCCTCTTGTGTGTATGCATTATGATCCAGCCTTTAATCACACCTCCTGTAGGACCTCTTTCTGTTCTGGTAAAAAAGGTGAACGCTGCTTGATTATTTATTAATGAGCACATGTATTATGATGGAAAAATTATTACTAATCCTGTGGGTTTCTCGATGATGCTCCTCAGTGCAGTGTCTGAATGCCTTATAGGTGATAATTTTGTCTTCAAATTAGCCTGGGGATAAAGTTACAGCAAAGTTCCTGGTTTACATAGCAGGAATTCAGATGAGAGGTTAAAGTCAGAAGTGCCCACCCGTTGTTGGCAGTTCAACCAACCAATATGCAACCTCATCTGTTTATAAAAGTGAAATAATGCTGCTGTTGTCCTCCGTTGGGTCTGTGGGTGCTCAGCATTTCTGCCAATTAGATCCAATGACTTTGAGTTGACTGCTTAGAAAATGGGCACACACAATTAAGTATAGCTTCCTCGATTTCTTTACATACCTAATCTCCACTGCAGGCAAAGGTGTTTAGGTACTTTGTAGATCTCGGTGACTTCTCACTAAAGATCAATTTTTAGTGATTTGCTTGATCTCGGTAGAAATGCTGTAGCAGAAGCACGTATAGAAGCTGATTCCTTAGGGAAGCATTTAGCTCTCACGTAAATGATTAGTCTTCGTTAACTCTTGCAGTCTTGCACTTCGTTCATCCCTATGTGGTGGAAAAGCGATGAGAAGATGCATCTTCAGCCACTTCACTTTTTGACCCGTGCTTTGGGCAGCACTCGCTGTCTCCAATCCCTTTTGCAGCTATGCTCTGTGGGCGTGTGCTGGGACTGCTGGCCTCTGCCCATCGCAGGTCTTCCAACGAGAGCCATCTCTGTGTCTGGAGGATGCAGAACTGAGCCTGGGCTTGATCAGGTGTCAGAAATATCAGAAAAATCAGAAATAATCTGAATAAAGTCTAGCTAGCATTTCACAACCTGGGATTTTATGGTTTTATCTAAGTATTTACAGACTACTGTATTATACTTTGCAGGGACTCTCAGTAAACCCAAGAATAATTGCCACATAACTTGAAGCAGGGGAGGACATGATGGCATCTTGGCCCAGTGGAGCCTCTAAAGGCACCTTTATGCTCCTGATGCAGTTGTGACCGACATATCTGAGGTATCATCCAGGGCTTTCATGATCTGTCATGGAACAGTCTCATGAGCTTTTGCCTTCCATGTATTGCTTTCCAAAAACTCAAATGGCACAGTGGCCATACATTGCTCACATCTTTTGCATGGACTAGACAAGCTGTTACAAGGCAGCACAGAGCAACAGTGGCCTCTCTTTAGTGGGACACATTTTTTCCCTGCTGTGAATGCCGGGCTTGCAGACACCAACCAAACTCAAAGGTATTTCTGGAAGCAAAAAAAGATACTAACAGAGTTAATGGTACAATGGACTGAGACAGAACAAAGCAGTGATGGAAAAGGCAGGCAGAAAATTTGTGGCAGGATAGCTACAGGAGATGAAGTGATGAAATGTGAAGAAACAGCAGGGAAGCACCTCTTAGTGCTTGAGATTGCCTCTGTGAGGGAAAGCTAAGTAGATCCTGATGCTGGAGAGGCAAGGTAAAAAGCATAGTCTGAGAAAATAGAAAAGGAACCTGGGTGGACAGGAAGGTAGTTGGGAAATTTTTGAGGAGGAAAACTAAGACAAAAAAACCCACAGGTAGGTGGCTACAGCATATAGATGAGCGGTAGTTCTGAGAGCTTTGTGGTGTGTGTAACCAGTACAGAGAGAGCCTGCATAGATGTGCAGAGATCACTGGAGAAGGCTTGATAATATTTGGTATTTAGCGGTGGAATTCGTCTCCAGAGTCTCAGTTCATTCAAAACAACCAATGGAATACAGACTTTTTTCCCCCCATTTTAAAATGATATTTTAAAACAAACTATGTCATTCTAATGAAGTCAGCCAGACCAGTCAGGCAAAAATAAGACAGTGATGATTTATTTATTTTTTTATTGTTTCCCACTCATCAGGCTTTCAGGCTACAAATAAAGGTGCAAATAAAGCACCAGCTTCGTCTAAGTCTCCCGGGTATGAAGTGAAGTTGCAATGTGTCATCCTGCACCTTCCTCTGACTCTCATTTAGCTCAGTCTTATCCCACTATGAACGGAGCAGCTTTGTCTCCACTGAAGTGAAGAGGGGGTGTCATTCAGGGTCTTCAGATTCCTGACCCCACCTGCCAGTGAGCTCTATGGTATTTATGCTCCCGGTTCTCCTTAGCAGCTCACTTTGGAGGGACAATAGGGGTTTACATTTGATCTAACCTTCTAATCCCTTTGTCAGGAAATATTCAGTTCACTGAAGGTGTAGCCAAAATTGCCTTACATTTCAGGCAGGAATCAATGGCACTGTGTACTAAGCTGAAGACCTACAGAGTCTTTGTAGGACCCATTCAGCACTGCTGATATAATAGGGCAGAAAGATGCCGAGGTGGCGATGACAGAGACTCAGCTCCAAGGAGGGAGAGGGAATACTTTGATCACCCTCTCTGGAGCAAGACCAAGAAGAGAAACCTCTCACTTCTTCAAACGGCCCGGGAGAAATCCTGGGCCTCTTGTTCATACTCTTGCCTTTTCTTGGAGGTTGCTTCAACGGTTTTAATGCTGAGAACGGTGTGATAGCGTGTGCTCTGTCCCCACCACTCGTGGGGCATCTTTCCTGCCTGTGGCCTGATGCTCCAGCAGGGATTCATCCTTACTCCAAGGAAGCAGTCAACAGCAGCTGAGCTGTTAAAAGCAGCCATGTGACATTTATGACTGATAAATGTCAGTGTTGCAAGAACAGATGTCTTGTATATGTCTGAATATTTTTGTGGTTTCAGTGTTACCTTGACCATGTTACACTTACCTGTGACTTAGAAATGTCTCTTCTATTCTTAATGAAGAGCATCGTTCTGAATATTTCTTTTTAAAGCCACAGCACTGTAATCTCTAGACCGTTACTCTGATTTCAGTGTGTTGTGTATCTCAAGGTCCTGTGTTGTATACATCTGCATGAGCCGGATGCTTTTCTTTACTGAGTGCTCCATGAACCAGGTATTTTTAGAGGACAACCTGCTGTTCATCCTAGGTTATTTTCAAGCTTCTTTCTTTAACTCAATCCTATTAAATTGTGTTGAGCACAACGGCTATCAGTATATATCTGTAAAATGAGATGCTTTTTCCTCATAGCGAAGTTTGCTTTAAAAGAAAAAGGCGATAGGGGTTGGGGTGAGGGGAAGGTCTATTATTCGAAGCCTGGGAAATCTTTGAGTGAGGTTGAACACAGTGGTGGTGCCTATAACCTGCAAAAGTGCTTTCACCAATAGTTTACCCCCAGTGTCTGTGGAAACAAATCCTATTCAGTATGATATATGAAAGCATAACCCTCTGTAGAATAGGAATCAATGGAACCATTCATATAATAGATGACTGCTCGGGCTTGTGCAGTCTGCTGCTCAAACGTAATTGGCATCTATGTAATAAAATACTGAACACCAAGGGAAATGTTTTAGATGTTTATGAGTCATCACATGGTTTATTATAGAAGACTGACATATGACTGCTTAAAGCAGAATAGGCTAACTGGCATAGAGTTACTGTTATGGTATTTAATAGCATGTTAAAAAACACAAAGATTTTAGACGTTCCTTGTGTTTAACTAATGTGCCATCTAAATCAGTTATTGGGGGTCTGGCAGGTATAACAGAGCATGGATTGGCAAGCCAGGGTTTTTATACGGAACCCTTAAGCCAATGCTCTAGACACAGGTGTGAGGTTTAGCGTGCAGCGTTGCTGACAAGCAGAACTGGGTGGACAGTTGCACAGTTCCTTGTACATCGTAAGCTCCTCTGAATGGAACTTGTCTGTTGCTATATGCCTACATAGTGTTTAGCACAGCTGGGAGTCCTTATCTCAGCTGGAGGCCTCTCTAGATGCTACTGTAAAGGAAATAATAATATATTTGTCAACTGCATGCCTTAAGCGTGTTAATAAATTCCCTGTTTATAAAAAGGACCTGCTTGCTTGGTATTTGAACAGACTTGCAGCCACTTGATCTTATCCTGCAAGTCTTAGGCTCTGTCTAGAGAATTATGGTAAAATAATTCTTCCAGAGCTCTCTAACATCATGACAGCGTTGCTTCCAGTGCCCAGAAAGCAAGTTTAAAGTTAGCTGTTGTCTGATAACATCTTGCAGGCTGCAGTGTAGACACATTAATGTTAAGGGTTGTGCTTGCTCTGCGAGACGCTTCTCACATACAGAGTTAGGAATTGCGTACGCTGCACTGCCAGAGCTCTCCTCTTATTTCAGCTCTGCTCACTTGACCATCTAGTTTAAGCCACCTTCCATTCAACTGATGTTTTGTGTGAAGCAAGTGAAAGCAAATGAGCACATCTCCATCTGCAATTGGGAGCGAAGGAGTGCGACACTCTCACAAAAAGCACGCAGTCGGCTGTACGCATTCTGTTTGTTTTGTTGAGTAACGGTGCTCAGCACATCTGTCTCACTCCACGCCATTCGGTGCCTTGCAGGGGTGTGCCATTTCTCTTCATTATTAATGCTTTTGATTCTACCACAACAAATGGCAGAAAGAAAACGGTGCTTTGCCTTTTGAATGTTTCATTAGCTATGCTACGAATTCTTACCCCCACCTCCTGAAAGGTGCTTAACCACACCAGGCAAATTAATCATTAGGGATGAGGTACATGCAGATGACTTTTAATTCACAGGCTATTAATACCATGCTTTGTCTGTGTGAGAGGTGGGTGTCTGTCCTTTTCAGGTGCATGAGAATTCCCTGAAACAGCTTAAAGTGCGCCTTAACTAGCAGGGCGTTTTCTTCTCCCTTAACTCACACACATGATAGATCCTTAGTTGTGGTGATTCTGTTTAGCCCTGCTGAAGTTTGAGAGGAAGCTTTGATTTGTAGCAGAGGCACATCCTACCTTTTATTTAGTTCCCCGTCCCCCCCCCCCCCCCCCCGCCTTCTTCACCTCTCTTCTCTTGTTCTGGTTTTGATTATGGGGTATGTCAATTCATATCATAGATTTGAGTCTTCAGTTTTACTATGAAAAGTCTCTCTCCTTGAGTGATGGTTCTGTAAATTCTGCCTTGTTTCACTGTCCTGTAGTGGTGGTTACCATTTCTATATTATGGGCTGTTGTCTGGGTGGGGAGGGTGTGTGTGTGACAGAGAGAGGGAGACATCTGGATTGCCCTCATTCTTGACAGTAACTCTCTAACGTGTGTTTTTGAGCAGTTGAGCCAGGTTTTCAAAGTGAGTGATCATGAGCAGAGTTCTTGACAATTAGGAACAGTTTGACTTAAGATGTTAATATGGTTCTTTCTCTCTGAGATGCAAAAACAAAAGTGCTATTCCAGTGCTAGAGGTGTAGAAATGGGGGAAAATAACATGATTTTAAAAGGTATCATCCATCCATGGAAAATAGAGATAAAGCTTGCAGAATTGAAGGACAAGTCCATGATACCAAGCTGCACGAGGATGTGGTGGGGGTGCGGGAGAGCAGATGGAGGCAGATTCCCTAGGCTGAAACTGCTGTGCTGTATCTCAGCTCTGAGGTACAATGAGGCTTGGGAACAGTAAAAGGGAAGTAAAAATGTGCTATTTAGATATATGAAAAAGACTATCTGCTTAAACTGGTCCTGGATGATTAAAAGCTGGCAGGATAATTCTAGACCTCAAGTAGAGTGTGAGGGAAATAACAGAGAAAGCTCCAGCAGGTGACATCAAGCTGGTCCTAGAACATTGCTACAGTCTTGGTGAATATCTTGCTGTGATGCAACCCCATCTAAACTTCACTGACCTTACAGACCTAAGTTTTGGATCAAGACTTCGTTTTAGACTCACACTAGGCTTGCTGGGGGATGCTTATAGTTCTCTGAAGTTCCAGAATTAGGCTAGCATTAGCCATGGTGCACAGGTGAGGGAGGTACTAAGGGACAAATCTGATGAGACAGTATGAGGATGCGGTGTCATGTCATGATGAGGACCGTATGATCTGGTGGCTTGTACCAGTGTGAGGGCAGATTTCCTTTCCTTCTCCTGGTAATCTGACGGCTGGTGAATAACAGCCAGCTGCCAGCTGTCAATATCCAGCTGCAGTTACTCGAGCGATAGGCTTTACCTGGGGTTTATCGCTGCTGGACGTTGGCAGGTAGGCTGTATGGGCAGCTTCCTGGTGCTGAGGAATTGCCAAACCCCATCCAAAGGAGACTGCTGAATAGCGCCTGGGTGACAGTGATCGGTGACCCTCCTTTCAGCTCTGCAATATGGAGTTGGAAGCTCCATCCTTTTAACACTGCGTGTTTTCAGCTCTTAATTGAACCTCCAGGCTATAGAAAATTCATGTGGAAATCTCGCAGCAGAACTTTTCTTGGGACTTCTTAATTTTCTCTGGCATGGAACATATTCTGCGAATAGGTAATTTATAGCAGCGTATTCCTTTGAGGGCAAATCTAAAATGATAAGAGCCATGAGAAAAGTGAAAATAAAATATTTTGAATCTCAGAAGAGATTCAGTATGGATTTGAGCTCAAGATAATTTGGTATATTTGGGCCATTCTTATTAACTCAGAGCTGATTCATGTGTGTCTAGCAGAAAAGTGGAGTTGAGAGAGGGAAGACTGTAAGTTTTTTTTTTTTACTTAAGCAACTTCATACAATGGCGTTTGATCTACCAGTCGGAATAGAGCCCTGACTATTTTTCTCAATGCCTTAGGCTTTGAACAGAAATGAATGTACATATATTCCTTATCTGACTTTTGTAGTAAAAATAAAAGTATGGATGAAGATATTTCCTGTCAGTAGTCTTTCACAAAGGTTGCTTTTCAGTGATATTAGAGCTGTTTTATTTCTTTAATGGTTTTACTTTCATGGCCACACATGTAGTGCAGGTTTTAACTGCTATAGCAACGTGATTATTAGCTAATACATATTTTTACAGCATGAATGAAAATATGCTAATATCTGTTGCAGTGTGCTTAGCTGTAGGAAAGTGAATGGTGAAGTAGTTAGCCATTCAAAGAAAAAAGCCATGACAAATTGCCATTGCTTTTTTGTTTATCATTTGCTTTCCCAACCTAGGGGATTGGGAATGAGCAGTGCACTTCACCTCTGGATTGGAAGAATGAGAATTTTGCAGACTGCACAAATTGCTTAGCAAAAAGGAACTGGCTGTATTTTTGAAACTGATAAAATGTTCTTTATGGATTTGAAAGTTTGACAAAAATTACCATTGCACAGTTCATTTCTTTTAAAGTAGATGATACGGTACTTTTTAGCAAGCAGATTTTATGTCAACTCATGTTACAAATTTGGTTTAAAAATACCAAATAACCCTTTTCTCCTGTTATTTTACACACAAGCCAACCTAGAAAAAGGATTCAGGTATGGGTAGGGAGGTGGGTTTCTTAATATCACCTTTTATTCTGACTCCCTGGACAACCTAAAATCTGATTTTTGTCTATCTTTTGTTATTATGAAGAGATTGTGAAAGATAAACTGATGGGCTGCGACCCAGCCCTGCAGTCGTGTCCCCTAAACAGCAAGGGCAGAGGCAGCAGCGGCAAAGGGCTGAACCCTGCAGCCTTGGTCACCTCTCTGCCGCTATCGTCACACCTCTGGCGTAGTGATAACACCAGGTCTGAGAGGGGCAGCGGGGGCTGGAATTGGGAAAGGGTTTCAGCTGTGTTCGCCCTTTTGTATGCTTTCTTGCAGCAATACAGACCGAGGCGTACCTGGAGGAACTGTCAGGGGCTGTAAGCTGATCTTGTTTTCCAAAGGCTTAGAGGGACTTTGTTTCTGCCTAGTGAAGAGTGGCATGCCACAAAAATCAATTGCTAAGTCACAGGCCTACAAGTAGCTGGGATTAGCTTTGATTCAGTGCTTCCATGCGATGCCATAACTCAGTGTAATGGAAAGGCGTTGGCTCTGCTTTCCTCGGTGATGTTCTCTCTGTGGCATGAAGGTCTTTGCTGATGGGGTAGCGGCGTCGTTGTGCTGCTCTGTACTGGCATTAAGAGATTGTCTTGTGTGTAGTCCTTGATAGTCTCCTTCCTGCCAAGTGTGGTACGATTTGTGTTTTCAAAAGGGGGATTTGTTCTTTTGACTGATTCTTTCTTCAGTGTGTAGCTTCTCTGCGTTGCTTCTTCCTCAGCTTATTGCTAATCCTCACGTATTCAAATCTTTGCTTCCTTGGGGGAGAGATGACATGTAGTAGCACTTTTTTTTTTTTATTTATTTATTTTTTTTTTTTTTATTGCATTTCTTCTGCAACTTGCTGTACCCTGGACAAATCGGATGCTGTGCAACTGTGTATCTTGAATCTCTGTAATGCAAACCCAGAAGGTGTGCTTGCAAAACCCCGCCTTTCATGCAGCTGAGTTCTCCCTGCATGCCACCAAAGCAAGGCAAGCGCTGTGAGGTGTATGCAAAAGGCCTCCTCTGGCTATAGAAAATCCCTGCAAATCCGACCATCAGGATCTTCAGTCTGCTGTGGTCACTGATCACGGGGCCCATCCATATGCCAGAATGATTCACAGCTGCCAAAATGGGAATAAAATGTCATTTCTAGTGACTCATTTTTTTTTTTTTAATAACTCAATCAAGTGTATAAGAAAGTCTTATGAAACTTAATTGTGACTGGAGCCTCAGTTCAGGAACACCTTTTAATTGGTTTCTCTGGGACTTCAAAAATATTTCCTGCAGTTAATTGTTGAAGTGGGGACAAATGTTATAGGATTTTGTGGGCGCTTAATAGACATGTTCTGGAAGGTCTGCAGACATGAATAATCCCATACCTGGTACCAGTCTCTAATAATACTTCACACATTATATTTGTCTGTTTCCTTTTGTACTTTCTTATCTAGTAAAAAAATTAATCTTTTCTTTCCCTCTGGCTGGATATGGCTTTTCCAAATAGGGGTCAAATATAAAACTTGCAGCCTCTTCTTTCCAAAGATGAGCTGGGAGACTGTTTAAAGCAACTGGAGAAGAGTTCTGCGCAATGCACTCAGGCAGTGTTCCATAGGCCTTTGGGAAGTGCTATGAGAGGCACTGAAGGAACACGGATCAGCTTGAAAATTTCTCAGATATTATCACTGGATACGGTGTCTGTCGTCTTCTCTATCTTAAACAGTTGCGATGCCATTAAAAGTCAGTGTGCTTCCCAGCAGAAGTGGTTGCGTTTCAGAAATGAGAGGAACAATCGCTGTGTGCAGTTGGCAGATGAGTTTCTAATGTGCTCGGGGATTCTTTTCCATGCTGTAAATTCAAATTACATCTCATCATGTGCCTAGTTAAAGAACAGAATATGTCACAATAGAGAAAGAGAAAACCAGGGACAGATTGTGATCCTGTTGGCAATTATGTGAGTCTAGACCACTTCACTGTCATTTCTTATCCCAGGATGAATGAGAGCAGGGTAGGAGGCCTTTGGGGAAGAAAGCTAACAAACAAACAAACAAACTTCCCGTACTCCATTACAGAGTCTGTTGCAGACCACCCAACCAGGATAAAAAGGCAGATGAAACGTGCTCCCAGCAACTGGGAGAAGTCCCACAGTCGCTAGCCCTTGTTCTCATGGGGGACTTCAACCTACGGGATGCCCGCTGGCAA
>JAVJGI010000035.1:32421272-32489344 GCA_035590275.1 Ibycter americanus | reverse complement strand
AAATTTCTTCTCTGAAAGGGTGGTCAAGTACTGGCACAGGCTGCCCAGGGAGGTGGTGGAATCACCATCCCTGGAAGTGTTCAAAAACCACGTAGATGCGGTGCTTAGGGACATGGGTTAGTGACGGACTTGGCAGTGCTGGGTTAACGGTTGGACCTGATGATCTCAAAGGTCTTTTCCACATAAATAATTCTATGACTAGGAGCAAAGCAAAATGTTTAAATGCAAATAATATTGGAAACAAGTCACAAAATGTAGCAGGATGGGTTATCTCCTATATTTTGATTTTTGATTTTGTGATGGTTTCTTTTTAATCTGTTTCTTCCGCTGCCTGTTGCACATCGCTTTCTTTGTGAGTTGTAAGGTTTCATGATGGCTTGGCACCATCGGACAAACACCAGGAAATGAAGCGTGGGAGGAAGAGCCTGCCCAGGTTCTGCCAACGCCGTTGTGTCTTCAAATCCCCAGGTGTGGGGTCAGGAAGGGAATTTACTCTTGTCCTGTATCACTGGCCACGTTTGCTGACCAAGGCAAAATCTAACATCTTAATTGCCTTTTAATAAGAATGTTCTTAATGTTCCCAGAACATTGTCATGAAGTAGAAATTGAACTTATATTCCAAGTAATAATGAGGTGATGTGGAGACTTGAAGAAATGTCAGAACTTAAATATGACTAAATCCTTGGGGTGTATCAAAAACTGTAGTGAGCACGTGTTCCATTCAGCTTCCTCATCATTTTTATAACTTTCATTATTCATGTCTAGCTTTATTATTATCAACTTCTTGCAAACCGTGGTGTGTTCAAAGGGAACACGTGATAGACTTTTGCTTAGTAGACTATATTATTGCTATGGATGGATATACGAGTGAGTTTGTGTCATCTGGGGAATAAGTGTGTCCCTTCCCCTGGGCATTTGAGTGGCAAAGCCGTTATAATGGCACCAGCAATTGACCCCTGGTGCTTTACAAAAGGAAGCGATGAAAACTTTGTTGTCATGTTTAAGCAGCAGGGGAATTTAGGCATGTTAGCCAGAATGCAATTATTCAACCTGGAGCATAGCCAAGGCAGTGAGACTAACAATGTGTTTAATCATATGAAAAGATGGCATGGGATCTTTAATGACCATGTTTTGTCGGTATCTTGGATTTCTGATGTCTCTGAGAGACAGTTTTTTGGGTGCCATGCTTAAAAGACATAATCAGAAAACCGGTAATTCTGCTGAGTTTTGTTTCAACTGGTCTTTTTTAGAGCTGTGCATTTATTCTGTTTTATTCCTAATCTGTTCAGTGCAGCCTTGTGATGTCGGGGAGCTAGCCTTGGGAGGAAGCAGCTGGTCCGACCCCATGCCATCCATTGATGGGGAAGCTGTTTCCCTGGCAACAGAAATGATGAGAAACCAGAGAACGGCTCTTTTCCAGTTCATGTTTCTTTTTCACTCGGTGTTACAGGCACTCGTTAGCTTCTGAGGAAGAATCATATAGCTCCTATCAATCCAAACTAAAGCTAAGTGGAACAGTGTAAATGTCACCACAGTTTTCATGGTTGTGAGCTTTCGAAGCCTGCTGCTATCAACATTAATTTTGTATTGAAAAGTATTAACAAACTAAGATTTATTTATTTTTTTCTGCTTTGAGAATTATTCATGGCATTGTATCAAAAAAAAAGAAGCAAGAAAAAAGTAAGAACTGCGGCACGGTCTGTTCCTCACACTTTGTGCAGAATGCATTTATGTGTGCAAGAATGCAGTTTAAAGGGAAGTTTTGCCACTCATTTAGGGCTGTAGAGCTGGTGAACATGGTGAAAACATATACCTGCCTTTTTATTACTGCTCCTGAAGTTTTGGATTTCCTTAGGACAAAGAGAAACTGAGAGACAAGAGGAGATGACGGCCGGGTTGGCACAGCAAGTTGACGGTGAAGGCATGCTGGTGTTTTGATACCCGTACAAATAAGACCCGTGAATTCAGGTCCACTGCACCTCATGTAAACTTTCACCTGGGACACTGTCATTTCTCTGGTATTTTTGAAATGTTTTTCCCTCGTAGTGTCCTAGTGAAAATGACAGCATGAGTTACAGGGCAATAATAAAAGAGTCCAGAGCTTCTTAACATTGGGGAAGGGACTTTCTGGATCTCTTCTGCTTGCTGTAAGCTTGTTTTCTAAGGTTAGGGTTAATAAATACAGATATGTGCCACCAACGCAGGGGACTCAGGAATGAGTAAAACAGTAACGCAGCAGGAACACAAAACATAATTCTTGGTTTATACTTATAATACAAAAAAAAAATAATGAATAATTCATTAATTCATAAAGTTAAAAGCAATGATTTTTCCCAAAAAATGGCATCACTGCAAAAGTTTTGTGAGGCTTTGAGGACTCCCTGTGACCACTCCCAGAATAGCTGCTCCTCCGTCGGTGTGAAGGTCCTGCGCTCTGGCTGTGCACGTAATGGGGGGTACGTGCTTCTGGCATTTTGTTACGGCCTGATCTCACCGAAGCAGAAACGGTTGGTTGGGTAATGTTTCAGGGGAAATGTGCTCTCCAGCTCTGTGAAACTGTACTTCAGCTGGCCGAGGATGAGCGCAGTCTGGAAGGAGCGTGGGTAGTTCAGGTGTGTTGGATTTCATTGGGAGTTACACAGGTAAGAGGTGGAAGTCTGAGAAGTTTTATTGCCAACGTATGACTGGATTTAGTGTTACTGTCGGGTGGAAAATACAGTGATTTGGGTCTCAGCTGATGCAGCTTGGTGCCGTTGTAGAAGTGGCTGCCGTGAGCTGCAGCACCTGAGGAACTAGTGTAAAACAGGTCTTTGGAGAGGAGCCTAGTCCAAGGGTTCCAATCTAGTATGGCTGGTTTGAGTGCATCTGAGATCCATGCACTTACAAAATTCAGGCTGAATTTCTGCCAATTCCTGGGGTAGCTTAAAATTCTGGGCAGATTGTAAAATTATGCTCACTGACCCAGTAGCGTGAAATGCAGGGAATAAGCACAGATTTCCAAAACCTAAATGTTAACCCTCCAAAGAAACTCTTCATTAATAAACTGAACAAACAAAACAAATAATCGCTATGAATAGGCAACATAAAGCTGTCATTTTTATAAAGCAACTTTTTTCAAAAGTCCCGTGCTTTCAAACATGATTCTGATTAGTAGCTATATATCTTTATAATGGCTGACATGTTGTTGTAGGCAACTGCTCTTGCAGGTACTCAGTGGCTTGAACAGGCCTCCAGTCTGGCCCTTGGAGATGGGTAAAACCTGGACTACGGCTCTTTTCTTTTTTTTTTTTTTTTTCCTCCTATGAAGTGTTAAGCCTGTGAAATAGGTAATATGAAAGGCTGCTTTATCTTGGATTGCAACATGACAAATTTTTATGCAACATCAGGCTCAATTCATGTGAAACTAAAGCTCTTAAAGCCCGTAGACACTGATCTCCTTCAGAAAGGGTAGCATCCATCCTCCTGCCCAACATGTAATTTTGCTGCAGTGCCATTTCATGAGCAGGCATTTTTCAAACTTATGCTTTTGACTGGTCATGGCTTTGTAACAAAGAATAAATACTAATTATCTGTATTCCCTTAGAGGTTGTCTGTTGATGGGGGGGTCAGAGAGAGAATGCCATGTCAATAGTTTATGGTTGCATTTCACTACGGCAGTTCACGTAGTCTGTAAAAACAAAAGCAATGTTTGAACAGGGGAGAAAAGAAGTCGCAGGAAGCCAGTAACTGAAGTCCTAGCAGCATCATGTTAAATATAAACATTGACCTTTTATTCTCATGGCTATGTTTTTTTGTCAGTGAATTACAGTGTGTTTTCAGTAGTCTGCTGTTGCTTTGCTTTTGTTTTGTTTTAAACTCCAGCATTTTAACACCTACTTTCCCAGGTGATGGAATAACTCATCCTTCCTTGTCAAGCCCCAATATTATTGTTTCTGGTACTTCCAGTAGCATCTTTACAGAGGCAGAGACAAGTCTGATGTTTGTTTTTTTCCTAATCTCTTCCTAGGGTTTCCCAAAATGAAAACTACAAATGTATTTGGTTTTCTCTCCAGCACTGTTATGCCTGACTCGTAAACTGTACTGCCAAATTAAATGTGATAAAAAAAAAAAACAAACCTTCATAAAAATGCAAACAAAATGTGTTACTTGAAAGGCTTCCAAACTCTATGCTCTGCTTCTACTTTAGAAATGCACTGTAGATCAATTTGTTTTTTCTTATTATTTGGGGGGTATTATCCGCTAGGCAGTGATCAAGGCGAACGCCTGAATGCAGCACGGGCATTGTGAGACTGAAAGAGGTGAAGATAATGGAGTCGCGCATCGCGTATTCCGTGGGGTTTCGGTGACAGTCGAAACCTGTTTCTTGCTCCGTTTGTTATTTGCAGAGTGGCTAGCCTGATAAGGCATGAAACATGTCTTTCTTCTTCCTCCTCGCAAATGGTTATACTCCAAACCTCAAAACCTTAAGCACAGCTTTTGGAGGAGGGCTGAGCAGCTCGGGGAGAAAAGGCGTTTCAGGGCTGGAGGAGCTGCAGTCTCGCTGCTAGAGCTCTGCTCTGCCACGGCTCTGATCATCAGGAACGTCATACCCTGTCGCTGAGGAGCGCTGGTTGAGGCCAGATAAGGGATGCTGGTGGAGCTAGACACCTCCTGAATGTCGTGACACCTCTTGAGGTCTCATGCAGTTCAATCTGCTCGACAAATCTGATCTGCGTTTTCACCAGTCGTGGTAGTGCTGGCTGAGGCCATTAAAACACAGTTTGTAAGCAAAAATCCACACAGGGGTTTCCTCAACAGACCCTTCTGTTGGAGTGGCAATAAATAAATAGCAACAAAAAAAAAATCAAGGATTCAATTGAAATACCGGACCTGTTCACCAACGCCCTACCTCAGGTATAACCGAAGATAATTATTTAAAACGGAACTGACCCAGCAATGAATATTGCTGCAGCAGATACTAAATTTTCCCCTGTATCGACTACAGAGATAAACAAAAAGTTGAAAAGCCCCGCTTACCTGTCTTTCTAAGGGTTGAGTGAAACTCCAGCAATTTGTGTGGAGTATCCAGTTCTCTCTCCCTTCCCTGTACCCTTTTTTCTGCTACCGAACAGCAGAGCAGGATAGCTGTTCATTATATGGGCACTTATCCTGCAAGGCAACTTCAACAGTCCCTCGGATTTTGGGAATCCTCTGGGCACTAGACTCTTGCTTAAACTGCTTGAATTCTGTGTCAAAGCAACAGCCGAGAGATGAAAGAATTGCTCTCTAGCCGAGTGTAGGAATGATGTGTAATGAGGTGCTATTTGCCCAAACGCAACGGGAGGTGGTGAGCGTCAGGGTGCAGCTACCGGCCCATGTCCTGCTCCGAACAGCGGTGGAGACCTGACCCACACCAGCCCCAAACCCGGCTCCAGGAGGGGACTGGTGTGCGCCAAACCCAGCTTGCCAGGGCAAGAGCCTTCACAGGAGCACTCGCGGTTCGGAAATCGTGCTGGCGCTTGGGAGATCATGCAGGCTGCCCTTGCTATGGATTTATATGCAGGCAGGCTTGAGGGGAGGGAGAAATCTTGCGTTTCCCTGTGGGAGGTGTTGAGCTAGAAAGGAGTTGAGCTTGGATTAACAAGTTCCTAGTGGGTGGAGGTGAATGGCACCTGCAGCTCTGTTGGCTTCCATCTGAAGCTCAGCTTCTTGGAAAGCTCTCCATGCCATATCATTTCCTTGGAGATAGCGTTTTGAAAAATAAGTGCTCAAGCATCAGAAGAAATGGAAACCATCTCGGATGGGGTTTTTGTGCTGGATTTGAGGAAGACATTTCCTATGCGGCTGGATATGGGTGGGGGTTTTTGTTGCTGTTGTAGAAATTATTTGTAAATATTTTAAATCTAATCTAAAAAAACCCCCACCAACAGAGATGTTTTTTAGTTGAAATGCAAAGTTCATTGGTTTGAAATAACACTGATTTTCAAAAAAAAAAAAAAAAAAGAAAAAGAAAAAAGAAAAAAAAAAGATAAATCCCTCTTAGACAGAATTGTCCTCATCCACTGAGGCACTTGTGATCCATGAGCTCTTTGATTCAATTCACATGAGGCAGAGATGCTTTCTAATTACTGATAAATTAATTTGAAAATCAAAACTCATACCCTTTTTGCACACACTAAATACCCATCCTGTCCTGCACAAATTAGCAAACTGTGTGTGCTGCCTGTGGCTCCCCATAGGATAATTTACAGATACACATGAAATTATCCATTTTGTGCACGTTTCTAACACATTTTAAAAACTCAGAAAAGGAAATACAGCGGTTGCCCACGTTTGGGGAGGTGGGTGTAGAGGGAAGTTGAGTATCTGAAACCCCTTTCTAAACATACAGTAGTTGGTGATGTTACATTTCTAGAGCACGTCTACTGACCTAGCCACAGGACTTATCTAAGCTCCACAGGGAGCTCTGGGACTAATTCTTTGTACATAAATGTGTGTATATGTGTATGTATATATATAAAAACACTATAGCCTCACAAACAATCTGAATACTTCACAAATTGCCTCTACTTGGTTTCATTGTATTTTTGTCTCCTAAACTGTTAAATATTACAAACCAGGTAAGGGGAGGATCCCCCAAGGTTGCCTGGTCAAACCCACTCTTAATAATGGTTATTTAATGTACTGTGTTTTCTAGTGCTTGTGCTAGTTTTCTTTTGAACATCTCGAATAATGAGGTTTCCACTGCATATCGTGGAACATTATTTCACGTGGTAACAGACCTTGCCAGTAGAAAGTTTTTGTTATGTGTTTCCTAAAGGTCTTTACCACCTTTCAAATACTGTAGTGAGTCATATGTTCTTTGATAACTGCCTTGAAACATCTATAATGAATCCCCATCTAGAAGAAATGCATGAATTTGAGTAAGATGAGGATAGCTAATGATAGAAAATTGAATGAAGATGGAAGGATAAGGCTGAACAATGTCACAATGCATATTTTCTGTCCGTGTATTCAGTTAAAGAAAAAAAAAAAAAAAGGACAGAACAATTTACTTCTACTTCTGGCATAAAAATACCTGCCCCCCCCCCCGCCTTATTTCTGATCAGAACTAAACGAAGTGGATGATTAATCTGCTCAGAACTGGCCGTCACATTCATCCATTTTTTTAAAAAAAACAACACCTTCCTTGCAAGTTCTTGAAATCAGTGAATCTTTATGAAATCCTTTGAGTTTAATAAGATTATGTATGCTCATAAAAATATAGGTTTTTGAGACTATTCCAGGAGACTCTTGTGCCTCCTTTTTTGTGGGCCAGCTTGAGCTAGCTTAAGAAACTTGACTTTGTAGGAGGTAGAGGACTACTCTTATTCAAAACCAGTCTTCCCTAGAGAATTATAAATACATGTTCACCGGAGTTGATTTCGATACTGTTGGGAATGTTATACTGTGACAGCTGGGGGGCATGAGAGGGTCACAAAATTATATACTAGTGGTATGATTTTTTTAAAGCTTTATACAAAATATAGTTTTTACACTAATCTGTGATGAATTAATATATATTATGGGGCCAGCTTGTATGTGTCGTTGGCATAATTGAACGAAAAGGGACTGAGCTGAATTTAAATGAGAAATTTGAAAATGTGATAGAAGTTTAGGCTGCAATACCCTGAACTGTATCTCATTTACCTTCCATAGGTCTGTGCTGATCTGTGTATGGCCACAGACCCAACATCTGTGAAGGATTAGGAACAAGAACTAGGGAAATGCACACTAAACAGGGCTTGGAGTGATGTTTCATCTGGGTTTACCAGTGAGAAGTGGGAAAAAAAAAAATTTTGCTTGCTTTACAGCACACTTAGTGTACATTAGATACCCTGGAGGGGGGGGTTATAAAGGCAGAGCTGCAGAAGTAGTTTGTGAAAGAAGAGTTTTCTATGGCCCATGCTGCAGTGGGAAGTGGAAAGGGGAACACGGGGGTTTGAAACCTGTGTGTGTAGGGGGAAACGGGAGAGCAAGGGGGGATGCGTGAACTCAGTGTGCAGCAGAGCAAGCTGCAGCTTTGCAAAAGGCCAGCAAGAAATCCGTGTGCCAGGAGGGAGGGGAAGGTAATGCAAGGGGGGAGGCCTGTATTTAGCCTATCTTTGCTTGGAGGTTGGTGTCACTTGGCTGGAAAAGGAGTGATTTTGCAGCTAATCTCATTCTTATGACTACAACCTTATGCATGTGAGATGAAGGCAAATACCTACAAGCAGCAGCGGTCATATTTGAGGAGGCCCTAATGGTACCCTGTTCTGCAGTTTATCCTCAGTGAAGTGCGCTGAGTGACCTCTAATCACAGGAAACCTTGAGATGCAACGTCTGGAGCCTTTGACCAGGTCTTTGGCCAGAATAAATGATGCCAACTGTAATGGATGCCTTGAGGCAAGACAGAGTTGTGCTGTTTGGAGCAGTTCATGAAACAGTAATAATAACTTTTTTCACGTTGTATAAATTATTTATTTGTCTTCTGTGGTCACCTTCTGTAGATATGTTAGTGAACAAATTAATTTGCAGACTATATTCATAGAAACATATTATAGAGAGTATTGAAAACTCGTCCATTTATTTTTGGATGTACATCAGCTGTTGGGATCTAGGCACTACACTCTGCATGGCATAAACAGGTTATTTTCTTCACTGAGTAGATTCAGGTTACCTTGACTGAGGAATTACACGTGTGCAAGAATCTTGTTGTTACCTTCAGATTAAAATCTGAGTACTTTCTAAGAAGTTAATGTCAAAAATGTAAGGCACTTGAAGAAAATGCAAGAATAAGGGAGATGCCCTATTTGCTGATGTATTTATTATGAACTATTTATTTACGGGTTTTTTTCCCCACAAAATACTAATGCAGGAGGGCATAATGAATTATGAACTATATTCCTCTTCAGTTTAAGAAAGGCCTAAAGGTGTTGTAATTCTAAATACAATATTGCTGGTTGACAGCTTCTCTACTCTGAAGGCTAAAGGTCAAGAGAATGCACTATTTATCTGAGTAATATTTGTTGTTTATCCTGGAAATTATGGTATTATATTTTTATTTATATATTTGCGTGCACATATACACATATTTTTATGTATAAATAAATAATATAGATATATAATTTTTTTCCTTGTGAAGTAAAAATGGGAAATAGTGAGTATTCATCATTGTGAAGCAGGGGGAAAGGGCAGTGCTTTCCATGAGATTTACTGGAATTGCAAAGCAGTTTTCAAAATGTGCCAGGACAATAAAAGTGGTTACTTTTGGTGCTCATACATAGGGATATTGGCATATTGAAAAAATGGGAAAGTCAAAGCACTGATGAATCCTTGAACAAGAATATCAGGGAAATATTGCCAAGCAAATGAAGATGGTAATGTCAGATAATGACTGTCAAGCAGATGAGATGCAAACGAAGCTGAACAATGTTGGATGACGATTGTTAAGTAGACATGAACAAATCGAGATGAATGATGAGAGATCGTGAATGTTAAGTATGTAAGAAGCAAATGAAAAATTCCAGATGATGTTTACTGAGCAGCTAAGAAAGAACAAAAATGTTTTCTTTTTTAGATGGTTTACTCACACTGGATTCCTGAGTAAAGCCCTTTCTGCATGGGCTTGCATGTTTTGAATTTAGAATAACTGTCTGACAATTAGATGACACTAAAAAAGCTTCTGGTAATCTTTTTTTAAAACCACTGCAAAAGTATGCCATAGTCTCCTGGTAACTGACCTCCTTCTTGGATTTAGTTGCAGCTGAGATATGCCCCTTGCAGAGAGCTCCTCATTTAAAGAACAGTGTCATGCTGTGGGTGCTAAAGGAAGCAGAAAGGCTTATTAATGCTTCTTCATTACATTCAGGCTTTTATAAATATGAATCGCTCTGGTTTTTTATGCTTACCTCTTCCTCCCTTGTGGTGGAATTTTAAATTGAGTTTACTTTGTGTTGTTCTGCCACAACACACAAAAAACCCCACCTTCTTGTTTCATTCTGTAATCTTAAGGACTATTGTGTGTAATATCCTC
Organism: Ibycter americanus; assembly: GCA_035590275.1. Classification (NCBI taxonomy): domain Eukaryota; kingdom Metazoa; phylum Chordata; class Aves; order Falconiformes; family Falconidae; genus Ibycter; species Ibycter americanus. The sequence continues at coordinate 32,479,311 of JAVJGI010000035.1, read as the reverse complement.
ATAGTTTATACTTGGATTGGCTCTAAATTCAAGCAAATTTAGAAGCTGAGTTTTAACTCCGGAGTTTTACTGATGATAACGAAGCCAAGCTATTGAGGTCCAAAATAAGGAGCATCTGGACAGATCAAAACCCACTTATTTGAGAAGAGCTTCGGTCAGATCATCTTATGCGTCTAAGCCAGAAAACCCCAAGAGACAGCTTAGCTGGGCTTCCTTCATTTTGGAGCATTTTGGCTCTTGTATCACTCGGTTGTCCCCCACGTGTTTATGTGGTTTTCTGCCTATAGCATCTGCTTTGGTGATGGCAATTAATATTACCTACTTATTCTAATTAAAAAGCAATGTTATCTCCTTTAAAGCGAGGCATAATGCAGCAATTGCCAGTAGTTGTCTTCTGGTGGTATTCAACAGACTAAAGTACTTTCCTGTATTTGCATTGTCCCAGCATTTTCCTCCTTCCCTAGGTTATTAGCCACAGTAGGATTAAAGTCTAATTTGTCTAATTTACACTGCTTGTTTTTCTCTTTCTTGCAGTCCCTTCCACTGCCTCAAAGTGACTGCAATATTATGCCATTCTGATGAGAAACACTTCCCCTACACCCCCCTTTTTTTTTTACCTTTTTTTTTTTCCTAAAAGGTATGCTGCTTGCACCAGCACTATAGCTGTGTGGTCCTGCTCCCTGGGGGTGATGGCCACCCTGGGGCACTCTGTGTGGGCAGAGCAGGTTGGGGAGCCAGTCTGGCTCCTTCCTCATCTCTCCATGGCTGGGTTACTTGTAGGTATTAATTTTCCATCAGTTTCACTCTAGGTGGCTCAGTTTTATAAGGCTGTGCCGCTTTCCTCCGTGGTCTCCAGTTAGATGTCGTGGAAGTAACAGGCAGGGTGTGATTCACACAGACTCCTTAGGCTGTTTCTATCGAGACTTTGTATTCTCCATGTCATGTGCTAGTTGGCACTTCATGTCTGTTCTTGAGAAGAAGTAAGAGGAAAAGCGTTTTCCCAGAAGTGTCTCCTTCCTCTCCCAGATGGGTGGTTCCTCCCACAGTAATTGCACTTTTTGACCAAAGTACCTGACCTCTTTGCTGGATGGACCTGCCTGCAGATAGTGTTGCTGTCTTTCTGTGTTTGATATTTGCTGCGACTGGATGGAGGGAGGGTGGTCAGTTATGAGGAAGAAGTGTTTCAGGTGTTGTCTTTGTAGCAACTTCTGTGATGTGAGCAGGAGGCAACCTGCACATCTTATGAAGCTCCTGTGCATGAGCTTTGTAGGAGGGTGCAGGGGGCTTTACTTTTCCCATCAGGTATGAAACATTGACCCAAACACAGTTCTGGGAAGAGTGTGGGATTCAAAACCCAATCCAAGTCTATTTCTCCACCCTAAGCAGTGTTTCGAAAACAGGCAGGGATGCTCGGTCCATTGCCCACCAGTCCTGCTCAGCTCTTCAGTTTTCTCTTCTCGGTACCACCCCGCTTAGCAAGGAGCCAGACCAGGTTTTGCCATTTATGAACCTTGGGAAACAGGGAACAGTGGGTCAGGCACAGCCCTGGAGCTAAAGGTGCAGCTCCAAGCAGAACCTATTAGCAGTGGATTTTCCACTGTCTGGAATTTTGATATTTCACATTTTTAACCCTAACCTTGATTAAAAAGCCAGCCTAAAATGGCTTTTATAATTTTTAGTTGGTTGAAATATTTCAATTTTTTATTATAACTATTTAATAGACTAGACTTTTAAAGAAAGTAATTCTGAAAGAGGCAATTAATTTTTCCATTCTGAAATTGTGAGAAAGGGTTGTTTTGCCCATTTACGTGGTTTCTTTTATAGCGTTAAAAAGAATTTCCTTCAGGATTGTTCAGTTAGTCATTTTTGATAGAGAAAGTTTATACTGAAGCTATTTTTTGGCCAATTCTCAATCATTACTTTCTTTTAAGGGTCATTGCCTCCCTGTATTACTGTGAACTCTTTATTAAGTAATCTCTATGATTCACTGATACCCAGAAACTAGTTAACTGGGTCCGTTCTCACTGTGGCCTGCCTATTGGGGCAAGTTCAGTGACAAATATAAATGCTAGTTAAGCATTTGGCTATAATCAATATATTCTGTATATCACTCAAACTGCAACTCAAAGTCCTGAAAGAACTAGGTCCATGTGAAGGAATTAGTGTTTATTTAATTAGCAGTGAAGTTTAATTATTCCTTTAGTTATCTTTATAATGTGTTTGTATAAGTGCTATCATTGTGTCTAAGTTTAAGCAGAAGCGGTTTAACATCTAAATGTTGTGACGTAAATACATTAACAAAGTAGGAATTTTTCAAAAGCAGTTACCTGATTAACTGCCTGTTCTAAAACACAGATGCCAATTAACATTGTGGCTATCATGTACTGTCCTGTATTGAAATACAGCAGCCAAAAAAATTGAAATTATTACGTACTATGAAAAAGCTAGGCTTAGAATTTCATGCGCAGAGTTGCCTTTTGATGTATCTTTATTCTGTGTCATTGAAAACCTATGGAAAACTATTTTTTAAACTGTTAACTTTTAGAAGTATTAACTAAAAAAAGGCTGCATAGTCTTCTCTACCATTAGTGGGAAAATATGGGAATGTATGGATTGAATTCTAATGAACATCAAGGAATTATAAAAGAATCCTTGATGTTAGTGCAGCTGCAAATCCTCCACAATATCCACATGCATTTTCTAGTCTGAGGAACATTAATGTAAGTACGTGTAATAAACCAAAGGTTTTTGTTGTTGGCTCAACTTCTGCCAAATTCAGTGCTGCTGGGCTCAATTCCCATAGTTTCTCGTTATCTCATTACTGCCTTACAAAGGGCATAGTCTTGCATAGTACAAAATGGACTTTCTTTGTTCCAGTTTTGGCACGTTACTCCTATGAAAGCAAGGCTTTTCCTGTGGTGGGTTTGAGGACTCCTAGTATAACATGAGCTGGTTCCAGGTCAGATCCAGTGTGGATGACATTTTCTTTCTTGTTCGTGACTGTAAGTGGTCAAATGTGCTTCTTGGATATTGGTCTTCCTATTTTTACAGTTCAGGCAAAAAAAAATAATAGAGGATATTTTGGTTCAAAAAAGCACTGATGGTGTTAATTTGCAATATTTTAGTAGTGTCCAATGAAATCACAAGACTTTTTGTTTTAGTCATTTTAAGGTTTGGTGCAATGACATTATGCAGCATTTTCCTTCCTCATACCCCTATGTGCTAGCAGACTGCCACTCAAACTTTTAAATCTGAGTACCCTTCAGCTCAACATCTTAGACAGGTTTGTGGATGGAAATCGAACTATATGTTAGGAAAGCTGCTCATCACTGTTTTCTGGGGTTTCTGTTACTTTTATCTTTTGTTGTTGTTGTTGTTCCTTTCTGGCTCTTGGATATTTCAAACCATGAAACAGCTAATGTAGGAAAGTTAAATATAAAAAGGGACGCAATGTCTAACTTTATGAATTTAGCAATCTTTTTGGTATTGCATGACCTTTGATAGCTATGCCAACATCTGTAGTTACGAAAGCTCTTTATAAATAGCAAAATGAAGTACGCCTATATGCTATTGAATCAACAGAAAAAATGTTGAATTATACTCTAGATGGAACAGTTTCACATTTTTTTATTCTGTAATATAAAGCACCTTGGACTGCTGTTGTTCTGTAGGTTTTCTGTGTACCTTTTTTTCTGTACAATGTTCTTGCCACTCCCTGACTCTCCACCTCTCTGACACCTGTAAAAAGAAGTGAGATTTAATCAATTATCACTTCAAATATCATCAGAAAAATGGAATTGGAACAGCCCCAAGCCCCCCAAATGCCTCATACCATCAAAAGGTTAATGCTTTAGAAAAAGGCTATTTTCCACCTTAACCAGCTGACAGTGCATGAAACAGAAGAGGGAATAATCTGGACTGCAGTCTTGGAAGACAAGTTCATCCAGAGGCAGATTTGTTTGCAAAACCACAGCGGTTCCTCAGATGCAGAAATTGGCAGAAATTCTATATATCTGGTTTTGTACGTGTACTCCTGATAAACCTTTTTAATTTAATCTGTATCCTCTGCAATTAGAGTAGCAGCATCAGTTATTACTGGCTGGTATCTGCTGCTGCAAGGGATCTTGAAGAAAAGAGCAGCTGATGACATGCAAACTGGACTTTCTGTGCCTGTACTGTTGAGGTCAACCCATGCAAATGTTTAAAATTAAAGGGTCTATCTACTGACATGTTAACCAGTTTCCTTAGGATACTTGTGTGGAAGGAAGGCTGACGCGCTGGTACAGGGATGGAGGTTTCCTGTTCAAGCAGGGGAAAAAAATGGCTCTAATCCTGAATAGGTATGAATCTTGAAGTAGACTGAATTTAACTGATGAAAAGTAGTGTTAGGCTTCAGGTGTACCAAGAGGTCTAAGTTCAACTCCTTGGCTAGTGACAATATATGCTCTTATTAAAATGTTCGTTCTTCAGTTCTTAAATTCTCTTATTGTAAATATGCAATGAGGGAAAACGGAAAAAAAAAAAAAAAGGCAGAACAGGTTATTTGGCTTAAGTGCCTCTGGCCCTGTTTCGATCCGTGGTATCTTGCTAGTCTCTGAGCTGAGAGGTGGAGAGGCAGGGCAGCGAGCGGCATCGCCGCTGTGGGCAGCACGGGGTGGCAGTGGCGGTGCTGCCGTACCGCGCCCTCGCGCAGGGGGGCGCGATTCGGTGAAACCCAAATCCTTTCTGGGCCTCTTATATCCCTGGACTTAAGCTTTAAAGTGCCAAAAAGGAAAGAGATTCTGATGGCCCTGTCATGGTGATCGCCTACCTGAATGAAACCGGGACTAATGAGGTCTTGATACTGCACTCGTTACTCAGGCAAGGTTTTAATTAACTGAGGTGTCAGGTCCTTAATGCCTTATCCTCAAGCACCTTCTTTCCTCTGTGATGCCTCCCTTTAGCTTCCAATTTGAAAATTGATTACATTGAATGCAGGTTCCTTCATTTTGTTATAATAAAAATCTTTGCTATTGAGATAAATGGAAGTTGTTTGTTTTTTCATCTTGTGATGTTTCAGTGCATGCGGTTGGCACTGTGAAATAAGAAAAAATATTTCACAGGCTTTTTCTCAAGTTTTGAGAAGCTAACAAACTCACAGTCAAGAGGCATCTTTTGTTTTGTTTTTGTTTTGTTTTTGTTTTTGTTTTTTTCCTTCCTGGTTTTCTTTTCCTCTGGTGCTAACTGGTTATTAGTTCAAGCTCATGTCTGCCAAACCCTGCAGAATAAAATTTTTTGAAGTAGCATCTGTCTCTTCTAACAACTTCTGTGGATTGCTGTGGGAATGAAATTTCTTTTGACTCACCTTCAGTTCCAAAAGTATTTTTGTGTTCTTAACTCTTAAGAATGAGTCTGCAAAAGATCTCTATGCAAGGCTTTGTATGATAGACAGGAAAGATTTACTGGCAGCATACTCTCCTCATATTATAAGCAAATCAATGCTGTGCCCTTGGAGTCATCCACATCCCAGAATGTAGCTCTTTTATAAACTTGTAAATTGCAGAAAAGCACTACATCATTTTTTTCTTTGCACTGGAATAGTGTTTTGTTCTGCAGATCAGAATGAATCTGCCTAATAATGAGGCTAGCCTAAGGTTTCTGGTAAAGTTTTTTCACTCTTGTTCAGCTAGTTCACTGGCAGGATATCTCCAGACTTTGTTGCCCTTTGTATTATGACTTTATTTTTTTCTGCTTCGTACAGCAGCTGGAATTCATCTTTGTGAAACTTCACTGACATCTATGGAATTACACATTTTTTAAAAAAATCATTTGAGTTTACTGAAATATTATTGTACGTTAGGTATGACTGCAAATGTCAAAGGAACTTCTGTTTTGAGAGATTAGCTGTCATATTCCACAGTGTATTTGGCACACAACAAAGTCAGTGGGTTTAGGCTTTATAGTTGGTTTCAAGTGGTTTAACTGTTGATGTTTGTGTTGTCTGGGAGAGGTAGATGCACCCAAGAAATCTGAAGCCTAGGGTTTGGTGTGAACATCGGGGCTTCACAACCGAGGAAGCGACATTAGAGGCTAGACAATCATTTTCAGTGCTAATGCAGCTCTAACACCTGAGAATATACAAGTGACTTTCCCTTCCAGTCTCTCTAGGGCTTGCTTTCGACAGAAGTTGGAAGTAGTAGGACAGTCACAGATGGTTCCAGCTGATGGTTCTATAAAGCCCTGAATCCCAGTCTGCCGAGCACTGGCGAGGCAGCTCCACAGGTTTCTGTCATGTCCAGCCAGTTTCTGTGGGTTGGTGTCTGGCTGTGCAAGGAAGCCCACGTCTGGCCAGCGGATCTGAACAATATGGCAGATGTGAGATCACCTCTAATCTATTTTTATTCCTTCACCAGCTGTGTTCTCACAGGGGGGGGGTCTGTCAGTTTTGTGGGTGACTTCAGCTTTTGCATTCTTATTTTTGAGCGTGCTGTGGTTTTTTAATCTCTGTATCAGTGTGGCAATATTGTTGCAAGGCAAGTCATTAATTACATGTTTTTCAACTCAGCACCCTCAGTGTTGACAAGGTAGTATTTGCAAAATTGGTTACTTTTACGGCTAAGATGTAAGATTTTTTATGTCTTCTAACAAGAAGAGTTTGTTCATTTCCTTAGGCTCTGTAGCAGCGGACCACAATTAACACTTGACATACTTGGGTTTGTACAAGGTACTGACCAGCTGAATCTTTTAATGTTTCTGAAGGCCAAGGCAGAACTTCATCTGGCAGACCTTCTATGGGCTGTCCTCACAACGAGGTCAATCTTTTTTCCCCGTGGTTTGTTAATAGCGTTGCACCCATGAGGCTGTGAGCCTTTCCATTCTCCGGATAGATGCATGAGTTGTTGCACTTTAAAAGCTTCCTAGAGGTATTTGCAACTGAAAAGCTTATTACTGCGTGTTGCCTATCCAGTCAGGAAACAAACACTGAGCCAATCAAGCCATTCTGGGGTTTGGAATAAGGGAGAAGTGATATGATCTCTCTTTCCTCCTCTCTTGGGAGAGAAAAACGCTTATAAAGAACAATTTCTACACTTATGATCAGGTCTTCCCCATACAGAAATCTCTTCACCTGGACTAAGGCAGGACAGGTTTTGAAATTAGGGTGACAGAATAAGCTCTTTTTCCATTCAGGTCACTGCTCAGTTGTGTGCAAAAGATGTTGCTAGGGCCAGAACGAAAATGTGAGCCTCGCAGGCCCATTCCCTGGCTAGGTGGTTTGGTTGGAAAATGGTTTACAGGGCTTGTTGCTCCGCCGATGGTAAATCAGTGTGGCTCTAGGGTGGGCAGGTGGAACCGTGTCACTTTATATGAGATGCAGACTTGCCCCCTTCATATCAACAAAGAAAGGGGAGAGAAGTCCCTTTATTTATGCACTGTGGATGTGACAATAACCATCTTTTATTTCAGTTATATCAGTTCTCCTCAGCCTTATCGTAGCAGAGGATCTTGTGTCTGCGTGAATGACAGCCACGAGTGCTACCTCCTGAGTTGCTGTTAATATTGCTGATTTGTCTAGGGAACAGGACTATAAGGGCTTTTAACAAACTTCTGCAGCAGCTTTCCTTGCTGCACAGAATCTCTGACAGCTTTATTTTTTTTTCCCCCCACACCGGATGATTCCCCACCCCCCAGAAGAAGTGACAGAACTGACAATAATGGTCCTGCCACCATTTGTTTATTAAGTTGTGCACCCAAAGCCTGTGAATTATGAGCTCCTGACAAGTGAAAAATATCTCAAGTTTATTTTTGTACCTCCACAATTATTAGCTTTATCTGATGGCTGAAAAGGAGAAAAAACTTCCAGTGAATACTTTCTCTAGGCTAAATATGTTTATGAACGGTCCTTGACATTTATCATTATGGTGTCCAGGTACTTCAGATATTAGGGTTTGATTTTTCTAGTACTCTTCAGAAATTTTTTCATTTCTTTTTTATAGACAATGAAAGGGAGCTAATTTTTACTTAGTATTATCCCCTTAATGCTTCTTTTTATGGCTGATAAAAGCCAAAAAAAGGAAAAAAAAGCACCACAGAAAGGCTCTCCAAGGTCTAGCTTTGGACAAGGGCTTGTTTGCTTTCCACTTTGCCTGGTGCGGGAGGGAGATGAAGGGCAGTGAGAGCTGCACTTAGCATGGTGAGCTGCAGGCACTGCTTGCTCAGTCTCCAGGATGGAGCTAGGAACTCGTATAGGGTCGTGAATGGCAAGGTGGTTTCTGAGGCTGCTGCCAGATGCTATGCAGAAAAATTCTCCTGCAGCTCGCAGCCTCCAGGCTCTCCTGCAGGCATTTGTGCACGACAGTCCCTAGGCCAGCGCTGTAGATAATCAGTCAGATGCAGACTCAGAAATGTGTTCCCACCTGAACTCACATGGGATGCATCTGCTACGCCGCCCCTGAGGTCTGGTGGTTGTTCCTGATCTTCTTAAATTTCATTGAGTACTGATTGTCACCCTTTGGTACGTGGCAGCTGTCATCAGGTCACGGTGGTCCTGATGCTGCAACTAGGTTATTCCCCCATCAGAGAAGCCTTCAATCCCCCTCAAGTGAGCAGAACTATATCCCTGGGACACTGCATAGCATCATAACTTGGTAGAGCAGGAGGGGCACTTCATGGTCACTTCAATGCTAAGTGCTTGGAGAGCCTCCTGCAGGTGCAGGTGCGGTTGCTCCATGCTGGAGGATGTGATGGAAGTGCCACCTGCTTATCAGTTTGGAGCTTTGGTTCCCTGTTCATGGTGGGAGCTTATTAGGTGTGGTCCTGGTGCAGACTCTGGTTTGGTTCCATTTGCAAGAGACCCAGTTTGCATGCATCCAGATCGCTCCACGATGTAAAGCAAGAAGATGCTATGTGCAGACCATTGGGCAACTTATTTCAAAAGTGCACTCCTGTTCTGAAATAAAATGCTGATGTGGGCGTATCCAAAGGGAATCCTATCCTTCTTTGTTGCGAGTTCTTCGTTTTTCTTAGAACATGTTAGTCGCTCTAATAGCTTATTACTTCTCACTACAAGAGTCATAGTATTGCCCTCATCTGACTGTCACTGTGGCACGTCACTAGTGTCAGCAGAAGATATAAATGTATATGTATCTCTATAGGTGGGGTAACTTCATCTTCAACACAATAAGAACATCAGAAGAGAGCCTAGAGGAGAGATTCAGAGGCTGGTAGGGAACCTAGTTCTTCCCCAGTCCCAACCGTGTGGTCCGACCTGATCCAGTGTTGGGAGGGCATTAGCATGGGGTAGGCAGATGTTCATATGAAACACTGAGCAAGTCTAGGAAAGACAGCCAGTCGATAAAATGTGTTGCTTGTTAAGGGATGGTTTTTTATTTTTCCAGTTAATCTTGCTTTGTTTGAGTCGCTCATCTATTTTGCAGTTTGTTGGTATCACATTTCCTTCCTTTCCAATTTAGGAGGGAAACCAAATGTCATCTTTTGGGAATATGACACAACCAGTCCTTCTCACATCTACCTTCTCCTTCCCATAGATTGTATAAGAAAGGGGGAGTGCAGGTAACATCACTGCTATTGACTTAATCCCTGGAACATCCCAAGCAGCCCCTTCCCAGGCAGTCAGGTTCTGATAACCAGGATTACTGTTAATTGCAAGTCTGTACCTTTTAAACTACACTGCAGTATATCTCATATGTAGCATAGCAAGATGCTGAGAACTAAAAGATTATGCAGCCTCACTTCCTCTAGGAAGTTTTTTTTTTTTCTTAATGAGTTTAACGCCTCTACTTAATACAGTCTTGTTTGGTTGCCGTTAGAGACGTGACATCAGTTCAGACTTAAGAACCTTCAGATTATTTTGTCTGTCTCACAGGTTAACTGGCTGATTACAGATAGAAATTGTAGGTCCAGCTGATTCATCAAGCTGATTAATTGAATTACTTCATCAAGATTAGCTGTGCCAAAATATTAAATGGCAAACCATGTACTGTGCTGAAAATACTGATGATACTTACATAACACTTAATGAAACACTGATTTTTCAAAATTATGCAAACACAAATAATAATATGCCAAAAAATTGATAGTTTTTAAAAGTAATTTAAACTTTTGTTGTGCAAGAATACTTAGAAAAATGCTTGGTATTTTTCATTACTAGCTGAACTAGAAAAGAAGGTTTAAAGGAGGATCTGGTGGGTAATAGGAAAAAAAATAAAATTGTAGCTTTCCAGCTCTGGGGAAAAAAAAAAAAGAAAAAGCTTCCACATTTGATCAACCTCTTTAATCTGACCTCAAAGATGAATACGTTTCTTTTCTTTTAGTAAAGAGTAATGTGCTTAAAAAAAAAAGAAAAAAAATCTTTGATTTTTAAATGCCCTAAGACAGAAAATTCAGATGTTTAATTTTGACTTGTATTTAAAAACTGATTTTTTTGTTTTGGTTTGTTTTTTTCCCTTTTATGTTCTCTTTGGCTGATAGAGTTAATTTAATCTTCAGGCATTCGTGTGTGTGTGTGTGTGAAAATATTTTGCTCAACCATTTGTGAATGCCTCAGTGATTTTTAGTAACTTTTAAAACTGATTCCTTTTAAACTCATCTTAATATTGTTCAATCAGTCTATATTTATTGTGGTTGGGAAAAACATAAACTGAAATTTCACTGCACTTAGTAGGAAACGCTCATCAGCATTTGAGGCTTAATTTTGAATCAAGGAGAACAGGGACAGTGGAAGAGGCTGGACTTGCAGCCTGGGTGAGGTATTATTACTGGGACAATACCATCAACTTTGTGGCTAAACCCAGCTGGCTCAACTGCAATCTAAACAGGGGTTTATCTGTTGGTAGATGAAAACAAGAGAGCTAAATCATGCCAAGTAATCTGTCCCAACGAGACTCTCGTTGTGTGCTTCAGTTCAGCCTTGAAAACTATTTTATCAATACACAAAGGTATTGAAAGTGGGTTTTGTTTTTAAATGAAGATTAAGTTAATATCTTTCTCAAGGATCTTCCTCCCTTATGATTACAGTGCAAGATGCACAGTCTTCCACTCTTGTGAGCATATGGTTTCTTTGAACAGGGATGAGTGATTTTTTCCTACCCCTCTTTTCTATGGTCTTCCTTGTATCATATTGCTTTGTTGTAAATCGGGAGCAGGTAGTTTTGTCATTAAATAATGGGTTTTAAAGAGAGAGATTGTACATACTGCTTTTTTAGCAGTGATAGCAATCTTTGTTGTTGCAAGCTAATGCAATCATGCTCTCAGATGAAAGCCTTTCAGGGACCCATCCCTCTTATTACTGTCTCTGGAGCCACAAAGCACTCGATACTGAGGGGAGGAGTGTTATCAATATACGAGCCTTTCTTTTTTGTTTTCTATGTATTTCCACCATCTGCAGGAATGGCAGATTTTCATTCGGTGTTCTTTAAACAAGAAGAAAATGAACACAAATAACTGTAGCAGTGTTAATAACATTTAGAGTAAGTTCTCACATGTTGGGATAGCTTTTTTTCCCTCCCTCCTGGGCACTCCGTCCTGCTCAGGCTGTGGAGAGCAGTCAGAGGAACCGACCTGCAGATGTCTAGTTGGCACCAAAGTGGTGGACTGGCTCCGCCATCCCTTGCTCCCTCTCCACACGTCACCAAGGGTAGGTTTCTGAAGCGCAGACAAGAGAAGTGTCTGGTCCAGCGTGGTATTTCCAGTAACTGGCACAAGCTAGAAGAATTCTTCAGGTTTCTCTTAAAACACATGAGAACAGACCAAGAGCAGCTTTGCTTGAATAACTGGTTTCTTGATGAGCCAATTCTCCACTGAAAGGATTTTGGCATAGAAGTAGATAATATCTGTTATTTTTCTACTGATATGGCACTGTTCCTTTTATGTTCAAATAAAAATTACCTTTGCCCAGCACATATGTACAATGCAAGTTCTTTCGAGCAGAACCCAATTTTTACCATCAACATGTTTTGAGTCTAAAAGTGAGACTGTAAAAATCTTGCTTATTCTGAGTAGCCCTTACTCAGCAAATGTTCCTATCCTGATGTGAGTATGAGCAAGCTGCTCAGGGGTTAGCTATCTATTAAAACCCAGCTACGGATAAGAAAGTTGTTGTAAACATTTGCGGCAATCCCAGGCCTCAGCGTGGCTCTGTAACAGGGAGCTGCTGCACGTCGTAGCTGGTTTTTTTTTTGTTGTTTCCCAGTTTCAGGCTGTGATGGTTTAACCTGAGCCAGGCTTGGGAACGTTCCCACCTTGCCACAGGTTGACTAGTTGAACTAGTCCCTAGTTAAATCCCAGTCACCAAGTTGCTATAAAGTTCCCTTTGCTTCTGCACCAAATTTATCGTGGTAGAGTCCAGCAAATGGCTTCGCTGCCTTCTGGGGTCATTTTGAAATAGATGAAAATGGTACCTGAACATGGTACCAAACTTTCAGTTCACATAGGTTTTGGATCGAGAAGGGCTCAAGAGAAGGTGCAGTTCTAGCAGAAAAGCAGTCCTCTCAATCTTTTATGGCAAAGAGAATAATGCGTTGATAGTGGATGTTGTGGAGCCATCTAAGCTCAAAGGTGATGGTTTTGACAGAAAAGGTAAAAGTGCCGTGACTTACTGATAAAGCAAAATTCCCTTTGTATTTAGTAGAGTACCAGGAAGACTTTCTAGACTGCTTAATGCATAATATCATGCAATTTTAACATTTCTTCTTGCTTCTTTTTAAATTATGTTGTTGTATTTTTTGTAAATTGGTATGTAGATACCACGTTTTCTGCAAAGATATTTTTCTCAAGACAATTTGATTGCTCAATCATTTTCCAATATTTTGATACAGATTCTGCAAGTATTTTTTTTTTAATTAACTAAAATTTCTATTGTGGAAGTAAAACTCACAGTAAATTTTACACATCTGGGAGAAAATATTTTCAGCATAAAGTTGTCTAAATCTCCAGTTCATACAGTACTAATTGCTTATACATAAATAAAGTTATTTTCTTAAGACAGCAGATCATAATGGGAATTTTGATTATGGGAATTTCAGCTGGAAAATTTTAAAAAATATAGCACACTGGTATCAAAATATAGCATTTATACTATTATTTTTTTTTCCCAAAAAACACCTGCATATTTTTGCCCTTGAATCATTGCTCGAATAAGCTGCAATGGGAAACACAAGAAAGGGTCAGCTTCTCAGCTGGTGTGACCCAGAGGCACTTCAGTAAATCATACTACTGCATCTCACAGAAGCAGAGGATACAGCCCAGAGTCCTCAGCAGCTCTAGCAGTTTCCACGAGGGCACAGACATTTCGATTATCTGCTGCTGTTCGGTAGGATGGCTGTTCGCTGCGGTGCTGCTGGCTGACTTGCATCAGTGGTTGCAACTCAAGGGAGAGAGTCAGTGCTGTTCACAAGCGCACTTTGGGCCAGAATAAAACTGGCTGTGCCATGGTACTCCTCGTGCCCTCCGTGGAAAGAGGACTGGTCCATTTGAAAAGGTATTGTGTCATTTGAAAAGGTATTTTGTCGTTCTTAACGTTTAAAAGACCTCACTGGTTTTAGCTGTTTAGGATGTTTAATGGTGATCCTGCAGAGAGTAACAGAATGACATAAAACTTGATGGAAATTACTTTAAATGTACTATCATACATATACATTTACATTCTCTTATGCAGAGGACAGATATTTAAGGGAGTTACCTCCAAGTGTTTCAGAAGGATACTGAAAGTAGGTAATATTCTAATAGATATCATTTAATGTGGAGCTAAACCTCTAAAACTGCTACTCCATCCTACAAAATAATTTAGCATGGTTTCAGCTGCTGAGCAAAGGTGTAGTTGGTTTCTTTCAGTTTCTTCTCCCCTCCCAAAAAGCAAACACTGCCACACAAATCCAAGAAAACCAAACCAAACCAATCCATCAGGAAAAGAATTTTTGCAATTGCTTTTCTGGACCTGGGCTGTTTGGGAGTGATCCCAAGTCAAAGCACATAATAAGGGGATCACAGATGTGGGTCAAAGCAGGAGTCCATACAGCCCACTATCCTATCTAAAACAGAAGCTACTAGCAGTTATCTAGTGAAGAGTATAAAAATGGAATAAGCATACTTTGGCATTTGCCCATAACATTCTCCTAGCCCCCAACATCTTTGTGTTAATAGACCTGTATAGATTTTACCCTGCAGACGTGTGTAAGGCTGTTTCAAAAATACTGTGGGGTAAGGACTCCCCGCAGCCTACGTACCTGTTGTGTGATCAGTCACCTCCTTCTGTTTGCTTGGACTGCCTCCTGCTCCCCGTGAGCTTTGCTGGTGCCCTGCGGTGGGAGGGATGGGGAGCTGCTGGGGCTTCTTTGTCTGTGTGCACTACAAATGATGTTACGGACCACCATCGTAACTCCCCTTAGTCACCTCCGTTTCAGGTTGTAGACCACAGCCCATTGATTCATCCCTTTTGTGGAAGTTGTCCTGTGCCTACATATTCCTGCCACTCTTTTCTGAAAATTTTCCAGTTCTGCTGTATCTTTCTGGAAAGTGGGGACCAGGACTGCCTGCATTATTCAAAATAGTGGCACTCTGTGGCTGTACACAGAGCTATAATGATGTTCTCTGGTTTTTTTTCTCTATTCTAGTAATCTATATTGTTTGCTTTATTGATCGCCTCTCAGTAGAAGTGAAAGAAATGGGTATGCTTACTCTAAGGTAGAGCAAGAGTAAGTATAATTGATGTCTAATTTCTCCAACATCCTTGTTTATCGTTCCTTGACTTCAAATATTAATAATGTAGCCTTTCTTCTCTTATCAAAGACAGATTTGGCTAGAGTAGGCTTACTATGTTTACTCTGGAATGGGGAAATCTATAGAGAGCATTTCAGGAGATGCTCTTGAGTTGGAACATAAGCACTAATTGAAAGTGTATTGTTTTTTTTCTGGAGACTGCTGGTCATTTTTTTCTGGCTTTTAGCGATGGCAGATGAGGTGTCAGAGAAAAGCTCCTGCATTTGATGCTGGATTTGCTGCATTCTGTTCCTCTTGGCACCAGCAATAAAAGAATTATCATGTCTCCTTTTTACATTTTGCAGGAGGACTTTGAGCAGGGAATGGGAGGGACCCCAGGGAACTCAGGTTCTGGGCTTTGGTGAGTGGATCCTGGCATCTCCCCACACAGGAGGGGCAAAGCCTGCTCTACTAAGCAAAGTGTGGTGGAATTCCTCAGCCCAGACAGTCCTCTCCCACCCGTGAGCGTCGCAGTGCTTCTCACTTCGTACCGAGAGCAGAAGCAACTGCACCTCCGTACGCTGAAGCTAGCCCATATCACATCGTGCCTGCTCCAAGTGGAAGCAGGAACATAAGGAATGCATCCCCTCCTGCTCGACAGCCAACCCAACCATGTACGTAGAAGTGCGGGCAGTTTTCTAAAACTGTTGGCAGCAGATGCTTGGCTGGTATAAAGTGCCTTCCACGGTCCTGTGACAATCTATACCAGCTGAGGATCTGCTCCTGGTTATGCAGTCGGGACTTCAGGCTGCACTGAAAGTGGTTGAACTTCTCCCACTGATGATTTAAAAGGAACCTTAATCCTTTCAGAGTTTGAGTTTTTCCAGCCTTGTAATAGTGCATGCTGATTGCATTCCATTTGCTTCATCCAAACTAATCATCAGATGTAAACCATCGCAACTGACACAAACAAGGAGTTGCTGTATTGCTAATCTCTCAACAAATTTGAATCTACACAATTAGCCGAGCCACAGGGCTTTAGAAATGTAATAGCTTTCTCAATAAGCAGTGTGTCATTCAAGTCATCGCGTAATGTGGACTCCGTGATCAAAAATCTGACTTTTCGAAGCAACTCAAGCATCTAGCTGCTGTTTTGTATGTAAGAGAGGAAGGGTCACGGCACTTTCTTGACACACCTTTGTAAGAACTTCCTACAAAGCGTCTGTGCCTCTAATTTTGTCAGATTACATTAATTAGCAGTGAAAATCACTCTCAAAAAGCCATATGCAAATGCTTTGTACAGACTGCTCATACTTGAAATATTTGTGGGATGATTCCCTTTAATCTTGGGGTTTATAGCCCTTCCTCTTAAGGTAATTTTAGTTGACATTTTCAGTGGCTGCTTTCCCTAAGTAGTGTCAGAAAACCATGAATGAAGCTTTAGGAAGTTACACTACTTTGTGGCAGTAGTAGGAAGATGATGGTGAGAGCATTCATTCTAAGCCAAAACCCAAAGTTCAGCTACATAGCATTTTCCACCTTTTCATGGTTACCTGTTGTTGCCACACATGCATGTGAAAAATTGGTGTGTCCCGAAGGTTTCCACCGAAATAGTATTTCTTCATTATTTATTATTTTTATTACTTTTTCAAAGTAGGATTCGCTATTTTAAATGCATGTGTTTCTGAGTGGCTCATTCAGGGAAGAAATAACACCACTCAGCTTCACGGAGTACTTAGTGATTACATACTCTGAGCTTACTGTTCATAGCAAATAGATGACCTACTTATATAAGAAACATTCTCAAGAGTCCTGTGAGTAATGAAGTGGAGGAACTGTGCATGTTCATAAATAGAAAAAAGAGGTAAAACCTGATAAATAGAAATCATTAACATTACTCTTCACAAAGATGTTTAAACTAAAAAGAAAATCAATATGTAAGATAGCTGTAGTAAAATAGCATTCTAAACTATCTATCTGGTTATAGTTTCCATGACAGTTTTAAGTTTAAGAGTCTTTTCTAGGGAGCTTGAGGGTTGGGTGTGTTGGTTTGGTTTGAGTTTTTGGGGGGTTGTGTGTATTGAGGGGGGGGTTAAGCATAAAATCTGAGCAAAAACAAAGGGACAAGAATTAAGGGGATGTTTTAGTATCTATCGGAACCACTAGAAAATTAGCCATTTGCATTCGGAGGGTGTGAAGCATCTGTAGTCTATGGCTGAGAGGAAGATGGAGGATCATGGGCTGGCAGAAGCAAACAGGCTGAAGCTGATAGCTGCTTAGGAAATAACAACACTGAAGACATCTCAAACTAGGAAATTGCAGAACGCTGACTGTGCTGTTTTCTAACTATACTCAAGGAATGCAGGAGGCATACCTTTCCCAGATGCGGTTTCTGAATATTAGGAGTCAATGTGTCTCAAGGTTAAGGTGTGATACCATCATAGAGGTAAATGTAGTTGAACAGGAACTGATATAGCATAAAACTGAAGCACTGTGGCTGTCTCGATATAAAACTTGTAACAGATTAAAATAAGATTTATAACTTGCAGTTGCTGTACAACTGATAACTCGAGCTCCAGAATCCCACCTATGATGCCATTATTACTGCTGTTCTCGAAGCCTGCAGCTCTCCCATTCCAAATACCCCTCGGCATCCCATTGCTGCAGCGCTTTCTCTTCCACTGAAGCTCAGAAGGACTGAAAATCTCAAGCCATCAAAAATACCCATGAACGCTCAGAAAAAAGGCCTGTAACTCCATAAGTATAGTAATAGCCTTATGCCAAAAATCCAATATACGTAACGGCTTGCAAGGGCTCTTTCAGGCATCGTGTTCAGATGCTATGTAGGAAAATGCAGCACTGAAGAGAGGGAACCAACTTCCTTTTAGGACCACTGGGGAAAATGGGATGGAGGGTGCAGGAGTCAGAAGTTTCTGAGCTAAATAAATGCTGGGAGGGCAGTGGGTTTTTTCCCTGCTCTCTGAGCTTTGCCAAAGGGCACCAAATAAAATCCATTACCGGAAACATCATCTGCTTTATATGGTGACCTGCAGTATCACTCTCAAACTGACTCCTGCTAGCCAGCGGGAGGCTTCACCTAGCCTCTGGGATTGCCAAAGGTAGCTTTCGCTGCAGATTGCCCAAAGGGTTTGTCAGCACTACTGATTTATTTGGATTTTGTCATTTTCATAAAAGCCATGTGTCTTGAGACTGTCAGGTTCACTTGAGTCTACTTGAAACTGCAGATAAGATTAACACAAGAGATAAGCTTCTGACTAAAAAGCCAAAAAGGCTGTTGCGAAAGGGAGGCATAAAGTAGGGAAATGTAAAATGCGCCTGAATGCAATCCTTCCTCCAAACCACCATATAAGATTGTGACTGGTCTTAGATGCTGTAGCTGAGGGCTGATCCCAGAAAGCCCTGGCCAGAGACCTGCCTTGGAGAGCAGAGCGTGGGATGGCTTTGGGAAGGGAGCCGCTCGCCCTGGTCACCCTCTGACACGACATTTCCTCTGTCGCCTTGGTCTCAGGTCTCTTGGGGTCACTAGTACTCTCTTCCTGTCTTATCCAAAAAGAAAATAGCTTTGGTAATACACATTTCTAGTTGTATCCACCCTGTTTCTTTTCACTAATTTCCTGGCGTGATCATTTCCCCTGTCTTGGGCAGCCTTCTCTAAATGTGCATTGCCATTTTAGTCCTCGTTTAGCACATTTCTTCTGGCTGAAAGGTTTTTTTAGTCCTCACTTAGCACATTTTTGCTGGTTGAGAGACTTTATTTTAAATTATTTTTTTTATTTTTAACAGGTTTCTACTTTTTGTGGGCTGACAGGACCCCACGTATATCATAAGCAGCAGTCATTTTGCTGCACATAAGTCCTATTAGAATGCTCACCATTGAGTTTTTCATTGAGACCGTATGTATCAGCTGCAGTGTTCAGACAGTTGTTTAAAGTCTTTTTGATGGTGTTGCCAATTGGCAGTTTTGGGGATCCTGCTATGACAAAAGGACTGATGTTGAGAAACATTTGTGTCACGGGTGGGATTCCCTGCAGAAACAGATGTGTTCAGCCCCAGGCAGGCACAGAAGTCACACCTAGCGTGGGAGATGTTTGTAAGAGGGAGAAGCAGGGCTGCATGTATTTCCACAAATTACATGTTTGCACAGGTGAAGCTTCCACAGACTGTGGATGTTTACCCTCACTTGGATGCCGAACCCACCGCAGCGCATCCCTCGCTACGCCTGGCAATTCTCCTAAGACTTTGCCAGGGCAAAGGCATCTACTTGACAGTGGTCCAGCAGGCTATGGTCTGTCCTCAGCCTAACGAGCTATGTAGAAACTACATGACCTGACTCCGCACTGTAAGTGTAAATCAGGAGCTCCTCCACTGAAGTCAGTGGGATTGTGGCACTGTAAAAGTGATGTATGTGAGAGGAAAACCAGAGCCATGAGATGAATGACTGGAGCTGCCACTGAGCTGTAGAATCTCTTGGCATAGCTGGTCTGTAAGATGCATAGGCTGTGCGAGATGCTTTCAAAATCAGAACAGCAAAATAGAAAGATTTAGGGGAGACATCAGTAAAGTAGCAAAGCAGAGGGACTTGTTTAAAATAGGGAAACTTTCTGAAGAATCAATGGTTGCTCTAACAGAAAGCAAGAGTGGGTCTTTTCCTCACCATCTCTTTTGTTTTAGAGGCTGGAGGGAAGGTTAGTTTTAAGTTCTGGACTCTACTGAAAATTTTTTTCCTGGTTTTTTTTGTCGGTTTTTTTTTTTTTTTTTCTCTCCTTTCTCTTCTCATTTTTCTGTGAAATATGCTAAAGTTAATTGCCACTCTACTGCCTGTGGTAAAAAAAGATTCATCTTGGGTTTAGCTTTTGGATTGCCCTCTCACACTTGCTAGAATTTAACAGAGACTTTGTATTCAATTCTTAAAATTTCCTTCTCTAGGGAAATAGAAAAGCACAAACCCAGAAGAACTTTTCTACAGGTTTTTTGAGTTTCTTATGGCATCACCAGTCTTTGGAGCTGCTTACTTCTTTGTTGCTTTGCAGAGATTAAGAGCAGCACTCCGGTGGTATATTGTGTTGTGATCTAAGTGCCTCAGAAGATTCAGATGTGAAGTAGAAATCTCAGACAATTTAGCTGTGAGGTAAAGGTTCAGTTTTTCTGAGTGAAACCTCTGTGCCTCAGTTCATCAAACGCATATTTTGTGTAGGCCAGTGTCATGAATGTTAGATGGCGTGTTAGTGCATTTTGAACATATTTTCCCCGGATCAGTTAAGTTGTGATCCAGCTGTAATTAGGCACACAGTCCCTCCAAGTAGATGAGCAGTCCTACCAAAACCTTCTACCAACACTTCCAGTTCACATAGGCTACCTGATTGCAGAACTGTGACCTACGTTTCTGTTTGTGACACATATCTGTCCTCTTTGATTAGGCTTTCATTTTTTCTTGGCAGGCAGGTGTTTGAGAGTCATCAACGTGGCAGCTTCCAAGTCAAAACCCCTGTTGTTGTTGTTCCCCGCCCCCTTATAACTGCCCTTCTCTCCCTGTTTATTTGAAGGCACAATGCAAATTTTAAAGGAACAGCCAGCAGGGAAATGCTTTGTTTTTCATTGGGGTGATACATATAGAAAGTGAGAGACTGCTGAGTCAGGCGCGGTTTGCTGTTTGTCGCTGCCTAAAACCATTAGCAATATGAGATTATACAAGGCACCTGCTGAAAGATCAAAAGATCTTGCTTGAAACCCTGGAGAGTGATATTAAAGGCAGATTGGTAGCCTGTACCCTGCACAAAAATAAAAACGATTTCTTTTCCTGAGAGCTTTTATGGCTTGACTAACAAAGGCAGGAACACGGCGTGATTTTCCGTGGCTTGTCGCAAGCCTTTCAGGTTGTCCAACGCGATCTTTGAAACATGCGATGAGGAGGAGGGGGGGAATTATGACTGGTATTGTTTCATAGAGAGGCATGGAGTAGTTACACCCTTTATTGCTTTAAGTCCACTTCGTACATCTTGCGGGGGGGTGTGTGGGGGGGTGGCAGTGCTCAACCAACACCGCAGCTTTGACTTGGAAGCGCTTCGTTGCCTCAGCAGCGCTGACCCGAGTGCCGGGGTCCTCTGTGTAATGCAGGAGAGGAGCTGTGTGCGTAAAAAGCCAGTGCTTTGAAAGCTTGGGCTAAGCGGCAGAAAGTGCTGGAGGGGGGAATACGGCTGAAACCCCGATCCTCTCAGGAGCAAAGTTAATAAACTGTGTGCTGCAGGAGAGCATCCATCTCTGGTCTGATTTCCTTCTGGTATGAGAAAGAGTAGAAGAAAGCACCTAACAAACCGCTGCAAAAGTAAAAAATGGTAGTGAAACCTTGTGTTCATTTTCCCTAAAGTTAGAGCATCTGCTGCCAGTTTGCCGCTGTACCTGCCTGCTGCTCTGCGGTGGCCGGTGCCTGAGTGACACGTGCTTGAAGGTCTCCACTCTGCTTTCGCTTTAAGTAATTAATAATTTATTGGGCTGGAGTGGGAAAAAAATACAACCGCAGCCTAATGACTAGGGGGTCTCTCTGGGAGAAGTATGAAGTGAGTTCATGTCCCCGCTCCGGTGTGTACTTAACATTACACATTCATTGAAACAAGCTCTTGCTGGGTCAGCTCCTCCCTGGGTGACTGCTGAGATCACCAGGACGCAGTGATTCCGCCTCGTGTTTATATACTCTTTCTCTCTGTACTCTACTCCTCGTGGAAAGTGGAATAGTTAATAATATAAAGATTATGAAAGTGCCACCCTTGAAAGATTACAAAGGCTGGTATTCACAAGAGTCTTTTTGGCAGTAGGAGGTGCAGGCTCAAACTCCATCACACAGAGGATGGAGCTTTGCTGCTGCTATCCTGTGTGTATGGGAGGGAAAGGGGGAGGCGCTTACTCTCCAGTTTTGTCTACAACCTGACTAAACTGCATTCTCACGGAAAAAGGGAAAACTGCACAAATTAGTCACAGTGGCTCATTTGGAAGCAGCCCAGCTGAAAGTCTAGCCTCAATTTCCAAAGTGATAATTGGTCTTTCTAAGATTATTGCTAAGTTAAGCACTTTGTGAACAGTCAAAAACAAATGGATGGTGTTTATGATACCTGTGAAATCACCATGTAAACAAGATACAAAAATAAATTCCTCCCTATTTTCAAATTGGACTCTCTCAAAAGAACTTTAGAACTTTTTTTCAGCAAAATGATAAAACTTTTCAATTATTATGCCCAAGCTGAAGTAGTACATACATACTGAAGAGTGGTTTTGTGCCTGCTTTAGAAGTGTTGCTTTAAGTCTTGCTTTTCTGCAGAATGGCAGCCCCAAGCCGAAGGCTGCGAATCCGCTTGCTGTCGGCACATTTTAGCCACGTCCTTCCACCTCCTGCAGCTGCCAAAAGCAATCCCAACAGCCAGGGCTGCAGCCCCAGGAGGCTTCTTCAGCAGAAAGGGGTTTCCTGGTGGCAAAGAATCAAGGGTTTTATTCTGCTGTCTGTTTTTGCTGGGGCGGGAGGAGGGGGTTTGGAGAAGAAAAGCTCCGCAGCCAAAGTGCCTCGGAGCCCTGCCAGTCCCTGCTGCTGTAACCGGCTGCCGGGGTGGTGGGCGCTCAGGTGTGGGTTAGAGCAGCTTTTAGTGTCTTCTGCTTTGTGCCAGGGCTTGGGACACTTCCCAGCTGCCCCCCAGAAGGCAAACAGTGTAGAGGTGGCTTAATTCCCCTGAGCCTGGCACGGTATCATGACTGCTGGGTTTGAGAGCACTTCTAGTGCTCAATAGCAATTTTCCAGTGCTGTGAACATGACAGCGTCTTACCTAGCAAATTCTTCCATCGGCAAGCTATTGTCCTGGCTCCAACTGAAATGTCATTTCAGGAAGAGACTGTGTATGCATTTGTAATAGCTGTTTGTGTCAAATGCTTTTGAAAGGCTTTGGGTCTTTATATATTGCAGTCTGGATCAGATTTTAAACTGTCAGGGGTCTGAATGGATACAAACATATGTTGATAGGAGTGATGGCTTGGAGATGCTAAACAGAGAAAATGAGAATAAAATGACCACCTCTGGAAAAACAAGGTATTGAATACCATGAGACAAGCCTTTGGGGGAAAACAGCAAAGAATAAGACTGAAAAAACCCTAAAGTCTAGGAGAAAAGGAATACGTTGTAAATGAAAGACTTTTTTTTTTTTATTTAATGAGGGCTTTTTCAAAGCTCACTAAAGGGGTAGGTACAGGCTCATTGTACAGTCAGGAACACAGGGTTTCAGTTCAAGTCAGTCACTCATTTCAAATATATCACTTTAGTTTGGAAGTTGGCACATTACTGCTAAAATCAGTGAATGTGTTTTAAAGAGCTTTTTGGCTTGAATAGAGATCAGAAAGTTCTTTTTAAACTTTTTTTTTTTTTTTTTTTAATAGACACATATGATTCTTCCACATTTGTGTTTTAGCACATTATTTAACCAATAGATTCCTGGCTGACTGACTGTAAAATGCAAGAGATATTCCAGGAACTGGCACTGTATATCTGATGGGAATAGCTGTATTTCAATTCCCTTGCTTTGTGTCTGACAGCATTTACTTTCTTCTGCCTCTTCTGTTGTCAGAAGTCATCCTTTTCCTTCCAGATCCAGCCAGGAACTGTCTTCCAAAAGTCTGATGATCCCCTTTTCAAGCATTGTATCATCTCACATTCTTTGTATGAGATATTTTCTTAAAACTTTGAAGTATTGAAGAGCTATTCCTTTCTCATTTTGCATAAGGGTGATGGAGGCAGAAGTACAAGCCAGGAGGTAGTGTCTACAGAGCCAGATTCCCAGGCTGGAAACTACCCAGTCACTCCTTTTTTTCTAGAAATGGAGAAGAGAGATGCCTGGAATTGCCTTAGAATGTTGATGTCACCTCGCCAATAGAAGTTTTTATCCTAGAAGGCAGTCTTATGGATACAAAAAAAAAAGTGTGGGGTGAGAGGCAAATAAAGGCATAGAACAGCCAAATCTCCTTTAAATAGAATAGAATTTATTGCCGGACTGGTCTTAAATTTATTGTTCAGTGCAAAGAAATGTGCTTATTAGTACTTGTTAGATTGTTAAGTGTTGATCTTTGGTCATTCTTGTCCATATGGAATTATCTAGGGTACAGACAAATAGATATTAATGGGCTGTGAGAGCCGTTGTTATTCCATTCTGAACGCCAAGTCGTGCTGGTTCTTTTTCATTCCTCCTGCACATATACAGCTGCAAGGTAGCGTTTTCTATATTTCTATTTTCTACTCTCTTTTCCCAGCTGATCCTTTTTAACATACGGTTGTTGGTCTCCTTTCAAGTACAGAATAAATGTCAATTAGTCCCTTGTCTGTTTTGTGACTGATCCTTGAATCTCAAGGGTATAAAACCCAAGTCGCTCTGCATGTTGTGCTCATCTGAAAATGGAGATTCTGGCCTATAATATTTATCTGCCTTACACTGGCAAACTTTGAATCTGATGAAAGGGTCTGCATGAGAATAGAGCCCAGCGAGTGCAGAAGAGCAGGGGGGATTAAGCACATATTTCACTGTTACCTTGGTTGTGTCTCTTCCAGTAAATAGAGTATTCCTTTCGCTCAGGTTCCTGCTGATTTCCCGGTGTCCACTTTCATTTTGAGATGAAAAGAATCCAATTTGATTTTCTCCCTCAGATCTACATATTGATACCGCTCTGCCCTTATTGTACATTTTACCAGCTCATTCTTGCTAATATGCTCTTACAAAATTTCTCATAAATGTTTAATTCCTAACAATAGACTACCGGAATAATTTTCATGGTACAGAAATGTTCCGCTGACCAACTTACCGGAGTAAAAATGCTAATATGACCCATGGGTCAGTCATGCAGCCGTCTTTTAATGTAAATTTAATACAGTGATTCCCCTGGAGATGGAAGATGGCGAGCTTACCAGAGCTGCACTGAAGCAAGGTATCAGTATTTAGCAGCCCCTGGTTACTAGGCTACTGCTCACCTCTGAGACCAGAAAAGATGATCACGGGAACGCATTTTTATGTTATTCATCACATATACGACTGGCTATGTTGTCCAAAGGAAGCATTTTACAGATCTGATGAGAGGCTTAAAAGTAATAAAGGACTGGATGGGAGGGGGCAGGGGGGAAGGCAGAAGGCACTGGGTTCCAGCGTCCCACTCCGTTCTCCGACTGTTTCTCTGTAGAAACACCACAAAAAGCCCAATCCATACACTTGATATCAAATAAAACCTTATATTTTTCATAAGCTGGATAGATGCCTTGGAAAGCAGCCAACGAGGGAATTTTCCACTTGTGCATCCTTTGCAGCCTCTTTCAAACCTACTGTTAAGCAGCAGGGGCACATACGCACTTCACTCCCTTTTCTATTATGCAGCTATGACACATTAAGTTCCTTGGAATGGTATTCATATTTTATCAGCTCTCCTAACTTCGGTTCTTTATTTATAACATGCTCTTTTTTTTTTTCTTTCCATCCTGTATATCCAGATTTAGTAAAGAAAGAGACCAAAGCAGTTTAAGAAGGGGAAAAAAAAAAACAAAAACCCCACAATAAAACAAAACCCAATCCTCTCTATGAATTTAATCATACCTTTCAGGTGAAATGTATGTTTTCACTCAGTGTTAAAGAACTCACCTGATCATTATTTTCTCTTTCCATGCACAGCTTGCCATGGCACCCTCTGCAGGTCATATCTGATACGCTTACATTTAATATAACGTCTTTACTTTGAAGAATAGCAGACTTTATTCCCTAACGCATGATATTTAATCTGTGTCTGCAATCCACTGAAATGCTGAGCTTCCTGCACAAGGAAGTACTGAAGCGTCTATGCACACCCGTGCTGATTTGCAAATGCAACCATACAGGCTTGTCAAAGACTTCAGAAAACGGCGCTGATATATTGGTAGCCTTGTTTTCATAAGCTCAGGAAACATCTTTTGTGCTATTGAGGAAAACATTGATTAACTGATACTGATACTGCTATCTCATAATGCTGAAGGCAGTCTGTAAATACCAACAGGAGCTGAATTTACTACCACCACTCCACTAACCTGAGCAGCTAGTCAAAATTAAAGACCCGGCAAGAACACTTTGTGTAGGTGGAGGAAATGGTAACGCGAGCACACGATATATTTGGCATAATCTCAGTGTGTTTGTTTTGTAAATAAGTCCTGTTTTTCAGAATGCAAGGGAAACAGTCATCAGACATTTTTCCTATTCTGAAATACCAGGCTTGCCACTCCAGTAAGATCTGTCCTCAGGAAGCCTTTCTCTCTCTCTCTCACTCCTGCCTCCTACTTCCATTATATATTTAGACTTGTTTCTTAGCTTCTACAAGCAGGAAAACATTTCTCCCCAGCCCACACAGGTCAGCCCTGCCACGACCTGAGACTATTGCCGTGGCCAGTGAGTCCCAGGCAGGGGTGGGGGTTTTGATGCTCTGCAAGAGGAATAGCTCCCAGCACAGGTGCCTTGCATGTGAAGGCAGTCAAAAGCATCGTTGAAATCAATGGATGCATGAAGCAATGTCTTCATACACCCGTGGATGCCAGCAAGTGATTGAGGTTTTACCGGCTGTTTGGCGAGGCCGTGTCTCCGGGAAGGCGGGGGCAGGGGGAGTTGGACGTGCTTGCTTTGTGCTGTGAACAGAGTTTTGATGTTCGCATCGTTTGGAAATCTTGCATGTCAAGAGAAAAGCCGTCCTCTCAAAGCTGGGAAAAGAAACAAAAAAAAAAAATCTCAATCCTTCCTACTCGGAGGACACTGCTAAAGTAAAAATCATAAAATATTGGTTCTCTCGTAGTAGATGAAGAAAGGATGAATTGCGTTATATTTGCATTGTATTTGGCAGAGCAATAAGAGTGTATGTGGGGCACAGTGCTGTCACACCCTCCCCTCTGTGGGGCAGGGCTGCTGCTCTTGGGGAAGAAAACAGGGCTGAATGGAATGGCAGCGTGGCAGAGCACTTCTGAAGTATTCTCTCAATATTAAGCACGTACACAAACCTAGGGGTTGTGACTCGCTGTCTGATGCTTTCCTGGAAAAAAAATCAGAGGTGAAATGGAGAGCATGAAAAATCCTTTGTCCACTGTAAAGAATATAAAAATACAGGTTTTTTAGCAGGGCTTTTGTTTCACTTTCCTTCTTAGATGCAGTGTCTTCCATCAAAGATTTTAAGGAGTTTTGAATAGAAAAAAATGAAACTTGCATTTTAATCTCACGGCTCTGCCATCAGCTTTAGACAGCATGGTAGCGTACAAGTGAACTGTAAGTGATAATATACGACTTGAATTTCTTTGGAATGCCATAGTCAAAGAAACCATGCTCTTGCAGTATGTTCTAACCAAAAATATTCCCTTGAGATCCCTGCTCTCAATGTGATTCCTTGTGGCTGGGCATTTCTCAAAGCCCTTTGCCCCTGCAAAATACGCTGCCAATGTTTTCTCACTTTAAGCGCAGAAAAATGCATGGTGCAAGAAGATGGAGAATTAAGGCCTCCAGCCTACAGAAATGAAAGGGAACCTGGCTTCGCTCCAAGCCGGATTTTGACCTTGGGTAGGTATCATCAGATCTGTTGATTTAATTAAAACTTACCTGTATGTTTCTCAACTTTGAGGACCAACTTTCAGTTCAGTATTCTTGAACTCTGAGCTTTATGAAGTAGTTGTGAGGAGGGAGTTTGAAGGATATTAACTCATTTAGGTGTACAGGTTCATAACCTCTTACAGCAATCCTTTTTTTTTATCATTGCCAGACAGTTTCAGCTATACACAGCAAGCAGAGTTGAATATGACTTTGAAGGATTTGAGGAGGATGCTTCATACTCGGTGATAATTCTAAAGTGCACTTGTGCCTGTGTGGTTTTGTTATTTTTCTTGCTACTGACTTTTATAGATTAACCAATTCAGTATCTCTTGTATAACAGAAAAATCAAGAAAACTATTATTTTAATGTGATGTGCAGTGTGCACCTGTCCAGTACATACATGCACAGACAAAATCAATGGAATAAGCAGGCATACATCAAATATGAAGCCGTGACCTCTGTGTTAGAATCCATCTCAACAGAACAAGTTGAGATCCTCTTTAACTTCCCCAAAGTGGTGAGCCTGGTGAATATTGCCATGTTTGCACGTGTGAGAGTAATTTCAGAAATGGGAGCTGACCTCTCAGGTGGCCCTATACCCATTTACAAGTTTTTTTCACCATCTTATGTCATGTGGATGACTGGAATTCACTGGGAATAAGCATTGCATCAAAATTTCAAAGGAAGAGCTTCCTAGCCAATGTAATTTCATGGATATTTTCCTGAAATCAAACGCGTCTCTCCCAGCTTTCACCAGTACAGCTAGGAACAGAACTTGGCGCTTTCCTGGTTTTGCTAGGAAATATAAAATGTCAAGTATCAATTCAAAAAATGTCTAAGTCCGTAGGAACTTTGGGTTTCTGCAGACAGCCTTTTTGTTTTCAGTGAATTTTTGTAGATTTTTAGCCAGAGCTGTTGAAGGAGATCACAGAAAGAGAGAAGGGAATATGGATCTGAGCTACTGGCCTCTTAATATGGGATCAAGCTTCTTTAAAGTCACTCTAATTTGTGAGTTGAGATCAAACACTTAGTTTAAGTGTAGTAAATTTGGGGAAAATGCTATGATTGCTCGGTGGTGCAAGCGTATTTTTCTGTAGAAGGAAAGGAACTCTCAGGCGTACTACATTAGCATCTTGATTAACCATTTAGCTTCTGTATTTTAAAGGTAAAATAAGCCACAAAGAGTTTTGATTTTGGGGCCGGCTAAAGTGATGATTGCTTGTAGTTGCCCTGTTTTGCATGTGGCATTCTGATTAACGTGTACATAACGTCTGAGGTGGACTGACCTGGTGTGAAGTAAGGCGGCGTGAGCTCTGACTGTCATGCACAGGCTTGGACCTCCCTCACTCTTATATCCTTGTAGACTCTGGCATGTGCTGGAACGAAGAGCTAATGGCAGGAATAACAGAGGCATGACTCAGAGCCGGCTTGGAAGGGTGAGAAAGTGATGGACAAAAATGTGTCATGTTTACATCCAAGGTTATTTTGTTGAGGAGTACAATTGCATGATAAAAGTTGATTCTTAGATGAAAAGATTTGATTTCTAAAAGAGTTTTTCTAACTAAGAAATACAGCTTTAAGCACTTTTAGCAAGAATTCTTCTCTGGTAAGTGCAAGCAGAATACATGAAGTATTTCTGTAAGTTTAAAATGAGATTTAAATAATTTTAAAAGGTTTACAGGTTTGAAAGCTATGTTATACAAGGCAATTACAGAGCTCATTAATACAGATGGAATTGGTCTCAAGCTGCAAGACTGAAGCCTGAGGCTTTGTTTCAAATAACCTTAAATGTGGGTTTAAGCTGACAGTAAAAAATGTGCCTAACCTTCTTTGGCAAGGAGGGAGGAAGCAATCGTGTTGCAGAAAGAGACTTTGTATAAAATGTAGCAGGAATGTTGTTTTGGTGTCTGTACTATACAACCCTGAACTAAGTGCTTTCCATTTGTAATGCAAACAGCCCCTCGTACATCCCCACCACTTCACACAGATAGTATTTATATTTGATAGAAAATTGAGAGACAAAGAAAGAAAAAAACCCCACGCATCAACATTGCTTATGACTTACCTATAGTTTATCCTCTCGTGCTTCTCCTCTTAATGACCTGATTTGTGGACAGCTTGTAGAAGGGAGCATTGAGGGTTTTAAAAAGCTAAATAAGAGGATTGGAGGTGTAGTCTAGTATTGCCAAAGCAAAGGATAATGCTTTAACAAGAAACTTTTTAAAAATCAAAATCCTGATGTATGGCAAATATGAAAACATGAGGTGGGGAGAAGAGGCAGTACCTAGCCTGAGCAGAGCTCTACGCTGTTCTGGCAGGACTGGGTTATGGGAGTTAGCATCTCTAAAGCGAGACTGGCAATGTCTGTGCTGCACTGCAGAAATAATCAGGTAGAAAACAGAAAACTGCTCCATCAAAGGAGAGGCCAAGAAAGGGAGCAGAGGGACAATCAGGAGAGGAGTCAGGAGATGAGGACTGGAAAAGCTTTGAAGGGTGTATCTTTGAGGAGAGAGCAACCAACGGTGTTGAAAGCCAGCACGGAGCTCTAGAAAGATGAACACGGAAGCAGGAGGCTGGGAAATATCTTCATGGAAAAAGTGAACAAATTAATTTCGTTTTGAATGAACATTTGCTTGAAAGAAATGTATTGAGAAATGGCAAGCAGTTTCTGCAGGTTCAAGCAGGTTTTTTTGAGGTCTAGCTGAGTCATTAAAATATTCCAGTAGAAATCATGAAAGATGGAACGCTTGTCTCTTGAAAATAGTATGTAAATCCTTCTTGGTGGGTAAATGCTGTGGTAAGAAGCAGAAAATCACTAGTTAAATTTTCTTTTTAACATAAATGATCTGACATTGACTTAAATTATTTATGTTCAAGTCCAATAAGGTAACTTACTTCCCTGCTCTGCTACCAATACCTATTACTCCCATTGTCTTAATAAAATGTCTTATACATGTTTACCCACCAAGCAAAGCCTTAAAAACTAAATCAACTTCTTGTATGAAATGAAATCATATCAAATTACATTTTGAGGCTAGTTTAGTATCACATCAGCTTCATGTTGGGCCAAGAATATGTCAGTGTGACTCAGCACACATCCTCTTCCTTTGTGAGGAAATAAAAATGTATCGTGTTTAACAGTTTCTGTGAACAAAAGCCCTTTTCTTTTTGCCTGATGGTGCCATTAGGAAATTGTTCAAGGTAACTATAGAATGTAAATATTACAAAGTCCTGTTAGTATTCCCAGAGATTTGGAGGAAAAAAAAAAAAAAAGGAAAAGCCCTATTCTGTGTCCAAGTTGTGTAGTTGCATTCACT
This sequence comes from Ibycter americanus, assembly GCA_035590275.1. Taxonomy (NCBI): domain Eukaryota; kingdom Metazoa; phylum Chordata; class Aves; order Falconiformes; family Falconidae; genus Ibycter; species Ibycter americanus. Next base: position 32,448,683 of record JAVJGI010000035.1, on the reverse strand, counting down.
GCACATGGTTGATCACCTGGACTTTACTGATCATTCCCCCACCTTTCCCACAGCCCATCCCTTTCCAAGGGAGAATTTACTCATGTCCTCCTTAGCGAAGGTGCTTGCCTGAGGAAGGACCAGAATTCTTGCCTTCCGCTCAGATCTATCCTTACACCGCCTTCCCGTTGGACTGAGGAATCTCAGCACCCATTACTGCTGCTCAAAATTATTTTTTCTCCTGTTTTAAAACAATCTACCAACAGTTTTTTAGGGTTAAGACAGGCTGTTAAGCCCTAACCAAGATACTGTTTTAGAAAATATGCTTCCGCTTAATTTCTTTACCAGTTTTGACTTAAAAGCAGTTGGCTTTTCCAGCTTCAGACTTGTCATGCATTTATACATTAGTTTTTAAAACATGATGTTTAGAATCAAGTTCTGAAATTCAGTTATACTGTAAATGCTGGATATTAAGGATATGTTGTTGTTCTGGGATGATCTAAATCAGGTAAGAATGATATTTATTAGGGAGTCTAAGGAAAACACTTTTCAAACAGGTTAAAATGTCTTGAAGACTTGTGAAATCAGGTAAAATTGCACTTTTTATTTATTAAGTTTATTATCATCTTTACCTTGAAGCTTGTGCAGATACTCGTACTGCAGATACTATTCTCACAAAACAATGAGCAAAGCCAAATGACCTTCTCTGGACCTACTAGGAAATAAGACTATTTAGGACAGTGCAGTGGTTGCCCATAACCATATCAAAATCGTGCTACCCTTGGTACATCTCACAAGGATATTATTAGTTTATGGAATTTGAAGTATTGTTTTCTCATCAGCAGAGAATTATTGCAGATCCTGTACAAGGACTTAAGAATTTGTTATTATTAGAATACTAGGGCTTCAGACCTGCAAGGTGCATGGTACACCCTCACTGTAGTCAGCTAGTAGCACCACCACATTTTCCTCTCTGGAGTTGCAACCTAATGAGCTTCCAACATGTAGCAGTAATTCTATTTATTACTTATTTGGTGGAAACCTGCATTTTTCTGATCGAATCTCATTCCTTTTCTGGGCCTGCATGTTCAAGCTCATAATTTATTTCTTTAAGGTGCTTAGAATCTCTGTATTGATGGTGCTTTTCAGTTATGGGTCATCAAAAAATTAATTAGAATTCCAAGGTTTTCTATAGGTCATTAGAGAAAATGCTGAATAAGATACTTGAAACTGCTTTGGGTGGAGAAATTGGAGCTTTCCTTAACAATTTCAGGGTAAAGTCAGGCTGTATCTTCTTGGTGCTGACACCTAAGCAAGCTTCTAGGAATTCAGTTTTTAGCAGATTTTAAAGACTGCTTTGCAACTTACTCTGCAGTAATTATTGTGCTTGGTAAAGCTTAGCAGTAGCATACTGCCTAAGCAGGGGCTGATTCCCATTCACTGAAGAATGAGAAGAGCCTCTACAGCTCTTTGAAATGACACCTTTTTTTGTGACCGTGAAGTCATAGCCTTATGTTTGTATAGCTCTCAGGTGAGTTGACTTTAAAATAGATAGGCTTGATACATCAGTCTCCCCCACCTTTTGTATTTTTTTGCATTATAATCTACATTAATTTTCCAGAACATTTAGCTGTGGCTGAATCCCAGTTCTTCATCTTCTTCCAAGACTTACCATCTGCTTTAGAATACATATCCAAGCATGAAATGTCTTGGATAGAAAATTATGTCATTTTCAGGACTTGCTGAGCAACTCTCAAGTTATTTCACTCTTTCATTAAAGAAGAAAAAAATATATATCTTGATTGTGTGGTTATACAAATAAGTCCTGCCCTACTCCTTGCAGACGTGAATGAGTGAGCTCATTGCAGTTTCTTGGTTTCGGTAAACAGGGCTTTGCTGAGTGGAGACGGTGGAAGCAGGCTAAGAAATAAAATGGTTCTGCAGCTTTTTAGATTTGATGATCGTGCCTTGCTTGCAGAAACAAAAGCAAAAGCATTCCTGATATTTATAGCAATATATAGAAATTAGTGTACTCCAGTATAATACCTTGGGTCACTTCTGGAATGTGTCTCAGGGGCCAGACACCTGAGACAAGTGCACTTTTGCTATTAAGGCACTCAGAATTTCACAATTCCACGAGAGGTTGCTGAAGATACGCACGAGGGAGGCAAGGGAGAGACAAATACTACTCCCTTAACACCTTTGAAAACACCATGTTGTGATGAATTTTTAAAGGTTCATTGTTTCAAAGAAAATTTTCTGGTGTCAATAACGGGCTTCAACAAACTTGATCTCTTTAATCATACTGCTATCGGTAGTCCTCAGCTGCCTAGAGACTTTGAGAACAGGTCTTTATTGTTGTTGTTGTTGACTGTGGGTGTTTATAGAGTTGCATTTTAAAAATTTTCAGTCCAGGTGTAACCACATGTGATACGGGAGTGACAACCTGAGAAATAAAAGGAAGGGTGAAAGGAAGCCTGCTGTTAATAACCACTATGTAAACTGAATTATGATTTTTAGAAGTAGCTCTTCTCTCTGTAAGCTAACTTTCCTTGCAAGTTATAGCGGAACATGGCAATTTATTTTATGGTGATTCAGTAACAAAGCTCGTCAAATGATGTGTGCTGGAGTTTGAGGGAAAAAGGGAAAAATGCTGTTGGTAATGATAAGAGGACCAACAGTAAAAAAAGTTTGGCTGCCTGCCTTCCACTGAAGTTTAGTGATCCGATGATAGCAACCAGGGAAAAAAAAAGTGAGACTCATTAAGAATAATAGTCCTAACTGTGGCACACTGGAGAAGAAACTGAGGAGGAATATACGTAGGAGTTGTTGATGATAAATGAAAGGGAGGAGCAAAGATATACTAAGGAAAAACAGTATGGAAAAAGATCCTCTATGTAGCTTTTACAGGGTGTTTTTTGGTGAATCTCTATGCCTTCAGGCTGGAGGATATGATACAAACTCTAGCAGGGCGGTAGAATTTACACTCAAAAGACAGCTTCTTCTAATACCGACATGGAAAAGCATTTCCCTCGTTAAAGGAAGAGTGGAGAAAATAAAACATAAGGAGTTTACTATTTTGTGCCTGTCTATCCATATTTATTTAATTCATATATATGCATGAAGATGTAATGCAGAGATGGAATGTGTGATTATTCCAGATGAAGCTTACGGCATATACCGGCTTTCTAAGATCTACGATAATCTGTATTTTGAACGTTCATAGGAACATTCCAGGAGAAACGGATGTATTTCTCATGTCATTGCATTTGACTGAAATATAATTGGAATATAGGGTTTTAAGAAAAGTGAGAAACACGGACAAGGGAGCAGATGTTGCAATAGCCAAAAGCATAGCAGGAATTCAACCTCTGAATATTCTTCAGAATAGTATGACTGGTACAAACAGCTGAATAACAACAGTCAAAGAGATCCCGTCCCTCTAGGGTAAAATGGGAAGACCTATAAAGAAATGTTTACTTTAGGTATTAGCAGCCTTTAAGAAGGATTATAAAATAGGTCTTGTGGCAGTTCGCTTGACCTGGAAGGCATGAGCGTTGGGCTGGGGAACCGTGGATGTACGAAAAAAGAGTGGGCCCATTTCCTACCAAACTGTAAGGAAGGGTTAGAAGCAATCTTAGACTTGGCTTCCAGAGAAAAGTTGTTGGTCATGCTAGGCAACACTTTTAAAACCTGTAATTTTTGTCAGCACCACCTCTAGCCACTGGTTTTATGTACTCTCTGTATGCAAAAGATTTGAGTCATCTATATTTGCAATATTCTTGGAGGTTAGGGGCGTGATTTGTCTTTTTATTTATGACCTTTGAGGTCTGTGAATCCACGTTTTATTTTCTTTCTCTCCTGTCAAAACAGCAAATCTTTTGCTTTCATACTTCTATTTTACTCTTAAGACTAGTGGGGCTGTCTCCAGAGAACCACTGGGTCCTGATGGAGGTGATGTGTCCGTGGCCTGCATATCTAGGAGACATTTCTGTTAAAATACAAAATACCAGGATTTCTGCTACTTTGGTGGCCTCACAGTCAACTGCCTGTATTTCTCACGCTGAGCAGAGCCCCCTGGATACCGGTGTATTCTGCAGGGTAAGCAGAGACCTGAGCGCTCGTGCAAGCAAACGGGAGCGCGGTGGGACACCCATGCTCGGTGTGCCCGGTGGGGCCACGAGCCTTTGTCTGAAAAACAATGTTCAGCCAGTAGCAGCATGCTGATTTAATTGCTCTTATTTACAGATCAGAGAGTACCACAGCATGCAAATTGGGTCATTTTTGGCTCTCTGTTGGTGACTACACGCATTCCTTTCAAATGCTTTCCAGAGCATATACTTTTCATTTTCCCAGATTTGCTAGCTCACTCTGTTCCTGGAGGTTAGTTAGTGATGCCAGTGCTCTCCTTTGCACTACCTGGGGATGTTTTCAGAGCTGTGTGCATTATACCAATAGAGCTAGCACTTTATCTAGAGAGAGGTTTACGCATTTTTATGCAGAAGAGCACTTGGGTTTACTGAATTCCACAGTGTAAGGCAAAAAAATATTAGCAAAAGATGCTAAACCTACTTCTATGATAACAATATAATAGTTCTCACTTTTAAGTGATGAGAGGAAGGGGATGGTTACTGATACAATGTCATGCTCACTTGCGTAACCGCATCTGTGCCAGGCTGCATTTATCTCATTTGCTTTCTCAAGGATAGCTGTCTGGTACAGTCAGGCTTCCCAGATGCTTTCTGAGTATCTAGGAGTGCGTTTTCAACTGGAAACCGTGCAAGTGAAACATCTGGCATTTTGAGGGATCGTTCTTGTTCAACAGGAGCTGGTGGTTTTCAAAGGGCATTACTATCTTTTCTTGCCACAATGAGGGTAGTATATTTTTGTAAGGGGGGGCGGGGGAGGGGTTGGACGGACGGACGGGACACAGAGAGAGAGAGGAGGGGAAAGAGCCTGTTTCATCTGCGTAACGCCCACCAGAATAGGTCCTTCCAGACATTTCTGGGTTAGGAGTAGTAATTTCGAATAATACTGCTAGGAGCTTGAGCAGTGTTTTTCCAGAAGAAAGTTCCCAGGAGAATGCAAAAACAACTTGCAATTTGGGTAGATAAAGAAGCTTTTTGAAATATCTGGTTCTGCTCTGCCCTGTAATTGGTATCATTCACAATCTATGCCTTACGGTAATGCTGATTTGTTATGAAGATGCTATGGGGACTGTTGTCCACATTACTGTAAATATGCTAAATTGATTAGGCTTGGAGACAAAATGCTTCTTTAAAAGTGATTGCTTCCTAAAATTGCTCATGTTCTGATCAGAATAGCTTCTCAAATGCAAAGCTGGTTAAAAAAAAAAAAATAACACAAACCACACGACAAAACCAGCTATGACATCTGTCTGACCTTCTCGATGTAAGCTGTGTTGACAGGTTTCATCTATGGGTACATGCAGTTTTCCCATAGGCATCAGCCCTTCCTAGGTCAGCTTCTGTCTTTGTCAACAGCAGATTTAATCTGTAAGAATGTCTTCCCATAATGGAGAAAAAGTTCTCAAAGCCCCAGTTTTATCTTCTTCACATTACAGCAAATGTAATTTTAAATTTACATCTGTTTAGGAAGACAAAGTAGTAAATGTTTTGTGGGCAAAACCAGTGTAGTTTTATCAGAATCTTTTGGGTCTGCGTCATAATGTATTCCTCTTGCCTGCAAGATGGAAGAGGCATACTTAGGTATCTCGCGTACTGTTGCTTTGAATCTGCTGTTGATATTATAAATCTGTATGAACATTGACACTGTATGAATTTGTACTGGCACATAAGAGGAAACATTCTATAAATTAAATGAATACCATAGGCAGCTGTATGAAAAATCTTTACCCGAAAAGACTACCGACAGGGCTAACTTTATTCAAATGCTGGAGAGAAACAGAGATGATAACCTGCCCATAATGAGTGGTAATGAATTATCACCTTAACATGAATGGCTGCGCCTCTTGTGTATCCGTGCGGAAATTGCTATCAGGTAGTCAGATGATCACACGATACTTCTCTTAAGCTGCAAGAATAAAGAAACAATTAAATGCATCCAGATGGACTCTTCTCCTTCCTCAACATAAGCCATATCATCAAAGTAAAATGCTTAATTAATTAGTTACATGACTTCCTAATACATCATGCTAATGTCATCATGCCGCAAGTAGAAAACAGCACCTGCAACACTGTCAGATTGCAGGCAGTAATGGACACAGATCTGAGTAGGAAGAATTGGCTGGATGCATTTATTTTTCCAGTACTCCTACTATTATTTTGTCTGGGGAAATGAGACATCAAAGTCCTGGAGTGACTTTCTCAGGATTAACCAGGAAATAAGTAGCAGAGCAAAGCTGTGACACTGCATTGCCCAAGTTAATTTACTGGACAAAGCTTCCTTCCTATCTTTTAAAATGTCATTTTGATATCCAAAAAATAACTCCTCAAAGACAAATAAATTTGTTTCCTCCATTTGGTGAGGAAATCGGGGCACGCATACTAACCTGTTTGACAGAAAGTGATAGCAAGTCAGCCTGAGAATGAGATGTATACTGAGAGCTGATGCCCCGGTCTGATGCTTCCCTATCACCTCATCATTTCCTCTGGGCTTTGGCTTTTTTTTTTTTTTTGTTTAATGGTATTTAAAGCAGTCTGAGTTTTTGTGTGCTGTTTTCTTTGTGTGAATACTTAGGCAAGAACCTCTTTTTGCAAACTGATACTGTCTAGTTTTTAAGCGAAGAGTTTCAATCCAGTTACTGTCCATATAAGCATTCACTCGCTTTCTAGCACTAATTTGGCATTCCAACACACCCTTTTTTACTCAACAAAGAAATTACCAGACTTTCTTATGGATTTAAAGAGGTTTAAAGATGCTTTGATCCAGGAAAGCTGCAAGTCTCACCTACAAATTAGGTGATCAACATGCCGTACCATTCAACGGCTATGAGATTTTCCTACCTGTAAGTGAGGCACAACAGAAGATGGGTGAGTTATAATGATGCAGAATCTCTGAACTCTCCTTTTGCACTCGGCTGAACCAAATGGAACTTTTAAAGTGTCACTGTTAGCAGGCACTTAAAAAATTAAATTGGGGATGGGGTGGGTGGGTGATGACAGAGAGGGAGAAATTACGAAAGCTTGTCCTCCACATTACTTTTTCCTTTCTCTCCCTATGAAGGTAACCTGTAACAAGATGTTTTCCCAAGGCTGTAATAAGCCAAAATCCATCTTTGGTATAATAAGATTGACCTCTGTTGGCCAGCACCCAAAATGAGCATATTTCTCTTCTCCTTTAATACCATGCTCTTAATTTATACCTTGTTAAAGCAATTTTTTATGTCATTGCTTTTTCGATTATGAAGCCCCTCTTCCAGTGTGACATTTTTACTTGGAGCTTGAGATTTAATAAATAATTCTAATGCCAAGCAGAAGACGATGGCTGGCGGTAGGACGGATGGTTTCATAGTGGGGAGGGTTTTGAGGTTTTTCTTTTGTTGTTGCGGTTTAGTTGGGTTTGTGTTGTTTGTGGCAGCCAGCCTCTGAAGGATGCCTCAAAAATATCCATAGGCTCTCTTTCTCTGCAAAGCCTGTGTTTCTAAATTTTGGTGTGTCAAATAAATGCACAAATGTTGGACCAGTGTCAAGTAAAAGCACAGATCTCTATTCCTATAACAGCTATAATTGGCAGTAGCTGCTCTGTGCTAGGGAAAGCTAATTTTTGTCTTTACTAGCCAAACAAACGCTGACACGCCGGAAAGGTTATTTCTTGCCTGGCAGTGCCAAGGAAAGGCAAACCTTTCAGCAGTCAGTAAAACACGATGCCTCTATTCTGTGGAATGTCAGACCAGACTGACAGTCTCCTCTGGTTTAAAAATTTGTGACTTTCCTCTGTGCCTCAACCTTGCAACTTTTATTCCTTGCAACTTTTATTTCAAATGCCTGATTTGAGTCCAGAGAGATCTCTCAGTTCAGGAGCTAGCGTGTTTGCCTGAGGGCATTCTTTCTCTAGATAGTTTCTCTTCTCAGGGGAGAGGGGGCACATTGGATGTGGATCACGCTTCTGGACATATTTCATGCAAACGCTAGTTTCTGGAAGATCAATCAGTAATCTACTTCCAAATCTTCTATTCTCTTGTCTGGTTGCCACGTAGACATGAGCTCAAATCTCCCACTCGTGCTTGTCACACTCTGCTTAAATGAGGAAATACTGCGGTGCGGTTTGCTTTTTGGTCACTGCAGATGTGTGACTCTAAAGCAATTATTTTCAATTGAATTCTTTCTTTAGTTCTGCAGTGCTGTTTATGTTTTGGAGTATTGTGGTTCTGCAGCATTCTTGGCTTTGGTTGTTATCACCGACGTCTCCAAGACGAAGCTGTGGTGCTGTGGTTCTACACCGCCCTTGCTACAGCTTCCTCCTCCTCGTACCGCAGCTGGCGTTTGGCAGTCAAAGGGAATTAAATTCAAAGTGAGGCCCACAAGAAGATCAGACTAGAGCATGGAGGCAGCAATATCACCCGTAATGACTTTGGGGAACCTTGAAAGAGAGGGAAAAATAATTTTAAGCAGTATTTCCTAAAGAAAACTTCGACAGGTTACTTCTACTCTGATAGAACCCATTTTAGTATCCGATATATATTATTTCCAGGGTTAAAGCCCAGCTCTTGACAATAGTCTTTTCGAATAGTACTTCAGAAGTAACACTTGATAATGCTGTTGGTTTTTAATGTTTCGGAGAACAAAGCACTTTGCAGGACTAAATCATGGACAATGAAACAAAAGCATGCTTGTGTTCTCTGTGCTTGGTAGATGCTCTTAGGTTTTGTGCTCTCCACCCCACTAATTTTTACACTTATTGTTAGGTATTTTAAAAATAAATTTATGGGAAGAAAAATGTATTAGCTCAGGTCTTTCTGCAGCCTTATTTGCTCAATTTACAGGCACATCCATTTGGCTTATAAGCCAAATTCCTAAGTTTTGGAAGAATTCTTGGTGTATTTGTGTTGCCTTTTAGGTTTTTCTGCAAAGATGGGTGATCTACATTCCGTCCCACTAGCTTGTTGAATGAGACAGTGTGGTTGACTTTTCCTCCTTGAAAATAATACCCTCCCCTTTCAGTGCGGATTGTTTTATGTCACTTTAATTCTTTTAATGTAGTTTTCAATAATTTATGGTTACTGAGCTATTACACTAAAAAGTGATTACTTCAAATGACATTGCTCGGTGAAACCTTTACAGAGGGAATGAGTTCAGTGGAGGGATCCACATATTATTATCACTCCAATTTTAGTTGAATAATGTAACAATTATTTGAATTAAATGGTTTATTAGGTACAGAATACATCATTAAATGACAACAAATAATCCAGGCTGTGGACTGCAAGCTAGGTTAAACTCGCATAAGTATGTCTCTTGTACCATACTGCCTCTCTGTACGGAAGAAGTTACTACGAGCAACAGATTTCAATTGTCTCTGAGAATAAATGTGTGAGACTGTATTCCTTCTCCTTTATGCTAAATTTAGAATGATAAATGTAATAAAACCTAAGTATCGGACTCTTTCCGGATTTAAACACTGTGCATTTCCATTCACTCAATAGTCTATAATGAAAGGTAAGTTAGGGCAAAATTCCTTTCAGTGGGTTTTAATAAAATAAATTATCATTATTCACAGATCTTGAATATAGTTCAAGCCCTTTCCAAGAATATGAACAGGAGACAGCTACAAACCATTGGTCATAGTCACGGCCAGGACAACCAGTAACTAAATTAGAGAAGGGACTTACTTCCCAATCTCTTTCAAGGGTATGAAATAAACTGAGGGGAAAAAAACCCAAACAGTGCTACTTTCAGGAGTCTTCCTCATTTTCAAACATTTTGTAGGCAAACTAGTCAAAGAACCCTTCAAGCTCTTCCAGCTAGAACTGATTCACCAAATGAGAAACGCATAGGATTTTTGCATGTGTGTTTTTTTAACAATGTGAGGCCATACATAAGAAACAAGTTTATTTTTCTTTATTTGAGTAACTGGTAAGTCTGTATCAGAAAGGTTCTTTTTGGTCAGCTGCCTGTTGAATTGAGTTTTACTACCTATTTGCCTATGGATTTGGGAGTTTTCTATTATCAATTCTTACTGTTTCTGTTATTATTATGATATCATTTTGGGTTTTTTATTATTTCTGTTATTGATTTGCTATTCCCTGTGGATTGTGAAAACCTGTTTGGAAAGAACAGGCTAAGAAATGAACAGAAAATTAATGACTCCCTTCAAAATCTGAGATTCCTCCTAGAAGATATAGGCTGTCTTTGAAATCTAATCCTGGAATATTTCACTTTTTTGGAATTTCTCTGGTTTTCTTGACTCAGCTTACTTTTAAGGTTTGATATACGGAAAACAAATTGGGCTGTTGTTATGGTTGCTTACCTCCTTCTGGCAGTTGCAATGGTTAGCTGCCCTTATGATTCATAATGGTTCCCCATCTGCTGCTTGCTTCTGTTCAAGATGCTGTGCATTTTTAATCTTTAAATTGTTAGGTCTGGGTTAGTTTGGGGATGCATAGCTCCTTCAGAGAGTCTCCTAAAGACAGGATTCTCCTGCTGCCACTTCTTCCAGATGGACGTTGCCCTTCTGTGAAAACAAGTGTCTATAGGGCATGGAAGGGGGTGATAAGTACACTAAAATTCTTCCTGAAGGGGAAAGTTTTAATTCTATTGGCAGCACTGACCCACTGTGGATCCATTTCTGTCTTCAAGAGGTTTATTTGCAGAGCGGACAGCATCTCTTTCACCAGCTAGGCTAGTTAGCTTTAACACTTTCTTAAAATAATAAACTGACATCAAAACTGCAAGTACTGGAAGCAGATATGGTACCAAGGCAAAATAAAATGTTCGTGTCATTTATTTAGACCATTCTTGAAAGTAGCTACGGGTCTTAAATCCTTCTATTTTTGGTATGCTCAGTCTGAGTCATTTAAAGAATATCTGATTCACAAAGAGAAGAAAATGTTCTTCCACTATAAGGCGCCTGAAATTGCACAAATCTTAAAAATCTCAGCTGAAAAGATTAATTTATATGTAGATTTCTACCACTTGATCTAACACAGAAATAGAGCTGTTTCTTTGTAATTCCATTCAATTAACAATTAAGAAAATGACAGGTTATTCCTGAATTTCTTGAATCCACTTTCTCCACTCAGGAATGAGGGCTTGCACATATATATACACACACACATATATTTATTTATATTTATATTTATATTTATTTATGTATATATTTATATATTTGTATTTATACATACACACAAAATATAACACACTGTGTTAGTTCATTCCCCAAAGACATAAATAACTCCCAAGGAATCACAATAGCCTTTCCTGCCTTTGCAGGGAATCACCTTAAATCATCTACACAAGGCTTCAAAGTGCCTTCACAGGTGAATGGCAGCACATAATTTAATTCAGGGGAAGAAAGAAAAGCTGCAAACCCAGTTCACTTCTCAACTAAATAGTTAATATTGGAAATGAACCATGCAACCATAGGCTACTGCCCCTGAGGAATGACCTTATTAAATATTTGTGCCTAAAGTTTGCTACTAGGTTTATTTGCTTGCTCTACCTACAGCACAAACACAAGTTTGTCTGGCTCAGGTCTGATCTCAGTTTCATGCCAGTTTTGCATGACATCATGCAAATTTGAGATCATAACTTTTCATCGTGGAATCATTTATGGTTAGGTGATTCAGCACAGTAAGCATTGTGGTTTCTTTCTCCTGTGGGAGCCAACAGGTCGCAATAATAAAGACCCTAGACATCTTACTCATAGTTCAGCACCTCCAGATGCAGTTTTAGTGTCTGAAGGCTTTGTGGTGTAAATTGGGTGCATTCATAGGTTCTCTTTTTGACTAATGCCTTGAACTGCAGTAGCGGTGGGTGCCCGTTCACTACGCGGTGTATGCACACGGAGTATGCAGCACACTCCCTGCAGCAGGTTACCTGAAGGGCCCAGAGGGATTCGGGATGCAGCAGGGCTGGGGTGGCCCTGACCAGCCATCACGGGCCCTTGTCTGAGCTGTTGCAGCTGCGTCGTATTAATGGAGAGGTGGGAGCGTAGCTCTCAGCTACTAGTGGTAACTTACTTATGGAAACCATCACCGTTCATTGTAGCATCTCTTCTGAAAATGTCTTCACCAGCTTTCATTAGCTTGAATAACTAGTTTTACTGTTTAGATTTTTGGTATTTAAGTTTAAATCAAGACTATTAAGTGGATAGCTTTGAGCTCAATTTACATCTCATCCTGACAGGAGGGGACTGAAGTGCAATACAGGTTCTCTGTCCCTATCTCATCTTCTGCCAAGCATCTAGACACCATTCACTAGCTAGAGATGGGCAGGAGGAGGATGCTGCCCTTCCCTTCCGATACCTTCTCTCTACCTTTTCACGGGGATTGGGACTAGAGAAGAGGAAAGGAAGGGGCAGGGTTACTGCTTCCAGCGCTGCTTTAGCCTGATTTAACACACGTAAGTTGTAACATGCAGGGTGACTCAAGGGAGACTTAACAAGATTTTGGGGCTCTTTGGAATTATTTAAACAATCTTTGGATTATTTAATATTTTCTTCTACGGCTCAAAAAATGCATGTTCTGGGCAAATTCTGCTATTCTGAAAGCTTAAATCCATGCCACATGTCAGAATATAAAAAGCTTTTAAATAGGTGCATGGTTTTGCTCTGTTTTTCTTTTTTTTTTTTCCCCAACATTGTCACAGAGTAACAATGTAATCTTCATAGTCAAGCCATGCATGAAATCTGAATGTGTCCCTACCTGATGCCCTACTTGTGTTGCAAAACGGATGTTCAGTAAAAAGCATAGAATTATTCTGAGGATATATTTCCATGAAAAAAGGTGTTAATATATTGCTGCAACCTCCTAATGCAAACTCCTCCCTACAAGTTTCTATCTGCTTCTAAAATATTTTCATGATATTCTGAGACTAATATATGTCTACATATGTTATATATATTATAAATAATAATAAGTAAATCAGAATTGACAATCTACTTAAGAACTTACCCTAAAATATTATTAGCCTATTAGATGGCTGTCTGTGTTTAAAAACTAATTAAGAAAAAGAAGATTCACTTTTGAGGCTTCCGAGTTTGATCATTTGGAGCAGATCCCCAGCTCCCTGTAATGCAATTGATCTCAGTACGGCCAACATCTGCACTCTTTCATTCAATCAAATTTTTTGCCAACCCATTTCTCAACTCATGAAATTCTGCAGGTTCTAAATAATGGCTGGATTTCCTCCTGTCTGCAATCTGAATGAGATGACGAGCCTGTTTGCTTCCTTGGCAGTGGCATATCGGGCACACTGTGCAGTGATAACAAGCACCCTTTTAAAAACAGCTTCATTATCCTTCCGTCGGGTTCTGGCAAGGGCTGGAGGTGAGATAGTGGGTGAGATGGATCATGGAGCTGATCAGGTATGGCAATTCCTGTGTTTTCTGCGTTCTCAAGGATGACAAGATTTTAAACAAGCATAAACCTTTTACAGCTTCCTCATAGAAATCTGTTTCATTTGTTCAGGGGTTAGGGAAGAAGGCACATTTCCCAACAGTGGTGGGAAAAGTCTACAGCATGGATGCATAAGGTGATGATGGATTTATATTTAGCTGACAGTTTGTGGAAGACGGTTCATTGAGGAGCAAAGCTCAGTGTCTTTTATTACTTTGTAAAAATAAACAAGTATACATGTTGCTTCCAGTTTTCACAGGGGTTGCCGTTTTATAGGGGAACAAGCTGTTTAGGACTTTTTTCCCCAGGAATATAAAAACCTTTTCTATTTATTTCTACTTAAGGATAGGGTACCTGAAAATGGCAAAGGCAAACGTAATATCTTGTATGAATAAGGAACTGTGTGACAAATAAAAATGCTTGTGTTCTTATGTGTGGTTGTGGGTTTTTTTTAACTGGATATGTGCAGCATATTTGAGGCAGCAACATTTAAGGGGAAGAATTAGTGGAAGAAAGTGTTTTACTTTGGCATTCAGAAGAAATTATAACTGAAGGATAAATTAAATTTTGGCGTCTAATAAGGAGCAAAGTGCCGAAAAAACCTTTGAACATCAGGGGAAATAAGGTACCTAACTCCATTAGACCCTTTCATAAACTGTGCAGTCACCTCTGATCACCTTAAAAGCTGAAATATTCATTGCAAATTTAGCTTCCAGACTGCAGCTCAGAAAAACACCCCACTTGGGGGTAGCCCCAGAGCACACGCTTAAAGTGAGCTCTTTGGGACAGTGATTTGCTTAGCCATGTGTGTTCCCATTTCCCAGCCTTAAGAAGAACCTGTGACAATGATTTCAGTAAAAAAATCTTTTATTTCCATGTCTGAAAGGTTTGTGAGCCTCGGTGAACTCGTGCTAATGAAACATACGTAAGGAAACAGAGATGGTTTGATTTTTTTTTTGGCTCTAATGCTGTTTTGGAGTGTCCTTACAAAACTCATTGCTCTGGCTGCGATCTCTTTCCCAGAAAGAAGCTCGCTATAAAATGAGAAGGCAGAAACAAGAATCTCTTGATGGATTAAACTATAAACACAAGTGATAGCAACTCTTTTTAACAAAAAGCCTGTTAACTACCCTTTAAATCTAATCTTGGCACTTGTGGAGTCAGAAATTCAAAGAGAAGGGTATTCAGAGCTGGAGGGAACACAGAAACAAAACAGCCGTGACAGAGCCCTAATGCGGGTAGGTGTGACCGGGAGGCACGGAGCCCCCCGGGACCCCCCGGCTGAGCCCCGGAGAGGCGAGCATCCCTCTGCCAGCCCGCGGGAGGGGCCACATGCGCCACCCAGGGCCCCTCCGACCACTTCTGCTGAAAGGCTGCAGTGTTGGTGGCAAAACCAGATTTTTTTAGATGCATGTGGATTTGAATTTCTTACGTAATGTGCCCCGGTCTGTGTTTTCTAAGAGGCTCTGAACGAAGAGTGTGCAACTTCCCCGGCTTTCCAGGGATGTTCACGTCCCTCTGGGCTGTTTGAAGTGCTTGATGGAGATCGTATGGTGCGCTCACAGATGTGGTATGTTTATTCAGCAGCGCTCGTGCATTTAAAGTTAATATATGTGCACGCCAGTGTGTATAAATATATGCAAAGATATCTCAGATTATATAAATATGTAAAATTAGGCCATTCTGTTTTCCCAAGGACAAATACCTCATTTTGACATGCTGTGCTGAGGTACCTCTGTTGTGACATGGTGTTAGCCTTCATGTCACTGTTGCTTATCATCGTTTGCATTCAGTCTGCCTTTCAGCTAAACTGGAAGAAAGTACTCAGTTTGTGGTACCATATAGCCTAGACGTTTGTGGGATGACATTTTATATGCGCTCCTTTATTTTCAAATTTCCTGGAAGTTGTTTCAACTTCTGAATTTCACTGTTGTCACCACTTCTGTCAAATAAAATGCATTGAATGTGTCTGTCTGTGATTGCATGTTAACATGTTGTGGAGGATGTTGTTTCCCTGCCCCGTGAAACATTTCAGTGTTTCATATCACCCATTTTCAGCTGGCCTCTGTGGGTGTGTAGTGAACAGAAAGAAAAAAAAAAAAACATCCAAAATTGTAGCCCAGTGTTTCAGACTTTGTTAATGCTTCCAAAGGAGCAATGATCAAATGAAGGTTTTCATATGACCTGGTTTTGACAGGTGGCAGCATCTCACCTGCAAGCTCGTTGTGTTTCCCATCTGGCATGAAGTGGTAATGACAGTCTATAAATAAGTGTTACAACTATTTTTGTCTTAACAGGTTATTTGTTTTCCCTTTCACTAAAGGTTGCTTGAGTGCTGATGGTTGCCTGATGAGAAGAGCTTGCAGTGGTGGTGCTGATAGATGTTCTTTAGCAGGAGGTGCGCAGCTCGGAATACATTATGTGGATGTACAGAGATGTTTACGGTGAGGTTCGGAAGGGGGGACTGCGGCTCCCCGAGCTGCACAGAGCTGTGGGACCACAGGCTCTGCTGGCTGTTGCACCCTTGTGCACAGATTTATGTAGGCAGAAGCCTTCTGTCTTCTTTCCAGCTGCAGCTGGAGCTTTCCCTGGAAGCCTGTTGGAGCCGTACAACACGCCTTTGGCAAAAGCAGCCACGTGCTGCGCAGGGATCCGTGCCGTGCTGCATGGTGCCTTCGCTTCGTCCGGCAGGCAGGAGACCTTGTCAGCTCGTCATGCTCACACGTACCGTAAGTCAGTCTTGCAGGGAAGGATTTTTTTGAATCCTTCACAAGGCTTTTCATTACAAAATAAAAGCAATTCAGGAAAACTGTTAGCGAGACGAAATTATGCCTGGCCTCTAGAAAGTTCTCCAGTGACTTCCATATTATGTCATATAGTAGCTAGTTATCACTAGGTAAGAATCCTTCTCTTCGCATACTCTTTTGGTGTAAGTGTCTACATTTCCATGAAGTGGCTTCTAGTTAAAGCTGCCTTTTAAGCTTTCTCTGTAGTAAAGGGTCCAAGCACCATCTCGGATGCCTTTGAAAGCCCCAGACTCCACTGTTTCAACTGCTTCTGCAACGCTTTGCCTGCAATACAAGCATCACTACATGAACTGTATGTGAATCCTTAATAGCTAATTGAAATGTTATTTAAATGAGTTCCCACGTCTCTTCATTCCACTTTCCTTAAAAGCAATAAGGATATTGATTAAAGGACCATAATCCAATCTTTTCTTTTTTTTTTTTTTTAATATGAGAACATAGATGAAGACTGTCTTTGTCACAATAATCTCTTTAGGGTAAAGCATTGTTGTAAATAAAGCCGGTTACTTGTTAATATCAAACCTGGAATTAGTGCTGATTGTGCATTATAGGACATTCTTTTTAATATTTGATCAAAGGTCTCCTATTTCTGGATTGGTTTTATTACTGTGAAGTTGTGAAGCTGTTTGGTTTTTTTCAATCTGCATTTCTTTTACTCTTGTCAAAACTTCTAAATACGAGAAAACTCTTCCTCATAGGGAGGAATACAAGGTAGAGAGACATGGGTTTGCAGCTTATAATGAGAGAGAGAAAATTGTCTTTACGCAGTAAATTCTGTCCTTGCACCTGGGAAGTCACGGCCAGGATCTGGGCTTTGGGAAATACTCAGCATGTGCCTGGTGACAGCCAGGCCCTTTGAGATGTGTGTCCAAATTCGTACCTCCTTTGGATATAATTGGACTAGCTGTAGACTGAAAACAGATCCTTTTTTTCTGATTTGTGATGAATGGCAGTCACTTCAGGTTCCTGGCACAGGAGGGTTTTTTCTAATGGGACCACTGCTAATAGGTCTCACTTTTCTGAAACACGGGAGCCAACAAAAGGATTTTTTATTGTAAACAACCAGAATATTCAGCCAGTTGTGGTTTAAATTCCAGGTTTTTATGCTTTCTTATTGGTTTTAATATTAGTGCACTTCTGTAATCCACTGCAATCACAGTTGGTTGGGGTTTGCACTGTTGCAGAATCCCAAGGGCAGAAAGGCTGTTACCACGTGTTGAGCAGCTCTTTTTTTGACTGAGAATGAAACTCTGCTTCTAGCCAGTGAACAGGCAATGCATTCAGAGAAACCTTTCCGACGTCTTTTCCACTTTATCATCATCCTTCCAAGGCAACACAATTACACATTAGAATAATTAGTAAAAAACCCAAACGGATAATGAGAGGTTGTTCTCCTTTCCTCCCACCCCAGGACATAAAACTGATGTCTCCGTAGGGAATGTATACGAATGCTTCTGAGATCTCTTCCTATTTTGAAGTTCACAGAAACATCTTTCAACCTTCCCCGCCCCCCCATCTCTCCCCATCTGCCTCTGCTCACCACAGCGTCAGAATTGGATGCTCCAGCTGAATCCTCCTCTGGGGGGGTCTCACCTGTCCCTTCAATTTCCTCCTCTCCTGCCTATTTTGGAGGCTCTTTACCTTTCTTTCAGCTTGTAGCTGTGCACTGCCTAAAAGCATGCTCTTGTGGTATCTTATTACAAAACTTCTTTAGCTCCCACCTGAGTCTCAGGTTATTTTTCTCTCTTTCGTTTCCTTTGCTTTATCTCCAGAACCCCTGTGCTTGCACAGACTTCCTCTGCATCTCTCTTCTCGAGCCTTTCTTGTCTGCCTTCTGCCCTTTGCCTACCTCAGAAGCGGCGCGGAGCAAGGCTCCTAATGAACTACTCCTTGATCAATTCAAGGTGCGTGCCTCCAGCTTATTCTTCTCGATTTCACTGCTGCCTTTGACACAGATAATCACTCTCACCTCCTCTGCTTTCTCTTTTCTCTTGCCTTTTGTGATTATATGACATCCTGATGATGTGTTGTTGACTGGTCACCTACAGGTCTGGGACAGCAAGTAGTCCAAAGGACAAATAGTTCTCACACGTGCAAGTGAAAAACTATTTCTGTGATATATTAAGAGAATTCTTAAAATCCTTTCTATATTCAGATGAATTTCTGTTTGTAAATGCTTCTGAACTGCAAATAATTACGGAAGAGGTTCTGATATTCTTACCGTGAGTAGTATGATAGCTCCAGATAGCTCCGGTGAGAGTTTTCCTTGAAATCAATGGGACTATTCCTGCAGTAAACAACAAAGAATATCTGAATAAGATCAAACTAGAAATTCTGTGAATTCTTGACTATTGCTTAACCAGAAGTTTCACATAGGGGATTACCACTGCAGGATTTGAGAATATTTTTCCCTTTTGGTGTTCAGAACCACAGATACAGGATGCAGCATAACTGGCAAATGTTAATTCTTAATTGGTTGAACTGCAGCTCTTTCAGCTGATTCTTCTTTTCCTTCTTTGGCTTGTAAGAAAGGGATATCGTCCTTTATAAATTCCAATAGTCAACTCTTCCAGGTAGGGAATTTGTCTCACTTGATATTCATAAAGTTTCATTCAAGGGGAGAGTTCTGTATTAGTAATAGATGATTATCATTAAGAAGTCCTTTATGTGCAGGCAAAGTACAATTGGGTATACCATTTTCATAAAGAGTACCATAAGGGTATTTATCACCATTCAAAAGCTATCATTTCTGTGCTTGAATTAATGGGAAGCTTGCAGTGCGGAAAGTGATGGAAAACAAACAGGCAGAGTAGATAATAAGGTTATAATAATGTTTTGGGGATTTACATTGTTTAAAATGAAAGCATGACTTCAAATGCCTATAGAGATGACACAATTACATACCTGTTAAAATTTATAGAATCAAGAATTCTCTATGGTCTGCTGATTATTAAGCTTGGGTAGCATTTGTGTCTGCAAGATATGACACTTATAGCATTTGAAGTATGTATCATAACCCTCCGATTTAATATAACGTTTGTACAAGTTAGAGCTTGCAGCATATCTCATCTAGAGTCAACTGAAAGACCAGACAAGCCCGAAGTACGCGCACTCGTACGCTGCAGTGCATGTGAAATTCAGAGTCAGTCAAAAGATTAAGCTTTTTCACCCTCTGAGGGTGCTTGAGGAAACTCGGTCATGAGATAATGAAGTGAAGCATATTACTTATTGAATGTGTTTCATCTCAGTCTTGCGAGAAAGTCTACGTGTCACGCAAAGCCAGTAGTCATTGTTTGCTGAAAATTTGGCTGAAGCTCAGTGAAAAGATTATCAGAACTCTCCCAGATTTTTTGTGGCTGCAGCTCTGCACCATTCGCAGTGATTTCTGCCTACGCAATGTGAGTAAATAATACTTTTAAAACAATTCCAGCTGTTGAAAGTGCAGAATTCTGACTTTCATTTGATTTCCTTACCAGCGTAGTAAGTTAACTCATAGGAAGGAAATAATGAGTTTCATTCTTCATCTGATTTTTTAATGGCCTTGAAATTATTTTTTAATTTATTTTGCGAACATGCTGAGCAGCTCTGTCAAGAAACCTATATCAAGCCATGCTGCTGTTATCTGGAATGAAACTTTTGGTATTTCAGTTACTCCTTCCCCAGTAAAATACCTTGCCAAGAGAACTTCTTCATTCTTACAAATCTGGAAGCAAATAGAAAAGAAGCAGTTGTGTTTAGCCACTGCCGTG
This sequence comes from Ibycter americanus, assembly GCA_035590275.1. Taxonomy (NCBI): domain Eukaryota; kingdom Metazoa; phylum Chordata; class Aves; order Falconiformes; family Falconidae; genus Ibycter; species Ibycter americanus. The sequence goes on along the minus strand of JAVJGI010000035.1, from coordinate 32,428,611 downwards.
GTATCAACACATCTTCAAAACTGTTTTGGTTACTCTCAAATCACGGTAAATTGCATCACTGAAGAAATGTCAAATGCCTTTGTCATTATGGTGCTACTATCAGTTTTTTAGTCTTCTGTCACTGGTGAGCAGGGTGTTATACCTGCTCCTGTTTTTTTCCCCAGTATCCAAAAGTTTCTTTTTTTTTTTTTCCATGCCATTTTTGTATGCTTGTTTCATATATAGTCACTAAATAACAGTAAATTCAATTAAAATGAAGTCGCCAGATTTAATTATTCTTTTCCTGCTTGTTAAGGATTTTTTATTTATTCATTATTGAGAAAGATGCTCTGCAACAAGATATATTTGGCCAAACATAGCTCACTACTCATTGTCATCTCTGAATTACCTCTTTGTTTTTACTTAAGGGAACCATACAAAGGGAAACAGAGAAGAAATCTTTCCTCACTGACTATACTAAATATGCAGAGAGCCTGCCTGAGTTTTTATATGAAGATTTACTGATATATTTTTTGATTATATCTCTGAACCTCTCATTTTTGATCATCCAATAAAACTACTCTTCTCTCACGTTTTTCATTTTTATTTGGAACACAAAGAGTAGGTCAGACGTAACTATTCTATCATGGTTTCTTTACCCACCTATTCACAGTTATGCTAAGCCTCTTCCAGTACTGCAATATGATAAAACGATATTTCTCTCTCTTGCTTGATTCATTCTTTCATGGAAGATTTATGTACATATTAAATTTTGGGTTACTTTTTTTAATACTGACGAAATGAGTACATTCTATTCTCTGTAAATGTGTGCTTCGTATTTGGGGCACTGAAGCAGAAGGTAGCTAAGGCTGGGGGTGGTTTGTAATTCCAATGGGAGTTCATGGCACAGCTTTGGAGATGCCGCTGAGAAGACTGATATCTCGCTTGGATGATCAGTATATTTGCGGTAAATAGTTGCACTGTGACCAAGAAACAAAGTTATGAACTATAGGTCCTCATTTTGGAGATTTAGTAATCATCACCTCCTTGCTTTTACCTAGACGTCATTGGTAAACCACAGTTTGGAAAGCAGCATACAGCTTTCCTTTGATATTTGAATATTCCTAGGCTTCAAGGCTGAATCCAAGGGAAGAGGAATCCATGAGACCGGCAGACTCAGAAATCTGGTCCTCTGTCACACTGGGAGCATTTCAGAAAGCTGCTGCTGAACCTTGCTCTTCTGACAGCTTAAAACTCCCTTCGGATTTGCAGCCTAAATATCTTAGTAGCCAGTTCCCACCAGATCGTTGCCAGCCCTGACCTTTGCAGTTAGCCTCGTTCTTTGTGTTTACCCACAGGCATGCAGAGACACGCGTTATGGCCGGTCACAGGCGTTGAGAAGGTCGGCTGAACAAGCTGGGTTCTTCTGGTTTTCCTTTGTAAGATGGACTTTCCATCCTCCTAATCATCCCAGCACCTGCCTCAGCTTGATTTGTTTTTCCTAGACCTGGGCAACCAGAAGCCTGCACACTTTAGATCAGGAGGTAACATCAGTGTCCTCTGCAATAAGAAAAACTTCCCCTGGAAAAAATGGGCAAGTCTTTACTGAGAAATAAAATAGTCCAGACCCAGCCTCTTTGCCTCCACACCAGTATCAGGGTAGAGCTCGTGTCTGTATGCTCTTCTCCTCTAGGATGGAATGAATTTCTTAATATTGCCTGCGGGAACGGACTCTGGCCTGCACCGCTCCGCAGAGATTTCCCTGGGCATCGCAAGAGACGGCCCTGGCTCTCGCAGGCCAGGCCTGAGGCGCGGGCACGGGCGCCACGCCAGCTCGGGCTCTGCTCCGGCCAGCCCACACCACCCCCCTGCCCGCGGCGCCGGCACCGCTGCTCCGCACCGCAGGTTCACAGGCGTCCCGCCACCGAGTCTTACGTGCCGGTCTCGGTCATCCTCTGCTGATCAACTCCTGGCTGATATTTTGTATTAGCTAGCTCCTAGGTGTATGCACTTACAATTCCTAGTGAATTGCATCCCATGTTATTGCTTCGATGTCACGTAGGGTTTTTAGATGGTATCTCTAGCCCCCCAGTGATAAAGCCTTCCAACTTCATGTCCTCAGCGGGTTTTAGGAGTCCACTCCAATGTTTTGTGCCAAAATTGTTAATGAAAATAGCAGATTGAACTGATCTTGAGATCGTCTTTGAGGGGCTTTGCTGGTAATGTGCTGTAGCTCCTATGAGTATAAATGTTGAAGTTTTTTCTTTAGGTTCTTTAACCATCTTGCAATTCCTTTCTTTCTATTCCATATCACTTTGCCATATGGCACTATGCCCAATGGTTTTATGAAGACTAAATATATTGAACTTAGAGCTTTACATTTCCTAGAAAATCCCTCATTTAAGACTTTGTTTTTATACCTGTAGAACAGGTCCAGGACAGCACAACTGCACAGTCAGGGTCTTTTACTTTTTACATTTTCTTTTCCACCAAACCTGCTTCTTCCTTCTCTTCCTCTACCTCATGGCATCTACAAAGAATTTAATAATAAATTGTTTTAATTTTAAAATTCTATGTATTTTACCTGTGCCAAAGATATTTGGCTAACACTATTGCCGGCAAAAATTATACGTATATATAATTTACCTATAAATTAACGTGGTCAATGTCACTGTGGAATATTGCACAGTGTCACAGAGCAACATAACGAAATATATTCTTACAAACAGGAAAGGAGATATTTCTGTTTTGCTAATGGGAAACTGAGGCATAAGGCTGTTAAAAGCCATTTTAATTTAATAAGGAATTGTTCCAAATCTCTTCTGAGTATGGTCTTCTCAGGAAGAATAATCTTAAGTGTACAAACAAGATCAGTCAGTGATGCTCACCTTTCAAGCCTTGGATGTTAAAGATTTACAGTGTCATACACCGTAGTTCAGGAAGTAGGAGAGTTAGCAAACAAATGCTCTTAAATACAGTTTGCAAAATAACTTGTTTGTACAAATTTCAAAAGGATAAAAAAATATGCAAAGCCTGATGGGTAATTCACCACAAATTATTTGCTTGGCTGACCTTGAGAACAAATCCTCTTAGAAGTTAGTTAAGACTGTTTCACAGCTGTTTGGTTTTTTGCCATTTCTTATAAGGTTGCCAACATGAAGATATTTTGACTATTGCTAGGAGCTGTTATACGACTACCACTAATTTTCCACAGATAACAGATTTCACAAGGTAATAATTTACACTCATTTCCAACTGATTTCTCAAAAATCACTGTGTCTTTATTCTTATTCTAGTTTCTAACCCACCTCTATTTTTCACCCCCTTCCTTCTTTGAAGTCAGGAAATTGGGAGAACTTCTTGAAACTTATAATTTGCAATTTGTGCATATAGTTTCCTGTATGTCCTTTCCCAGCCGTCATTTCATTTACCTTCTTCATAGCACTATTCCTTATCTTAAAATGAAATTAATTTACTTCTTCATCTCTTTTTATCAACCTTGGTTTTCCCTCTTCTTAGGTAATTCTTTCCTCTCTGTCTTTATTTGCTCAATGAAATTTCAAGTCTCTTCACTCATGTACTCTTTTCTCTGAGCATTTGGAAAAGTTCTTAGCTTTGGCACTTGTGTGCTCCATTATAATCCTCTGTCATTTTGTATACCATGCTGCAGGTTTTCATTTCTTTGTTTGGTATTTTTTATTTCCCTGCTGCTTTGTTTGAAGTTGTACAATTAGGGGTCACTAGAAGTATCTAAATCTTACCAGTCTTTGGGTTTATCTTTATTGCTCTAAACAGGCTTACAGGCTGATTAAGAGTCCCAGAGTAGTATATTGAGATATGGGAAATACACAAAACTCCTCATTAACATTTGCTGGTTTTTGTTAAATGAAAAGTAATTATGATTTCCATTGTGTCATGCAGGTAGTCATTAGTGTTGAGTATGTCTTTGGGAAATAAGATAGTGGATCAGAGCAAAGCATTAAGCTGTCTACATCTATTTGGATACAATAACTGTAATGACAGCCAAGAGACCCGAACGGTTCACGGTGCAAGTAATTTTCTATTACTTTTCCCTTCTTCTTTTTGGGGTGTAAGGTCATTGTGATTGCACAAATGTAGCAAGATACTGTTGTGTTTCTTTCCAGTGGAGATTTTGTATGAGCTGCTCTATTCCAAATAATGGAATCACAAACATTAATAATCATGACATTAATACAATTTTTAAAATGTACTGATTTTCTCCTTTTAGTTTTCCAGAGGATAAATGTTGTCCTGTGATCCCAGTCTCTCTGAAACCTGAGGAAGCCGTTGGAACATGCCCTAGTTCTCCCATGGGCTATGGCCTTGCTTCACCTGGGCAGAGGGACAGGACGAGATGGAGCGTGCCTGAGGCACACTCACAAGCCTCAGTTCAGTTTGTAATAGATGGAAACTGGACGAAACGAAGAGATCCTGAGAGCATAAGAATTTAAGCCACAGAACTATTAATCTCTTCCCATGATATTATACAGTGTGATGTTCTACATGGTGTCCCACAGAGTGGAGTTCCTTAGAGTCGGTATTGGGACCAGTGCTGTTAAACATCTTTGTCTGCGACATGGACAGTGAGATGGAGCACAGCCCCAGCAAGGTTGCCAACACCACCAAGCTGTGTGGTGCCATCGACACGCTGGAGGGAAGGGATGCCGTCCAGAGGGATCTTGACAGCCTTGAGAGGTGGACCTGTGGAAACCTCATGAAGCTCAACAAGGCCAAGTGCAAGGTTTGGCAGGTGGGTGGGGGCAATCCCAAGCACAAATACAGGAGAATGGATTGGGAGCACCCCTGAGGAGAAGGACTTGGGGGTGTTGGTAGACAAGAAGCTCAACATGGCCCGACAATGTGCCCTTGCAGCCCAGAAAGCCAACTGTACCCTGGGCTGCGTCACAAGAAGCATGGCCAGCAGGTCGAGGGAGGGGATTCTCCCCCTCTGCTCTCGTGAGACCCCACCTGGAGTGATAAATTCAGCTCTGGACCTCCAACATAAGAATGACGTGGATCTGTTGGAGTGAGTCCAGAGGAGGCCACAAAGATGATGGGAGGGCTGGAGCACCTCTCCTGTGCAGACAGGCTGAGAGAGTTGGGGTTGCTCAGCCTGGAGAAGAGAAGGCTCCGGGGAGACCTTGCAGCACCTGCCGGTACCTAAAGGGGCCGGCAGTAAAGCTGGGGGTGAGGAATTTCGAAAACAGCATGTAGCGATAGGGCAAGGGGGGATGGCTTTAGACTGAAAGAGGGGAGATTGAGATTAGATGGTAGGGAGAAGTTCTTCCCTGTGAGGGCGGTGAGGCACTGGCACAGGCTGCCCAGAGCAGCTGTGGGTGCCCCATCCCTGGCAGTGCTCAAGGCCAGGCTGGACGGGGCTTTGGGCAACCTGGGCTGGTGGGAGGTGTCCCTGCCCGTGCCGGGGGGTTGGAACATGATGAACTTTAAGGTCCCTTCCAACCCAAACCATTCTAGTCTACGACTGTATGAACACTGCCCCCTGCTCATCTGGGCAGCCAATACAATTTAATTAAGTAAAATCAATCTAAGCAATACCACATCTATAAATTTAGTTAGGTATTATTGATTAATTTTTAAAAAAACCCTCATATTTCAGTTATTTCTAGTTTTTGTCCAGATTTCAGCATGGCATTATTATCTGAGTTTATATATTGTCATTCTTCACTCTGCCTTTATTTTCTAACGGGCCACAAAGCTTGCATTCCTATCACCTCTTTTGTCATCCCAATATACGCAAAACACTTGTCTCATTATTATTTTCAAACAAAACAAAAACAGACAGGCAGGCAGAATTGCACGGACCAGATTCCTTACAGGCTGTGTGCACGGGTCTCAGAGCGATGCACCGCTTTTCAATAAAGGCTGTGAATTCTTTCACAGCACATCTGTTACTCCATCCATTCTCAATCAACCATATAAAGCTTGCTTTGCTCTCATCTTGTTCAAGAACTTTGAAGCTATGTTTCATCCTTCTGATCTAGTTGTCTAATGCTTTGCTTTTTCCCCAGAGGATACGCATTTTATGTGCCAATGGAAGTGATAGATTTAGCCACAGGGAATGATGTATGCAGACAGTAGATTTCTTGCAGTTTTTACTGACATCTATCACCTTTTTTCCGTATACAATGTTTATTCCAGTGGGTCTTTTTCACAGAATTTAGTCAGCTTGCAAAGCTGTTTTTATGGTGCTGCAGATCCTAGTGCTATGTATCACTTCTTACCCAGGATTACAGTAGAAGCGAGTCTTCCATAAATATCTCAGGGCACAGTAAAAGGCTTGAATGTAGCAAAGAGAACATCTGCTAAAATTGGATGTTTATGTCATATTGTGTATTGTTTCTCAATGCATTATATTAACTTGCAGAAGTGCCACATCAGGTCAGCTATGATATGGCAAGCCTGTGTTATGTGGGTTTATTCCCTTTAATGTTTAAGGATTTCTTTACCTTTGTGTATCTGCATTTCTGAACAGAAATCAGGCAGCAGCCGACTTGCATTTTGACTCCAGAAGGGTGAATCACAAGTAAATAAGCCTTTAATTCCACGCCTTGCAAAATACAAGCAAAAAAAGTGAAGGTACACAGTGACCATTTTACACATACCTTGTTCTTACAGAAATTATTTACCAGGGAAATTTCAGTTACCTAAAACATGCCACTTTTCAAGAAAGCTAAAAGAAAGAAAAAGAATCAAAATAATTAAAAAAATAGTCCTCACACTACTTACAGGCCCAGAGCTGTTATCACAGCATGGCTTTTCAGCCACTTCTGTTACCCAGCTGCCTGCCTGGAATGTGAGCAACCCCTGTTGCAGAGATGCATGGGTGGCAAGGAAGGGTGTCTATTCTGTGTTGTGTTGATGCACATAAATGAAGTTAAATATCCACTTCTGTTTTTCAGTTGTTGTTGCACAGTGGATGACATTCCATTTGTTTGATCCATCTTACCTGCCTGCTCCTCCCAGCTCCTCCTCAAGTTCATGGTTTCCAGGCAAGTATATTTTAGAATAATTTTTAGATGATTTTTTTTTTTTCTTTCTTTTATAATACCGATTTTGAAACACAGAAACTACAATGTTTTTGGTGCGATAAATTAGAACTCTCTTGAGTTATAAGACCAGATAGGAAAAATCCTACCCAGAAAACCTTCATCAAGTTTAATTGCGTTCAACAGTGTGGCCAAGGGGCCAGTGGTACCCTGGGGTGCGCTAGGAAGGAGGTTGGGAGTTACCTCCACCTCTCAGCTCTGCCCTGGTGAGGCTGTATCTGCAGTGCTGTGTCCAGTGCTGGGCTCCCCAGTTCAAGAGAGATGGGGAGCTA
>JAVJGI010000035.1:32337690-32379479 GCA_035590275.1 Ibycter americanus | reverse complement strand
TTTCTTATTTGTTAGGAACAAACAAGAAAAAAATAATTGGAAAAAAATCACAGGCAGTATTTTCTGTGCCAAAGCAGGCCTGGGACCCACAACATCGTATGTATAAATGACAGCTGGATAAACGTGTGCAAATGCTGATACACTTATATTGCTAGAGTGCATTTGGGATGAGCTCTTTTAATACGTGATGGTGCAGTGGATGTTAGAAAGCAGCACTGGCAAATTCGTACCAGGAAATGCCAACTCAGGAAAACAGTTCCTTTTAAAAGCTAAACTGAGTAAGTTATATCTTTTGTGTAAATTCAGCAGGGAAAATTTCTGAATTCCATAGCTGGAGAGCCTACTTGCTGCAGATATAACATTATTTTCTCACTATGTTAAGTGCACAGTGACTTGGCGCTGAATGAAAAGGAAGATTTCCCTTCTGGTGGATATTCCAAAACTTTAATGTACATGTTTTCTCCCAGATGGGGACTTGGTTGTGATAAAAAGCCTAGTGCAGAAAACATTATAAAGAAAATATTAGGTTTGGTTTGTATTTGAAATTTCTTTCTTTCTATAGGTCAGATGTAAAGAAAACGTTTTCCAAAACGGTTTTGTTTCGGGAACTTCTCACCCACTGGCTGTATGAACCTTTGCACAAGCTGCAATGCCCCTGTGTCCTCTGCCAGCCACTTTTGCCAGTGCTGCTGCGTCACTGGGGATGCTGGGCATCCTCTCTCGGAGGGGGCTTTCTGCCTTAGGAGTGATGGATTTGACCGAATCGCAGCAATGCTCCTGGGAGAGAACGAGCAGCTCAGAGTTACGGCTCTGTCAGACTCAGCAGACGCGTGGTTAACCATAGATGTTAATCCTCTGGTAGAACAGAGTTAGTTGTGATTTGCGCTGTCCTAGTGCGGTGCAATGTCATGTAGCAGTAGCAGCAATGGAAGAAATATGGTGACGGCTCTGTGGGATATTCTCTGGAGTTAAACCTCCTGCCTGGCAGAAATCAGTAATGTCAGTGAAGCTTCAGGCAACAGCACCAAAGGGCTTTTTTTTTCTTGTTGGCTTACTCCTTCCAGTGCCCTCTTACTCAGCTGCTAGCTGTGCCTCTGGATCACTATAAATGATACTATTCTTCTTTTCAAAATGAGATTTTGGGCACCACAATATAGGACACAGAAAGTAGCCCAGGGTCGGAACCAGTGGGTTCACTCTGCAGGTACCAGCGGTGTGTCTGCACAAGCCAGCCCAGCTCGAGGAGTGACATGGCCATGTTTCCCGGCAGCCCGCTGGGTTTAATTGCCATTGGGTTGATCAGAAGGTTTATAACCTTCACATAAATGCACCTCCACACGTGGATGGCTATGCTATTTTCAAACGCTTGCACAGCACCATACTGTCATGTGGATTTATCAGCTCAGAGCTGCAAAGGAGAGATTTGCGCTCTGCAACAAGCTGACAAATAAATTCATAGTATAAAGGAATTTTTCAAGTGACACAATAAAAGGATGCAGATAATTAGAAATAATCACACATCTTCTTCGCCTCCTCCCAATTTCTCAAATACTCAGAGTAGCTCAAACTCAAAATTCTAATATTTCATAAGTATAGGCTATGCGTAATTGTAATTCCACCATATTCATTTAAATGTCATCTATGAAATGTTTTAATAACAGGAGGGGATAACAATGCTTAGAATGCAATAATTAATGATTCAAGTGCCTCATCTTTACCTGCCAGTTTAGAGACTTTCCTTGACCTGCTTTTAGATCTATGCTTTGAGGTCATTCCTTTAGACTCTTCTTGATTTGTGTGTCTTTAAATATTTAGATTTAAGTATGGTGGGTGAATTTCAGGTCAAGGAATAGGTTAGGTGGGGATCAGGCATTAGGAAACTCAATGTTGCCGGCTCTCTTGGGACTCCCACAGTAACTGTAAGTCCCTAGGGATGCTCCTGGAGCCATTGTTTCCCCTTCTTTCCTGGGACTTAGAATAAAGAGCAGATTGCAGATATTTCCAAGGAAAAAAAAAAAAAAAAAAAAAGCATGATCCCTAGATGTTAGAACTTCACTTGGCAGCCATCATAATGATTTGGTGGAAACTGGAGAAAAGCATAAACTCATTTTCTCGTCATGGGGCTGCCTGGTGCTGCTGAGGGCAGTGCTGGTGTACCTGAAGGGATGGGAATTAACACCACCTGCTTGCCAAATGACTGAGCTCAGATCCTAGGAAATATTTATCTAAGGATCATACTCTCCAGGTCAGTTATTTGGCTGACCCAAGAATATGCTGTAATCAGAGTCGTCTTTTGCCTTTGAATTTCAGATGTCAGGTCTTTGTTTTGGATGTTTGGAAATGTTTTTTTGGCTAGCATGTTGCAATTTTCATTGCCTCCTCCGCCTAATTTACAATGAAAGCTGCAATTCTTCTTAGTTTTCCAGGGGCAAACAAGGACTGATGGAAGCTGCAGGAGTGATGGCTGTTATAAAAGCACACTAGCAACCTGAGGAATCTGGCTCTTTATTAAACATTTCATTGGAAGACTGTTGAAGTATTGGAAGAACTGGAATACATTCTGTTTTTTTCTCCTTTCTTTTTATTTTGTTTGACAGCACCTAGGCTGACTTTTTAATAGATGCCACTAGTTCATAATGCTGTACTTTACATCACAGTACACTCATTGTACCAAAATACCATATAACATACTTAGCAAAGTTACTATACAAAGCTTTTGCAAACAGGCAGCATACAATCGTAGCAAGCCATCCCCAAACATCAATACATTGTATGTTGTGTTAGGCTTCAGAATGGTCATCAGTCTACGGGAAGGAGGGGAAGCCCCGCAGAGCTCCATTTCTTGGCTCGGCATTAGCAACCAGCCTGCCGGACAAGCCTTTAGCGCAGGACTGACCCACCGTGAAACAGGCGGTTCAACGGGTGCCTCAGCGGAGGGAGGCACTTGACAGGCGGCAGATCTGCACCCGTCTAAAAATGTTTTCTTGAGCGCCCTTTGGCGCGGGATGCTGCGTTTGTTTAGCCTGAGCCATCGCTTGCGTTCAGAAATACCGCTGGCCTGATTCCCTTCCCATAGTCCTGTAACCCCAGTGACTTTGACAGTGCTGCTCTGAACACCAGTGCCAATGAATTAAAGAACAGATACTGTATTTCTAAATAAATGTGTGAGTCATCGCCAAAACCATCTTGATATAGGATGGGCACTTGACTGGTGCGCTCAGAGCGTGCTGGGTCGGGGTGCGTCAGCAGCTCCTGCCGATTCCTTCTCCCTGCGTTTCAGCTGACGGAGCAATTCATCCGACAGAAACTCGCTTGTCTGCCCGTGCTCTTACTCTGCAAATAGCCTCATTGATTTCACGGGGTAAGGTGCTAAGAATTTCTCTTGGAGTCTGGTCTGCAGTACTTCATTTGGATAGCTGTCAATTAGCCCGCAACTCGGGTTATCTGCCCACCGTGGGGAGTATGGGACGATCAGACACCTCTCTGCAAATTACTTTGCCTCTGGGTGTGCAAATGCCACCACAAACCCAGGGCCCTCCTATGGGAAGAAAAAAAGGTGACTGAGGCCATGCTACCCAGAAAGCCACGGGAAATGACGCTGCTGATGTCTTCCTAACTCTTAAAATTAATGCATCTTCACTACCCAGCCTGTGCGCCAACACAACAGCCTAATTAGCAGTATCGGGTTTAACATACAATGATTCTTAATGCGGGCTTTCCCAGAATTTCCTTCAGAAGGCAAAATATTTTTTTGGAAGGAAGAAGTATAAATAGAACTTGGAAATAGTTGAAACATCTTGTTTTGTTTTGATTTTTGCTGATCTTCATTTCAAAAATAGACAAGCTGATTTAAACGTTTTTGCTTTTAACTGACAAGAACTGCGATGTTTTTTTAAGAAATGAGTGTTTCATAAAGGAAGCACTGACAAGCGCTGTCTCGCTGCTTGGTACTGCGTGAATATCAAAACAGCTATTTTAAATGCCTGATCTACAAAAGAGTTTTGTTTTGCAATCCAAAACAATAAATAATTCTTTTTCGTATGTGGTTTTATTTTTCAAGCTATTTAGCAACCTGGCATTTCAGTGATGGCAGCACAGAAAAAGACGATCATACGTCAACAGCAGGTCTGTAGCTGTCTCTCCATCTTGCTTTTCCCTTTTTCCCCTTCACCCCTGCACATCTCGGATGACCTGATACATCATTATTTTTGTAACGTGAGCTAGAACATATGTCACACTTCTGACCTTAACAGTAAAATGCGCTCTTATTAAAAGTGAAAACAACTACCCAAATGCCTCTTTTTTTTTTAACCTACTGAAATGAGAAGTCCCAATTAATTGCCGCATCCACAACTTAATGTGAACCCAAACTCTGAGCGCAGAACTAATTGAGCTTCTTTTTATATTGAATAACATGGGCTGAGCAGGAGGTGATGTCAATTCTTGATTATCATTAATAACATCATCCTAATTGCCCTGAATATCATGCTGTAGCTGTCAGCAAGGTGATGCTCGTATGCATGACTAAATGTGGCACGCTCTGCAGACTCACTGCCACTGGGACTACCAGTCTGGCCAGCAGACTGGTGGGTGCTGTCTGGCACTTGCAGGGGAAGGTGCTGCGGTGCTGTACAGCGTGTAACCTAGGGCATGTGGTACGAAATCACATGATGAGTGGGACAGTGATATGGTTATTTATGTTTTAGGCAGATAGAAGGGCCAGATGTAGCGACACAACCAGAGTATTTCATTAGTTAATTAGCATCATTAATAATACAGGGGGCAATGTTCAACAAATATTTGCTGTTTAAAAGAGTTGTTTTTAAAAGCCAAAAATTTCACAGATTTCAGTGTAATATCATTTCTTCCCAAGTTCACCTGTGCAGTTAAGCTGAAATGGATAAAGTTGATCTTCTGTTTCAATTATTTGCTTTTTCCCTTTTCTTGACAGAAGCATCACATGAATGAGGCAGTGTCGTTCTGGGTGAACTTTCATTATATTGGAAAGCCTGATTAGAAAGTAAAGAACAGTTGGGCTACATATTTTACGAGCTTCCTTGGAAAGAACACTTTCTGAACGTACTACTGTCAGTCAGCATTTCTCTGGCTCCTTCCTTTTCTTTCAACCAGTGTGTCTTTCTTATAGGGTATAAAGAACTTACCAGAAACAAAGAATGTGTTGAAAAACAGGAACCAATTTAATACATACTTCTCTATTTTTTCTCTAAAAGAGATGTCTGGTTTTCTGCCTTGACCCTGGTACGAATCTGAAGTACCTGAAGTGCTGGATCCTTCTGCAGCTCCAGCGTTTCAGACCTGGTGGTTGATGTGTTTCCATCAAAGGACTGCTGAGGACGTCTTTATGCTCAGTGAGTAAAGACTTTGCTGGCATCACAGGAGTGATCTAGGAATATTGTCCTGAGCCTGGAAAATTTTACTAAAATAGAGTAATAGGGCAATCCTGACTTGAGGGCTTGCTGCTAGACTGGACTCAGGAAATGGAGGTGGATGGCTGCCCATGGAGGAAGGCTCTTCCACCTTCGTGGCAGTGGCAGATCATTCAGTCTCCTCCATCTCAGTTCTCCTAAAAGAATAAGTCTAAGGGCACTTGTTGACTCCCTCTGTTTGCTTGTCTCAGCTATGTCAGCCTGAACGAGAGCAGCTCTGTCTGCTGCTTCCCCCAACTCAGGCAGCTTCTTTCTCAGTCACATTTTCATTCTTAGCTACCCTCTGGATGATGCTGCATTAAAAAAAAAAATTATATATATATGTGTGTGTGTATATGTCTATGTATGTATATATATATATGGATGAAATAGTGCCTGTGAGGAAAGAGGGAGATAGTGTGATTTGTTAAGTCTTCTTTTATCCTGCTTGTGGCAGAGATGGTAGGAACGTCTCTGCTTTTCTTAGGAGCCAAGTGAACCTCATGGCGCATAGCGGGACACGGTTAAACAGGGTATTTTCAAACAGAATGTCATTGAAATGTAGTCAAGAGTCAACTCTGCCAGAGCAGCAGAGACATCATCACAGAGCACAGGCAAGGGTGTCAAATTTGTGCACTGCTATATTCCCTTTTTAATTTTCACATGCTAATTGCGTTTCTTCCATTCACAACTAGAACATCAAGGAGTTGGCTCTGGTTATAAATACAAATTTTGAATCTTTTAGTATCTTTCAGTACATAGGCAAATTGGTTTTTTTTCAGGCAAATTGGTTTTTTTTCAGGCAATCTGGAAATCTTTCAGGAAGAAAGTAAGGTTGCAACTTAAAATCTCACACCTTAAAACGTTAGGTGATGCTGCACATCAGAGAGGAATTAAATCTTATCCTGCAGAGTTTTCTATTAAGCAGCCCCTTTTCAATATAGAAAACATGGCCAGATATTTTTAGCACAGTTTCTCCTGCCCTTCCCCCCCATCTTTTTAGATCCAAGCATTTTGGCTTGGAAGCTTAGCTGCAGAAAATACCTTCACTGTCAATTTTGCCCCTAACGAGCTCTTATTTTACAGGAGCTTTATGTAGTTTGCCGTGCTAAAATTAAACAGCACAAGTTCTGGATTACTTGACTTCTTAGCCAACAGCTCCCTGGTGCGCAGGAAGAATGCCTGTTTTCTTTTGGTTTTAATAGAAATACAGCTGGAGACCCCAATTTTGGAAAATCACAGCTTTGTGGCAACTCTAGTGCTTTGTCGCTGGCACCTTATCAACGGTGCAGCCCCAAACCAGTGAACACCACAGTCTTTGTACATATTGTATTGGTATTATTGTGTTTTCATTGATCGCCTGCCACTGCAACGGACTGGTTGTGATGTGTGGTCTTCTGCCGCTTTTGCAAAGACGGACTTCTTGACCTGAAGGACCTGTCATGCCCGGGGGATCGATTTTGCAGCCTTGTACGCAACTTGATTCATGAGCATTACCCCATCGAACTCATTGTCGGGTAAGAAGAGCAGGAAGAGAAAGAAGTGCAAGAAGGGACAGAGATATAACAAGGAAGGGTGAAGAGGATGTGAGTCATTTTCTGAGATTCCCAGAGGTGGGAGATTAGCTCATGAGACTGCTTGTGTTGAGTGCGTCTGGAGGAGGCATCTTGTTGTTGTTTCACATGTACAGGGTGATAAGAGTCGGAGCCTTCTTGAAGACGGGTGTTAAATGACTGGCGGAGTCTCGTTCATGAGAGGCCAAGGCACTGCGGAGATGGGAAGGAGGCAGTAGGAGGGGATTTGTGGATGAAAGAGAGCTCTCGAGCTGCAGTGAAGCATACAGGCTTATATTTGCTCTGAAGCGCCCACTCAGAAGCCTAACTTCAGATAGCACAAAACAAATACAAGACAAAAACATTTAAGATGTAAAATAGAGCATTAGTCACAATCTGATGATGTTTGGCACTGCACTGTTGATGTGCTCCCTTAAGACTATGCCAGTTTCTTCCAGACTTTCTTGTGATGTAGAAGAAAACATAACATTAAACTACTGACTCACAAGAAAGTGAGTATGTACATATGTACACATAACATTTTATGTAAACAGTAAGTTAGCAAGGAAGGTGTTGGCTTTATGAGCATACATAACCATACACAAGCATATTTTAGTTATATAAAGCATACTTTTATATAAGGCATTTGCTTTCAGGAACATAAAGGTAAATAAATCACATTCCCTTGAATCCTTTATTTTAGTTGATCCTGTCATAGCAAAAAGCGTTCATGTTCATCCTTAATGTGCCGATACAGAATGCAGTTCAGAAACTCAGATTTGCAGAAAACTTCTGGTTTTGAAATTTAACTGTGACTAAATCTGTTACTTAATATTATTTTCAAGCTGTACATTCTTACAGGCACAACCTGAAATGGGAGGGGAGGGCGGAGGCTGCCCAGTGAATACAGCTAACATGCTGCGAAGCAGGAATTTGGTAACGTAATAGATGTCGGTAATATCATTAACTCTCTGATCTTCTGCCGTTCAGAGCAGGGGGTGAGAATGGTTTGCAGCAGCAGCTGAACAGAGATGAATCAAAAATGCCAGGCTAAAGCTAGCTGCTGCATTATTGATTATCTGGAAATTCTGACTTTTGATTTGTATAACTGAATTTTCCCACAGCTGTTGGTAAAGGTTTGCCACGATAAGAAACTATTTCTCATTACTGATTTTTGAGAAATGCCTCTTAACAAGGAGTGTGGATACCTTAATTCCAATTTAAAAGCATCTCCTTCCAAATTGATCCTATCCATTTTGAAAATGGATTAATTAAATACAATATAAGGCAATTTCTCTCTTCTTTCCTCCCTCCCTCCCTTCCTTCCTTCCTTCCTTCCTTCCTTTTCCCCCACTCCTAGATGGATGTCCCAACAGGAATAGTCAGTCTGTTTTCATCTCAGGCTCCAGTTTAACCAAATTAATGCAGTGCTGCTGAAGAATTCGGTGGCACCAGAGTTACCGTGGTTGAAAGGAAGGCAGGATGAGAGCAGTAACCTTTACACCATAAAATGCACACAACCTCAGTTTGTTTTACAGCAATCAGAGCGGGACGTCAGGTGTTAAGGATTTAAAAAACACAGTGCATTGGCAGAAAGATGAACTAACACTTTTGTGTGATTCTGTTAACCTAATTTTTCCATAATTTAATACAGCAATCAGACAAGAGCCTTTCGAAACAGTGCCTATGTATAAAGTAACGTGTTCAGTTTTGTTTTGACTCACAAGGTTAGAGAGCATTAGAAAGCTTGTTCACCATTAGCTTTGTTCCAGTTTCTTTCAGTAATGTTAAAACTAACAAAACCCTAAAGCCCCAAGCCTGTTCCTGTTTAAAATATTGCTGGTGGTCATTTGCTAGTACTTCAGGAGTTTTATTCATTAAAATATTTTAATAGACCCCCAAATCATAGTTTTCAGGAATGTCTGAAGGGCACTAGAGATCAGCAGCAAACAATAAATTAAGAAAAAAAAAAGTTAATGTCACACAGTGCTAATAATGGTATGAGTTACACTGATGGTAATTACCATTTAAAAAAAGAAAACTGGGATTTACATAGTGTTCTGGTTGGCTAAGTTCTCCTCTTAGAAGCAGATCAAGCCTGAGAAACAGAAAGCTTCTTCCATCCTTTTCACAAGACTCCCTCTCCCGCCCTGCCTCCAAGAAGTGCAACAAACCGGTTTGCTCAGAACTGTGGTGCCGAGATGCGCAGAGCCCCCGCACCGCCCTGCCCGTGACGCAGCCGTGTGGCCCGTGGCAGCCGCTGTGCCCCCGCTGTGCCCACCCTGCGCTCACTCCGAGGCAGACCCAGACACGTCCCCTCCCTTGCTGCGGGCCCCTTCCCAGCTGAACCGGCGGAGAGGCTTCAGTCGTGGGGAGAGAGGGAGCAGTGAGGAGTTTGGTGTCTCTGCCTTCAGCATTAGCATGAAAATTACACAGAAATAAAAGTATCTCTACAGCATTACAAATGCATACTAATTATACAAGAATAGATCGCAGATGTTTGCTTATGATGAATGGCAGCTCACGCTGCAAGGGTACTAATTGGTTTTAGTGGTGGCACTTTGGAGGGTTGCAAAGTGCTCCCTGTACAGAAATACTAATGAGACTCACATTAAAATATATATCCAAGTTTATTTTGGGAACTTCTTAGGATGATAAATAAATGCATTGTTCATTGTTTTTTGAAAGTACTGTGTTAGCATGGAAATGTGACCCCATGAGCCCGAACCGAGTGATTATATTGCTGCTACTAGTGAAACCAGGTTTATGGTAAGGTTCAAGGCTAGAAGCTGGCCTGATCACTAGTAGGAGACTTAGTTTACAAAGGCATGGTGGCTCTGCTCGCACCTGTGACTACCAGCCAGTCATGGGGATGATTTTTGGCCAAATGCCTCAGTTCATCAAATTACCTATAAATGTTTCCAAAGGTATGTTAGAAGAAAGACCAAGCTCACACCTTCAGCAGACGGTCCTCTAGGCATAGAAGTTGCTCCAAAATTCATATGGGAAGCATCTGATTTTTTTTTTTTCTTTTTCTTTTTTTTTAAATAATGTATATCTAACCTTCTTGAGAGCAAAAGTGTGTTTTTTCTGGCATGGGTGATACTGCACATTGTGATATATCCCCATCATAATGCAGTTGGTAAACAGGAGCAGTGGTCAGTTTGATATGGAAACGCTTTTGCCACATGTGAAGATAAAGCTTCAGCATTAGTTTATATGGGATGAAAAAGGAAAACATGAAAGCTGCATGTCATTTAATTCTCAAAAATGACCTGACCAGATGTCAAAATTATTAAGAAGCAGCATGACACCCTGTGGATGCCAGTCCTTGAAAATAAGACAAGCAAGACAAGGAGATACTGAAATATGTGAACAAACTAAACTCTGTTTAGTTTCTTTAAGAAAATACATTTCTTTGACGTTAATTCTTAAAAGGGAAACAAAAGCCTGTCTATAAATATTGGCTTAAGCATTTGCTTCCAGTAGTCAGAAATATCAGTTGAAGTTTGTCAAATTATGGGGAGCTGGAAAATTTTAGCCTGTAACTTTGATGGTCTGTTAGTCTGGTTTTGTCTCAGGAATGCTCTTGGAGATATCCCCCCAAGATGATTTATAAAATGAACACACTTTTTAAAAGGGCTGTAATAGAGGAAAGCTTTGCTTGCCCATTCCTTGCTGCGTCCCTTCCTGCCCCCTAACAGAGCCCGTCAGCTGCGCGGGGTGGAACGGAGGTGGGTAAGCACGTGCAAAGGTTTCATCGACTGTCATGTCGCTGACAGCCAAGGTCTGGATGGCCCCCGGAATCTGCTCTTATACTTTCTTATCCCATGTATAGATTCCAGACAGTCACTGGCAATCTCACCCATAATGCTGACCGTGGCATTAAATAAATAATTTAATGATAATACTTACTGTTCTTTTAAGAAACTATTTGAGGGTTTTTTTTATATGCAAAACACTTCATAACCATTTCTCAAACTCTGCCTTTCACAGATAGGGTGCTGCAAGCAGATGTTTATCCAGCATTGAGGAAAAAACCAGGAATAAGCAGGTAAGTACTTACATCCTCTATTTGGATTTAGATCTCTACTCTGACAGAAAAGCAGACACCGGTAAAACACTGAGTTGTTCTGCAGTGCTGCTGTTAATTTTGTTTCTACTCTAGCAAAACTAATAAAAAATTCTGTTTTATATCTGCTATCCTATTTTTAATTCTTTCTTTGGTGTAATCACATCTTCACTGATTGATAAAAACATGAATCTTGCATTTTTCTGCAAAGATAATTGATTTTCACCATTTATTTCTAAAGAAAAATGTTACAAATTCATTTTTGTTAAAACTTCTTATGAACTATTTTACTCTTTGCTACTGAAAGTTAATTATGAGCAACATTATTTTTTTTTAAGCATCTGCTAGCTGTAGCATTTCATTTATGAATTATAATTACAGTATTTAACATCTTTCATCACTGATGTCAGTCATCAGCTTCCAGGAACCTACAAGTTCAACATAGTCTAATGTTTGAAAGTTATACCCAGAAATTGAATATCAAAGTTTCTATATAAAGAAGGAGAAAATAATATATGGTAATAACATATTTGGTGTGAGAAATCTGTGAAAGGAACAGGATTTTTAAGGTAATTTTATCACTCGCTTGGGGGTACCTATCAGTTCCTCTGGGCTTTCCTTTGGGCCTGGTTCTGCCAATAGTACTTGATGCAGATCTTGTTAGTGCTAATCTAAATCTCCATTAACTCTAGGCAAGATGAGCTGCCTGTACTGATGCGGACAGGAATGAAGGCAGATACCGTGCACCCTCTTGGCACTTCTTTTTTTGCACAGCTCCTAATGTAGGGCTAAACTAAATGCCACAGTGTAGCCCTTGGTAATTCACCAAATAAAAAAGGAAAAGTAAATATTATGGCAGTGTGAAATCTAAGAAGTAATGCACCTAATAAAATATTGGTGGAGCTCTCTCACTCGCTGGCAAATGCCATGACCCGTATTATTCAGTGTATATTAAACAAGCTGTCACCTAAGCATATTTGTGAAAAATAATACTGGGTGAAAAATGGACTTGTGATATTTTGAATGTCTGCAGGATTTAATGTCTGCTTGCTGTATTTGCCAGAGCCAGCATAAAGTAAGTGTACTAGACTACAAGGACAGTGTCCTCCTGTCAGTTAAGGTATCTATATATTGTCAGCTCACAGTGCATCACGAATGCAGATTGTCCCATAATTTAAAAATGTGGGACTTATTTTTAACGTTGGACAGCATAGCAAGCTCACAATTGCTGACCTCTTAAGTACCTCGTAAAACTCGCACTGATAATTGTCCATAAAATCGTCAACAACTTTAAAGTATGAATTTCTGGGGTGAAAACTAACAATCTGTGGGGAGGAAGACATGGAAGCTTTCTATCCTCTCCCTTCCCCAGCCCCAACAATGTAGGGAAAAAAGGTGTGAGACTTGGTATAGACTATAGAACTTACCTGTGTATTCCTAGTTCAAATTCAATTTAGGCTACCAGTCAGGGAAGGTAATTAGCTGACAGCTGTGCTGTGACCTGCGTAGGAGAAATTAGCTAATGAGCGCAGTCCATTTTCTTCTTAGCAGACAGGTACCTGCATCTCATCGAGAACAAGTCAGTGCCCTTCCAGGTGGTCCCACAGCAGCCAAGGACATCCTGGCCACGGAAAGAGAACTCACCCCGAGGTCCTCACACACACACACACAGATGCATACAATGCATACAAGGTCATTGAAGAATGGAGGAGAACCTCTGAACCTTTTCCAGGGGTGCGGGTCCTTCCCCAAGTGTGACACTTGCTTTAAAAAATGTGACAGAGGGGGTTAGGGGTGGCTGATGGCACTGATGAAGAAAGCTGTTGCCCAGCAGTAGGGTGTCCTTGCGTGTCACTCACCGCTACCCTGACCTGTCCTGTGGCTGGAGCAATGCTTAAGGGAGCTGAGGTCCATCTTCCCAGCTGGGAAGCCCTGAACCAGGAGGAGGGTCTTCACCTCAAACTAATACTGAGCAGGGGGAGCTGTAAGGAAGGTAGTCCCTCATTTGGGGGATATAAAATCAGATTGTGGTTCTGTAATATTTGCCCAGCAAGACTTTTCACTTAATAGCCTTTACACTCTTCTGTCTTTGCATTTCAATAGTGCTGTTTTCCTTTCCCCATCCTCTGTCATCCCTGACTGCAGATTCCTGGCACAGAAGTCCCTGGTCCCCTCTGCATTTACTTTTCATTACAAATGGGTGAAGGCAACGTTGGCTCAGCTATGTTAAAGAAGACTTTTCTGTCCCCAACTCTGTGGCATTTGATCTTTTCTGTTATTTTTGAGCTACGGTGCTTCACAAAAGCAATTTCTTTGATTTTTCTTTGCTTTAACTCATACTGTGTGCAAGTACAGATGTAACGTGGTCATGTTGACTTCATGTCAGACAGGTAGAAAATCCCTAATTTTATTCTCCACTATTTCTCCCCATCAAATCTATCGCAGTTTCTATTCCACATCTTCCTGGAGCCACTCAAAGGCATCATTACTGGAGAACTGTCTTTGATCACTCGAAATAGACTTAAATACTTTTTCAGTGAATAGGCAGACATTACTTCATATTTCAATACAGTAAGTGCTGGTCTGACATTTAAATGTCATTTTGACACACTCCCGACCTATATGTCTTTGTTCCTATGAAAAGCTTCAAGGCTGATGTCATATTTAAAGGTATTTAAATCAGTCTTAAAGGGAAAAAAAAGAACAATTGTATGACACGTTCTAGGGACAACTATTTTTTAAAAGCACAGAGAAGCGGTGATTCTTGTTCAGCATTAATATTTAATAAAGATTTCAGAATACATCTTAGAAGATATGAAATTCATTTGAACTTTGTAAGCCCCAAAATTTGCTTAGAGAAAAAATAAAAAAAAAAAGTAATTTCCAAAACCCAGAAGTGAACTTACTTAGTGTTATACATATTCTTTCAGTAGAGAAAAAAATCGTTTTCTTTCTCAGTATCAGAAACTAGTGGAAGCGTTATCACAAATATCCCTCATTCTAAGAAATCACTTAAAGAAAACTTTTTTAATTCAGTAGAATTTGGATCATCTTTGGAGAAATCAGTGACTCCAACTGGGTGATGAGCAAGTCTGCAAGTGATACCTAAGATCTGATCTAATCCCTGGATCGATCTGTCCAGAGATACAACTACAGATGTTTTCAGGATTTTTTTCAGCACATTTTTACAAAGGGAAGAAGGACAACCAAAACTGTAGCAACAGGAAGGGTTCCAGAGATGAAGCCTGATTAGTGCCTGGAAGCAAAAAACCCCAGCAGTTAAAGACTATTTTTCGTTCACTTCAGCAGGTTAGCATGAAAAAAGCATTTATTTGTGTTTGCCTGTAATCCCTTAAAATAACAGGAAAGAAAAGTTTAAATACATAAACAGCTGTATAAGTAATACTGTCATTATTCCAGTCATTTCCAGATTACACAGGAGTAAATATACAGGGCAGTAATCTTTATACATTTATCTTCTGCTAGGCTATTTTATCTCCTATCTTTGCAACATCACTCGCAATCTTCTTCTTCCTGCTCGTCATCCAACTGGCAAGTTTTACATTCTGTATGTGTTGGCAGGGAAGATTTGCGTTTTGAGGCAAAAGCCAATTTAAGGGCAATACAACTTTCTAAAAGACTTGGCTCATTTTCCTACCCCATGAGGGTATGAAATGACACAAAAATAGTTGGGTTTGCCTGCTTCTTTGAAAATGCCCTTGACCGGTAAGACATGTCCAGTAGATCTTAGCAGTTCTGGTTTTTGTTCTGAACTCAGGAAACACAGGCTGTTTGGAAATGTTTAAAAAAAATGTTCTCTTGAAACATCTTTCTTTCCCATAACAGTTGGAAAACATCATAACACACTTAAGGGCAGTGGAAGGTTTATTGGAAGGTTTATATCACTGAGTGTTAGTTTCCTCTACTCTAAGATGCCAGGTCTGGAGAGGAGATATTTGTAGCCAAGCTTCTCAGTAAGGTCCAACCAAACATTAAAGGTTCACACATCTGCTCTGGCTCCAGTGTTGTTCCCTGAGACACTGTGAAGCAGCCCTTGAGATTTCTGCTGCACGTGAGTCAAGTTAACCTTAACACCAAAAAGAAAAAATGGTGAAGAAAAATACCACTATCTCCACCTTCTGTGTGCTAGAGAGATCAGACTGAGGGAGCTCCTGGATTACTCTCATCTTTTTTTCTCAAAGTACAGCCCCAGCATTGTAAAAAGTCTCATACTTTGTTACAAAAAAGTATATTCCAAACCCCTGCAGCTGCAGAGGGAAGCTTTAACATGTTACCTCTATGTTTTCAAAACTCAGAATATGAATAAATTTAACTCTAAATTCATTATATTTTTTAAAACCCAGGCATATCGAAATCAGACTCACATTTAATCAGCTGAGCAGTGGTATTTTTTATCAAACAAGAACAGCAGTTGAGATGGTTTGTTTCAAGAGGACAACTAACCTACCCTTGAAGAACAGCATTTGCCTCAGCTGAATATTTGGCTGGTGTTGATTAGAAGGATAGTACCTTGCATTTTTATATATAAAGCCATTTATCTTGTGAATCTGATGTTAGCAGGCTCAGTATTGTCGGCAGCCGAGAACTGAAAATAACATCAAACCTTGTAATACTATTAAGAAGGCATGATACATATCACATTGAAAAGTATCTTAATTCTTGTTCTCTGTTGAGAAGACTCAAGGACGGAGCAGCTTCCCTTTCATCTTGAAAAGCCTGCCATACACTTTTTGTATCACATACTTGGAATTGTCGACTCCTGCTAATCCAGTTTTTGCCCTGAAGAAGTTGGTACAGTGATTAAAATTTCAAAGAGATCAGAGCAAACAGTTTTCTTCTTTGTGTTGTGCGATTTCGTATACTACTTGTATAGAACTTGTTTAGCGTAACTTGCTAACTTGCTTAGCATAAGTAGCTAAATTTGCTGAAGCCTTAGGCCGCCAACCGTGAACTTTCACCTAGATACGTTGAATTTTTAATGAGTCAAGTAAATGAAGGCCCCAGAGCTGATTCAATCCAGAGGGTAAGGAAGCTGCATTCATTAACAGAAGCTGCAACCTTAGAGGTAAGAAATGGCCTGCCTAGAGACAATGAAAGGACCCAATGAAGTATGGGAAGACCCCAGCCCCTAATATCGTTACTGGTCCAAACTGCCACATGAAAGGTGGGGAATTTAGACTGTAAGGGTATAATTCCCCAGGCATTCCTTTGTTTGACGTCCCTCTTCGGAGGTACCCAGCTTGAGCTGTAGCACTATTGATAAAAAGGGCTTTATAGAGCAATGTCTTTTTTGTCTCATTGATTCAGTGAAAACCTAGAGTCGAACCCTGTTATGGTGGCTGGCATGTGTAATTTCCATCGCATTTGGTTAACTTTGCATAAAATCTTAAGATGTGTCACTCTAATTTCTGATAAATGAAAGCAGCTGATATTTGAAAGTGTACTGTGGAAATGGCTGGCTGGCTGTTCACACCCAGGGTAAGAATCAGCTATCAAGCTTGAAGGCATTGTAATGATGTTGATGTTTTAACGTTGACTGTTAAATGAAAATGAAGTTTTGATTTTTAATGTGCTCCTGATGGTTTGGCTAGGACTTCTTCTTATATCTCATAAATTCATACAATCAGATTAAGCTATGAAAAATGAACTATTAGACCATATTCATTTTTGATGTAGTAAATCCACCTGAGGTCAGTGGAGTAAAATAAAGTAAAACTTTGACCCAACAGCTATATTTGTTATAGTTAAGTCTAGGTTTAGAGACATGGTCTTTTCTGTTAGCTGTTCTTTTTATTCTGACAAAGAATTATAGATAGGGCTTCATATTTCTAAAATATTACTGTGATAATAAATTAATGTCTAACCTTTATTAACATTGAATGAACTCTCAGAAACTGTTCATAGTTGTTTATGATACTGTGTAATTATTTAAAATTATATTGATATGTTTTATTAGGAGCCCACAACCTACAGAAGATTTCTCCCTCTATTTCAAGGAAGAACAATTTATAGGATTTAAAGGTACATTGTTGGCACCTTTATTTTCCTTTAAAAATTGAAGAACTTTTAGACTACAACATTACATAGGAATAACTTTTTATGGTTTTGTATCATCATTCCTTTCCTTCCAACAGGTTGACTGGTGTTTTTTATATATGGATTGTTGTTTCCTCACAAGAATCCTGGGAGTTCAACCAAATCTCATATAAGCAGACTTTCTCCTTGAGTCTATGCTGCTTCCCCTTGAGTCAGGAATGGAAACAAGACAGGAAACTCACATGCCAAAAAGAAGTAGCGTTTGAAAGAGGAATTGTGTTGCACTCTGGTCTGTGACTTGCGACGTGCAGGTGTTGTGCAGGAGAGCAGTCTGGATAGACAGGTGGGTACTTTTCCCAGCAACTAATGGTTTTACACCAGACAAATCACTTGAGTCTTCTTACTACAGTTTTCCCTCTTGTAGAAGAGGAGCACAATGCTTCCTTCAACTACCTTTTGTCACTCACACCTTGTTAGGTGCCCAGTAGAGTAACTTTTTTCTGTAAAGTGTTCATCCTGAGTATAAACTGATGTATCCTGGAGCTGAATCCTTGGAAGAAACGACAAGAGCTCTCAGATATCAGTGTTTCATCAAAGTATAAACTAGCTGAAGAAAATGTAATTGCTTGCTTCAAAAATACACGTATGAAAAATAATTTTGTAGAGAAAATAGGAAATAACTTAAATGAGGAATGGACAGGAGCCACAACAGAGCTAAATGTCTTACATTTTGAACCGTAGCAAAAGAGTCACAAAGTGCAGAGATGATTTTCCCTCAAATCTTCCTCTAGAACAAAAAAACACTCCAAAAAAACCCCACAAAAAAACTCACCCCACTTTTTGAAAGACCAGAAAAAGCTTGTTTTCTGGTTTTAGCCTTAAAATCCAAAGAATCCAGGAAATCCTGTGCTTGTTTAGCTCGGCAGGTCAGCTATTGCACTAGTTTATAGTAGGCAATACATGACGCTTCAGAGGAAGTGTAAAGTAAATTACTTGCTTAGAGGGACTCTTTTTTTTTTTTTTTTTCCTAACAGCCAGAATTAGTGGGCTAGGTTGTGTTCAAAGGCTTCACATTTACAGCCTATAGAAATAGTTTATATTTTGCTTCATTCTGTTATAGCTGTATACTTCTTCTGGGACCAGAATCAATACAAATAAGTAGTATGAGAGTTTGCAGCTAGGCTGGCTGGATAAAGTTTAAGTACTAATAAATTAAGCAAAAACTCTTCAAATTTCCAGATTAATTTATTGACAGGAAAGCACTGGAGAAGCACAAGCTGACTGGCATTTGATCTCAAAACCAAAAGTCTTCACACTTCTTCCCATATCCACCCCTGCTCTACGCTGCATGACCAACATAAGCGAGAAAAAGCAACACACCAACATTTCTTCTCTATTTGTAGCAGTGGAATCTCATTCTTCTCAAGTGCTTTTAAATTTGTATTTTTAGCAGATGCTCTTTCCTTTTAGTGTAATTCTGTTAGGAGTGTATCAAGGGTGCCATGTTAGCAAAACTTAGCTATTTTACTGAATGTCAGAAACATACCAACAGCAGCTATGGCAGCAGGAGGAGAGCCCTTTGATCGTGAAAGCTGAGGATTGTTTTGACAGAGCGGGATGAAAAGTTAAGGGAAACACTGTGGCTGTTTTTATTTCTCCTCTTTCTCTTAATGCTTTTGGAGTTAAATGACATCTTTATATTTCCTTTTTGTAAATTTTTATGTATTTATTTATTTAATACAATGAACAAATTAAGGCAAAGAAATACTCTGCTTTTTGGGATAGAATTCCAAAGGTGTAAGGATAGAAATAAATTATGCAGCAGATAGGGATTTTTAACATTTGCATGTTGATTATTCATATGCAGAACTCACTCCCAACACAGACATGCACAGGCACACATGCATGCACATGGGCAAACACACTAAGAGCTTAAGATAGAACAAAAGTCCATGCAAAGGATGGTACTAGGACTTAGCTTCGCATAAAAATTCACCTCTTACAGGTTGTCTTAGCTTCACATAAAAATTCACCTCTAGGCTGTCATCCTAATTAGTTGTTATCAGCTTGCACTATATTGTGCCAGTTAAGCCTTATCATGCATCCATCCATCCATCCATCCATCTATCCATCCATCCATCCATGTCCACGGGTGCAAGATTTCAAATGTCCCCTGCTTATGTCTGTGGCTCCTGTACAAATAAACCTGCAGAATGCAGTCCCACATAACCACATAGATCCCTTGCCACTACAAAAAGGACATGAGAAAGCCATAAAGAATTTCAAGTAACAAGCAAAAGTCATGCAACAAAAGCTTCAGAATGAATTGCCACAACGCAGAATGTGGAGGAACTTATTTTCTGACCCTGCCTAGTTAGACACCTTGTCTACCAAGTCTAAAAGGGGGGAAAAAAGCAAACAGAGAAAAGAAAAACACAAACTATTGCAGTATGAGTCTGTGGTTTGGAAAGAAAAACACTGCTAAATCCCTTCCTGGAGCTCATATATTTCTGTAAATATACAAATATTTTGCACTGCTTTCTAAGCAAAAATATTACAGTTCATCATGAACCAGAACCACTGCTACGAAAGCAGAACACTGATATAAAAAAAGGAAATTTCTATTTCGCTCCAACAGGAATTTTGAACTACAGGAATTTAAACCTAAGGAAAGCATTTCTGATATAAAAGCACTAATCAAACAAATGGTCTGACCTTGCATGACAGAAGATGGGTGAAGAAAAATAATTTTAAGCTCCTTGACTGAGCCAATCAATTTGCTATCCTGCTTTCCCGTTTTTTTTTTGTGGTTTTTTTGGAGATGCACTTCTGTGAAAAAAAGTAAGGCCAGACAAAAAGAGAAAAAAATTATTTATGATCTAGGAATCTTTTAATGGCAAAACATGTATTTTTCTAGCACAGACACAGAAATCCACTTGACAGCCTATCAAGAATGGAAGAAAGAGAACTTCGCTGTGTTTAGTCCACCCAATCCTAGAACAAGGTCTTTGGGAGATTCAGCACTTAAACTTGGCGCAAAGAGCAATTCACATTTCTCATTTATTCAAGTCCTTCTCTGATGTGCCTTTGAAAAGAGAGCAAACATATTTGTTGCTAAGGAAGGCCATACAAATATTTAAAGTTCTGTTTGGATTAGGATTTTGCAACACGAATGTAAAATGAAGTTGGTTCTTTTTCTTTTTCAGCAGGTGAATCCTGAAGAACATCAGTGAGTGAGTAGCAGTAACTTAGAACGTTGCACTGTAGCACTTACGGAGGGATAAAGGAAAGATACCAGGACAGCCAAGATTCATTCTATACTGGTTTAGATGCCACGGATTTTTGCACTGATGCAACAAGAAGCCTTGCTCTTGGTTTCAGGTTGGTTAATTATTGTAGGGGAATGACGGCAGTGGGTTGATTGACATTGATCATATGCAGCTGTGGCCTTGCTTTAACAATGTGCAGCTGTCGCTCACCCCCACAAAGTGGTTAAATAGCTCTGAGGACTGTGGGAGAGGAAGCCCTGGATGAAGGAGGAGCCCAGAGGAGGAAAACCTCAATGTAGCAGAGTGAGGAGGGCATGTGGTCTGGCCTCTGGAGGATGGAGAAACAGCTTGGACAGTAGAATCTGACCAACGGTAAAGCTTTTTGCTGCTTGCTAGTTTGCTTGTGCTGCGACAATTGGTGCCCCGTGTGAGGCGATCTGTTTTGGACTCAAATTACAACAAATTATAATTATTTAGATTACAGTTCCAGTAGAGATTTCACCCCTAACTAAAGTCCCATTGTGCTAAGCATTGCAATATAGTATGGAGTTCCTGTTCTGAAAACTTGCTTCAACAGGGTACTGAGGTATTAAGTGAATCACTGCAAATCGCATAGCTGATGAAGGCTCCAGTTCTCCAGAGTCACAGTTCAGTGTCCCTTCCAACGGGCTACTCAGGCTTGTGCAAAGGTTTGTGACCATTGGGGGGTTTAGCTCCTTTAGTCTCTTAGGATTTTTCCAAAGGCTGAGCTTGTACTTATTAACAGTTTAAAAGAAGGGTGTTCATGTGAGATGAACGATGAACTGGTTGGTCAGTGTACTAATGCAAGATTCATTCCTATGTGAGAATAAGTTACCCATACAGATCCAATTATGTAAGTCATGGTTATTAAACAGCTACAGACTTTGGATGTGCAAGTGTGTGGCACTGGAATAAACTGCTCCATTATTTCTTTTTCATCACCTTCAGCAACACTTAGTTGTTACTGCAGCTTATAAATATTGAGGAAGGAGTACTAGTTAGAAACAAATTTGCTGTTGCAATTCCCAGATTTAAAAAAAAAAACCCAAACAATAAATTCTGCAGCAACAGGGAAATTAATTCTTGACACTATATGTCCCATACTAAGGAAGAAAATCAGTTGATACGATAGTTCAGACCAAATGTTATGAATCAACATAAAATTGAATGCAACAAATAATTTAGTGTATGCCTGCACTGTCATTTTAGTCCATTCCTCTGCTCCTCTGCCCATGTTTCTCACTTGCCATTTCAGTCCCTGCTCCCATTGGGAGTGAATCGGCTGGCTGGCACTGAGGCGAAGCACAGACGCTAGCTACGCAGCTCGCCATGGGCTGCTCACTGCTCCAGGCAGCATGGCTGCAGACCTTCTGCTCCCAGCAGCACTAACCTTGAATGGTACACATGCAAGCTAGTCCCTTTTAACTGCTTTAATATCAGTGTTTTGATTTGACGCAGTTAACAATTATGGCATAAGTAGCCATAACCATGCAGAGACTTCACTAAAAGACTGTGGAAACGTCTGTTTAGCTAATGGTTTCAGGATAATAAATCCCCTAAAGCATCAAGAAAAAAGTTTGGTTTTTTAATGGAGAATAATCTATGAGAAAGCTCTCTGTGAAAGGGAAAATACCATGGAAATAGCTAAGGAGGTAATGGAACATGTCCTGTACTGCTAAGGCCGTGTCCTTAGCTGATATGAACAGCTTTATGCTGAAACTAGACTCTGACAACACTTGGCTCCAGAAAAGGACTGCACTGTTGTAACCCCGAGCATAACTTCTAGGGGCATTGCTGCCTAATTTACCTTTATCCCCAAGGTAGTCCTCAAAGCCTGTTTTTTATACAAGGATATTGAAATGCAATTTAAAACATATTATACACAGCAAGGGCAAGGGCGGCATCAAACACAGTCAGTGGTAATATACCAGTGTAATGGTCTAAAGCGCGCATTAACTTTTGACGTGAGGGCCAGATCCCAAAAAGGACATGGGTGTTTGCAGTAACAAGAGTATAAACGTCTAGGAACAAATGAGATTGAAGGGGGTTTGGGGATTGAGGGGAGTAAGTATATGAAGAACCACAAGCATTCACTTTTTCCTTTAATAAGTTACATAGCAGTTAAATTTCTGGTGCTGATCAGCCACAGAGATGCTGTCTCTTTGGTTGAGCTATGGTCAGTTTTCCTTCTCCACCTTAGGGATCTGCAGTTCAGGTACCAGCCATTTACGTATCTGAAAGCTACTAGGAGTAGCCCATTGAGTAGGAAAAGACAAGTAAAATGGGAAAGAGGTTTTTCTGCGCTTTTTGTTCAGTGTGCTTGTCCTACAAGAATGGTAGTGGTCCTACAAGGTTCTGATAATGGGCATTTTTTGATATGCCACCAATTCTGCAGAATAAAACATTGTTCTTCTTTACACAGGCATCCCCTCACATTAATTCTATCATTAATCCAACATGATTCACAACTGGGAATAGAGATTGTCTTTCTCCATCACACTTGCTTACACACTCTGTTGTCAACAGTTAAGTGTTTAATGGGTCCTTCTCTATTTGTCTCCTGGAACTGTCCTTCTAAGCAGTCATGTGGCAGTTAGTAAAGTTACAATAGGGAATACTGCACCCTTGCACTGTGAACATAAAACACAATGCAAGTTCAACATTCTTTACAGAAAAAAATCAATAGATCTTCTAACAAAGCAAAACCTTCAGCAGTTTCTTATCCAACTCACAAACCCCTTTGGTTCAGCAAGTACAAGATGAATGACAGACAGCACTGAGCTAATTTCAAGAAAACAGTGCCAAAGCAAAATCCTCAAATGGCCTATTATTCCTGAAACCATTGAATTTACACATTCGTCATTATATATGGGGCTGTGTCCTATTATATGGTTAGGACAGTTATTCTACTGATTAAATAGTACATCAATAAAGCCATCTAATGCATCGCTATCCTTAACCTTGCAAGTATGTTAAAATATTGGTGTTAATACACTCTAATTAATGTTTTATTAGTTTACAAATGTACTTATTTCCTAGGCAATCCACACTTCCTTTTTTGTTTCTTTCCCTGGGCTTTGCTTCATTGCCCCAGTAATAAAAGGATGTGCCTCTCCCAAGCCAACGCTGAATCATCACTCTGCCACCTTACACTTATTATCCATCTAAGAAGAGTTCATTAAAAACGTTGTTAAGACTTGATTGCTTTCTGCTTTCATATGTAGAAGCTCTAATGTTGAAAAAAGTGCACTCAGGTGGTTAGAGCAGAGGGCTTAAGCAGTTACAGTATGTCAGTCTCACTGACGGTACGTTGCAATAGTTAATAGAATACCAGACCACAAAATTTCCTGATAAGGAGTTGCAGCCAACTAATACTATCGTTGCTGGTGTCTTCTGATCACTTTCTCTTCTTCATTTACATATTTCTTCCACACTGCTAGCAGACTGCAGAAACTACTTACTGTAGCATCATAGAGGAAGGCTTCACTATCATTTCTGAATCTGTTTTCTTACGAACTAACTTTTTAAATCTGTGGTAGTAAAGGTGGAGTAAAGCTGATGCTGATCTATTGATTTCACTGAAGTACATATAAATTGTTTATTAGATGAGTACTCACAACTAGATGTTACACATGAATCTAGCCAGTGCGAATCACTAAGATTGAATTCAGCAAGAACGGCAGTGCCATGAAGACAAGATGCCAAGGAAAGTTCTCACTTTTCACTGCATAGCAGAGAACTATGGTTAATATAGCAAGAAGTCGTGAAGTAAAACAGATGGAAGAAACATTCTGAGTGTTAGGGAGGAAGCCAGAGCAGTAAGTAGTAAAGGGAGATGACTTGTTTTGCATGAGCAGTCAGCATTCTGGTCAGATATCTGGGTCAGATTTTTGTAAATATTAATTTTCCAATCCTATCTGTTTTACTAATAAGACAACAATATGATTATAGTCTCAGAGGGATTAGTTCTCAGAATGGGTGTTTGTCACTTACCTGGTTGAACCAAAACATGGAACTTTTTACAAAATAGTTCCTTTTTTAAAAAAAAAAGTCTCCACAAACAAGAAAACAAAGCCTATTAAGTCTACGTGACAGACAGATGTGACTTGACCTACCCAGTTGCAGAAAGGGTGAACCAGTTAGAGGGCTCTTAGTAATATTAGTCCCTGTGCAGAGAAAGTGGCTAGCAAGAGGCTTGAATATCCAGAGGCTGATCATTCACTGAGCTCCATCCACAACATGCAAGAGTCCTATTGTATTAGAGCAATAATATATGACTGCAGTAACAATAACTTTAGCACAATGATGATATGGCTACTATGCACATTAACCAAAGGATAATCACCTCTTTTATTTCTCCAGTAGGTGAACAAGACTTTAGTGTTGCTTATCCAGATTATAAAATCAGTTGTAATGGTATTGGAGCTTGTGAAAATGAAAATCACAAGTATCTGTAATAGTGTTGTAGTAATGTACGATGGTTTGAAAATTTTCATATAAATCTTTTATAAGCCCCAAATTGGTCAAGAATACAGAATATCTGCTGTTGTTTGACATCATCACTTACGTTTTTTCAGATGCCTGTCAGCATATTTTTAAACTATTTTATCTCCATTGAGCCTACCACTTGTGTGCCACTTTTGTGGCTACCTACCTGAATTATAGCCAAGAAAATTCAATCAAATTAGCAAAGGATGATAGATTATTTGAATAATTGTTTTCTGAGCATCAAACTCTTCCAAATTTAATTCAAAATTACTTGTCCATGACCACTACAAAATCTCTCTTAAATAATATCTTGATATAATGGCATCAAGACTGAAGGAGAGATACAGTTTGAATTGAGACCCACTCTGCTGCTAGGACCTGATATAGAAAAACCTTTAAGGAAGTGCTTTACGTGAATGGAGAAAAATTCTTCTATTTGATGTGCTGGAGATGATGACAGATTTAAATCTGTCCATTTAAGAATGTGAGGAACCCCAGGAACTGGGTTTCTGGGCCTGCCCATAAGCATTTAGAGTCCTGCTGATTCAGGGACTTCAGGATTTCTCCCATTTCCCCCAAAATAACTGAGAATGTCTGCACTGATTTGGATCAGCATGTGCTAATGAGCAGATAGCTTCACTTGGAGGGAGCGCCTTACGGAAGGGAGATTCTGTCTGGCCAGCCTTTCAAAGACCTTTATTATCTTCTGTTTTGCTGTTTGCGCTGACTCGTGTACCATACCAATTGCCAACTACTGCAGCAGCAGAAATAGCAAAGACAAATTACAATCTCAGCGTTGCATGGGTTGGCAGAGCTGTTGCACCTAGAAAGTTTTCAGGCACTAGGTCTACAGCATCTTGGGGGTTTATAGAGAAGCGTGTTGAAACATGGGCAGGATGGGGAACTGCCACTGAGCTCCTTCACTCTCTTGCAATGCTGCTAAATAGTTTTATCAGGTCCTCCAGGTGGGACTGCTAAATGCTTCAGCGGGTAGCAGTCACAAACCCCAAGTGCTGATTCCCGCATACAAGCAGGGACAACATGTTCCCTACCTAAAGGTTCCCTCATATCCACTGTAATGAACTGGCAAAGAATCAGTGCTAATTTGGCAGGGTGAATGCTTGTGGACTTGAAAAAGAGCTTTCATCTGCTTTTTAAAAATGAAAAAAAAAAGTAAATTATGCTATCCTGTTTCAAAGTCTATTAGAAAGTAGCAGTGATATATAGTTCAAGCTAACACCTTTCACAGTGACTAATATGCAGCTTTCCTCGTGTTCACTAGGATGACTGGTGATAATGATAATGATGAATATCCATGCAAAATATCTGAGGTTTTTGGAAAATGGTTCCCTTTGACTCATTAAGTACACGGGCTTCACCCATAAGATAATGTGTCAAAAGCTATTTCTGAAGAACACAAGCTACTACCTTGTTTAAACAACCCAGGATAATTTTAAAATGACTGAATGTGCCTGGGGATGGCAAACGTAAAGCAAAAGCAAATTTTCCCTCCTTTAAGACTTGTCTTTTTATTAGCAAAGAAAACATTAAGATTACTCTTACTGCAGTTGTATCTCAATTTTATACTCATAGAATTTTGTGATGGTAATAAATTCTTTGAAAAATTAGTATCCCCAGTACAAAGAACTGCAGTTGATGTGCTAACTGCATACAGAGAGAACCATGGCAGTTTACTTGTAGCAGTTAACCTGGAAATGTAAGAAATAAAGTAACTTATTCACTGTGTAATCCTGACATAAACCAAAACAGACACAAAATAATAATATACAATCAAATCCAATGCATGGCTACATGAAGCAGCAAGTGGATGTGACTGGCTCTAAGCTGAGTTAATACATAGGCTGCTTTCTTCACTGAATAGAATCAGATGGCAGATAGTTAACTTCAGGCATCATGTGTCTCAAATATATTCAAGCTTGACATATAATGAAACCAGTAACTGTACAAGAAGTGCCTGTATCAAATGGACCCTCAGAAGAAGCAAGCAGTATAAAGCAAGCATAAAAGCTAGCAATGCCTAGGTGATGCTCTTTTCTCCTAGGGAGCTGTAAGAAGTTTGGACAACCAATGGAAAAGCAGAAGAACCAGTGTAGTCAACCTCAAGTATCATAGTAAAAGGAGGGAAAAGGAAGGAGGAAAAAAGAAAATAAATAAATAAAAAAATACTACATTAATAAGTGTGAAAAATAGTCTTTTCCCTAAAAGGAATTGACTGTATCTAGCCATTCATCTTCTAACATTGTCAACACATACTTCTGCTTCTGTCTTAGAATAGCTTCTTTAATATTTAGGAAGTGCCACTTTCATTTTTCCCCTCTGCCTTTCTGGTTGCATCCTTTATGACTGACTGCTTGTTGCTAACGTCAGTGTCCTCAGGGAGGGGAATCACCTCCCCCCTTGTTTCCAGTCCGAGGCTGATGAGCATGAAGAGAGGTGGCAGTTTGAGGGACTCTGCAGCATGGAAACATGTCCAGCACGGAAAGAGGAGGAGTGCTCGGTAATCTTTGGGTTTTTTCTGCCAGTCTGCTGGGGAGATGTACTGGTGCTTGCATTTCCTCCTAAATGGGAAAATAAAAAGCTATCACAGCTCATTTTAATTGTTTCAAACAGAAAAAAGAATACCAAAAAAATGTTGTGATGTTCTTGGAATTTAAAATATTACATTTATAGTGCATAATAATTTAAGCACATCTTAATTTGCAGCATTGCACCAGGAAGGAAAATTTATCCAAACTCCACCTGCCTTTCACCATCCATTATAACTGCATTTATAAAAACAGGCTTACTAAATAGTCTGACAAGACCTAGAGATAATGACAAAACGTAATCTACTTTTACAGTTAAGTGGGTATGCCTGCACAGCCATTCTACCTGTATCCTTGAAAAGACTGCCGCTGGGTTGCAGCCCGCCAGTTAAACTATGGAGTGTTTGAGAAGCACAGCTCTTAACAAGGAAAAGAGGAATTTCCTGCAAACATTCCTGGTAGTAAATTGGAGGGATCTTCCTGCATGTACAGCAGCAATGCCCTCATCTGCCATTCTGCTTGCAAGCCATAGCCAAATATTTTTACCAAGTGACCAAAAGTAACTTGCTGTTCTTGGATGAACAGCTTTATCTTGCTGTGCTCGGGCTGCTTTAATGACACTAAAAATACAGACCTCATGACTACGTGCTAGGCTAGCAGAATTGGGCCCCTGCTACATTATGGCTCAGACTTTAAATGATATATAATGTCAAAGCTAGAAAATAATTTTGTTTCTTAAAGTGGACAGGAGATGTTATTTAAACTGCCTGGTTGGAGTCCTATAATCAGTCATCCAAAAAAAAATTTTATTATTTAAGACTTATTCAGAGGCAGACAATCTGAAAACCTATTTTTATACAATAAAAAAGTTTATAGGCTCTCATAAACATGTAAATTACTTCTTCATACACGTAATACACATTGATTTCTTTTGTTTCATATATAAGACTTTCTGTTGTGCTTTGTGACCGTGCTTAGCAGTTCCTATTTGCCAACACCCCACACCGGGGTTTTCTTTGTTATTAGCAGCACCAACCTAAAACTACTCTCCACATGTGCCCTGCTATTAAAACTATTCCTTTGGTACATGGGTTTGAATTAACACAGACTATTCCACCTAAGACCTCCAACAGCACCTGAACTTGTGTAGATACGTGTGTGCTATTGCAAATATGTTTGCTAGATTTTGCTGTTGTTTTGCTGCAGGTGGGTGCAAGCAAATACTCAGCTGTGTCACCTGTGTCCCGAGCTGCGTGCTGTGATACGTTGGCTTGCAAAAATGTTAACGCAGGTCCACGGCTTTCAAGCTGAAAGAGAAGTGCGGGAGATCACACCTCCCTTCTCACATGGTCAGACCTACGGGTAAGTCCCAGATCACAGTAGCTTACGTTGTATGAACTCCCAGCTGCTGTGTGCTTACAGCCCAGGGTTGTGACAGCCTGGGTTTGGTTACACAAGGTTACTAGGACACAGAGATGCCTTGATGATTTCTCCCATGCAAACTGCACATACTTCTCTGCAAACTGTGGCTTATGGACACAGCATAATGCTCACTCCTCTATCAGTTAACTTGACTATTTAAGGTGATGGGACTTGTATCTTCAATGGGAATGTGCGTTGTAGGAGGTAAGGACACCAACCACCAAAGCAGAGTTTTTCTGCAAGTGCAAATTGGCAGTTTTTATTAAAAAATGTTCTTTGAAGCAGTCACATCATATAATCTGAGCAAATGAGGCTAATGTAATGACTTGAAGCATTTTTTTTTTCTCACCATCACAGAAAAAGGAAGCGGTTGCTTTTACAATGTGCAGCAGCTATTATATTAAATTAATAGATCTAATATGTCTGGATTTGTAGAAAGCTATTTGACAAAGTTTCCCTTGATAGATTATTGTAAAAGTTCTCTAAATACGGGTGAGGTAATACATTATTAAGATGGATAAGGAATGGGTTAGAAACCGGAGACATGAATTAAAGGTATCTGTTATTCATAGGAGTTGGTAAAGAGTGAAAACCCACTGGGCTCTAATTGTGTCAATATTGTTTAATACTCGTTTTAACATTTTCAACAGAGCTGTAGCATGATCCTTCTTTCTATTTGTGGGTGTTACCCCAGAGAGAAGCATAGCTCAGTGAATTGTAGCATTTATGGGCTTGAACCAAAGGTTTCAGGGCAGTGGGTCAGGCCACACAGGATTATTCACATCAGTGAAGTGAAAGGCTGCACAGACAGAATTTAAGCATTAACCAGCCAGAGCATCATCAACCACTAACACACACTGAAACAGTGAAGACGATGGTTAAAGGATGGATAGCAAAATGTCCCAAACTGTACCAAGGCAATACCGGAAAGGTTTTAAAAATGTAAGTAGGGCCAGTATTTTCACATTTGGGCAGATCTGCCAGCCATGGGAAAGCGAGCTTTTAAAGCCGCTGCATTGATGACAGGCTGACAAATCAAAACCATCTTGTTGTGGCAGTACTGAGTATTGCATGTGTTGTCCTGTTGGTGATGGTAGCCCTGCTTACCACATCCAAGTGCTCAGATCAAGCTGTGTTTTCTAAAAGGGAAGCTGACATCTGCACATGATTTAGATGAACACCACTAGTGCTCAGGCCCCCACAGGTACCTCCCAAACAGTCAGGTGCAGTCTAACCCACTGGCACACCTGGTCCATGACAGACCTGACTGAAATCCCTGTGAGGTCTGGAGATCACTGCTGCTGGATTTGGTGGAGTTGGATCATGTCGCTCATGACTGCCGTATCAGTTCCAGGCACTATGTATGTTTCCATGCTGAGCTATATATGTAAGATAGATTTGAAAGGAGTGATTTTTGCAGAAGGAAGACTGTGCACCAGCTTCCCCATGAGTACGATGATTACCTGACAGCTCTCAAGAAAGCTTTCTAGACGTTTAAATTTTCTATTGTTCCCTTAATAAAAAAAGGCCCCTTTTATGCAATGAGATCAGCCATACCGGCTTTTCAGACATTCGTATGGTACACAGTGACAGTGCTTAGAAATCAAAACCAGCAGTTGTGTTTGATCCACAGCGGTGGCTGAAAACAGTGTATACCATCTAAACTGGTACATACAACCCCCAGGGGTGAGGCAATGTCTGAACTTTAAGGACACAATTCTTTTTCAGAGATTGTGACATGAATGTTTTATGTGTGAATCAAGATATTTTTTTTCATTCAAAAGAAAGTGAAATGTAATTTGAATGCATGCTGTCAGATGAGTGACACCTACGGGGAAATTATAGCATAATAATCAAAGTCTGAGATGGAGGAACACTCTATTTGACCAAAGAAGAAGAGATCACACAGTCATTAATATAACAATAGACAGGAGTTTTGGTACTTAGTACCAGTAGTCTATTTGCACCTAAATGGCAGCAAGACAGCCACGCAGAGAAGAATGAATCTCTCTCTCATTGATTTTTCAAACATTGCTAGCATTAAAAGTGACAGGTCACTTCTAATTCAAGCATAACATGGCCGTACAGAACAAAACACTGGGAGAACAAAATGAGCCGACCGAGAATTTGATTACATTTTGCTTTTCTATGTCTATCTTTAAAAAATCCGTATTTGAAAAAAAATCAACCCTTTATGAGTTGAAAAAGGTCACATGATGGCCAGGGGCAGGATTACCTGGGGAAGTAGTTTGAATGGGCTGGCCCTGGTAAAGACAGCAATGTAGCCACAGTAGCCCAAAGCATGACTTTTCTGTGCTGAAAAAGGTTATTGGTTGTCTGCAGTGTAGTCATGACCACATTCATGAAATGTATCTGTGCTGTTATGCGGCTATTTTTTCCCCCTTTCTCTGAGGTCAGTGATGTCATTGTGACTGGAAGAAAGCTAATCAACCCCTTAACAGATGAAAAACAGCAACAGTTGGTTTTTCTCTCTCTTAGCCACAGTGTGTACATGTGGACTCTCCTCTGACTCATGGTTTACTATATCTAATGTCAGTAAGAGAAAAACAGTGTCAGAATTGGATTTGATACTGGGGGAGAGTCTTCTATGTTGAGAATAAATACAGGGTGAAGGTTTACGGGGGCAGGTTTTCATTGAATTAGCAGAGGAGGAAAGGAAAGCAGCCTGCCCAGAAATAAGACCGCTATTTAATGAAAAAAGGGCGGGTCCTGAGAATTGAGTATGGGTGTCTCCAGGAATTTCCAGGATCTTCAGTGTGAGATTTAAACAGAATTTTTGGGTAGTAGT
The DNA here is from genome assembly GCA_035590275.1 of Ibycter americanus. Classification (NCBI taxonomy): domain Eukaryota; kingdom Metazoa; phylum Chordata; class Aves; order Falconiformes; family Falconidae; genus Ibycter; species Ibycter americanus. The sequence goes on along the minus strand of JAVJGI010000035.1, from coordinate 32,347,816 downwards.
ATCAAAAGAAAGTTAAATGCCTCAATACCTCCTTTGTATAAGTGTGACCTCCCTGTCCTCTCTGCTAAAGCAAAGTCCGCAGGACTACATGAAGTGCTAGGGTTCCCTGTGCAGCTCTGGAAAGAGTACCTGAAAACTAGCAAAACAATCAGGAAACCATCTAATTTGCTAATAGAAAACCAGGAAAAATGGTTTTGAATTTTAAATTCTCAGTATATTTCAAGCAGGAGTCTAAATATTTTGCTGAATGGTATCTAGAAATAGCTCAGCACACTGGATTCTCCTGCAGGTAGATACCTATACACTCTTACATACTCTTTGTTTTCAAAACATGGAAACGTGGTGCGCAGTTACTGTTTCCTCCTGGGAGGAAGAATCCTTGGTGCAAGTCCTAGATCTAATGACTGTTAGTACATTTTACAACATACAAGCAAAATACAGACCTTGCCCTTGGAAATGAAACAGGTACCTAGGACTTTCCCCTCCAGGTACACATATTTAGTATTAGGCTGGAAAGCCATGCCCACACTGTCCCAATTAACTATGTATTCTGTGCTAATGAGAATAGCTTTCATGGAAACATTGAGAATACATGTTCCACACTGCACATAATATTTCAGCTGATTACTGTAATCAGAGGAGGTGGACTTGACCCCATCAGACTGGAAGAACTGAATAAAAGCTTTAAAAATGGAGCTGCTATTTAAACTGATAGGATGGGCGACAACACCATCTTCCTTCCCTTGGCTTTGTCTTAAAGACTATTTAAGGCAGCATGAGCTGGTTCATATGCTGTTCCTTGCTTGCCAGATTAGTATGAGGAAAGAAAGTGGGACACTTTATGGATGTGGCTGGAACTTATGTGGGGAAATACTGAGTTACCTGGTAGTGCTAAGAAGGAGAAAATTCTGCATGTGCCTGGAGGTCTCCTTGGAGCTCTACTGTTAAAAAATGATCTCAGTAGGGACTTGAGGCACTTCCAGGCTTGGACAGCAGTTGAATAGTTTCTGTGGATGGCAGTTTTGGTCATCTAAATCTACATCCCAGCTGAGCACCAACCACAAGGCATGAGGTTCAGCTCCTGTGAGGTATTTAGGTGCTTAATGCCCACTGGTTGTGATAGGACTCAGATGTGAAGGTACATTTGTAGATGTCAACTTCAAAGTTCATTATAAGTGTTTCACTCAACCAAATACAACACGTTTTTTCACTATATGTGAAACAGTATTCTAGGCTAGTTTTTATATCTGTACTTAAAGCCCACATGCTGTGCATAGTCCTGCCATCAGAAATGTTTAACCCACACACTGTTCTTTTAAAGGAAAAATAATGTTTTCTTTACATAGCAGCAGGGATTTCACAGTTGAAGACTGAATAATGTATCTTTTAAAAATAGCACTTTATGCTTTCATTTCCAAAGCCTTTTGCTAATACTGGGCTCAGCCATGCATCCCTCCAGGTACTGAACTCCTCCGACTATATAGCAAGATACAGATATAGGAACTGACAGGATCAGTCCCATCCTTATACCCCTCCTGTGAAGTAAATTATTATCCTCTTGTTACAGACAAGGAGACAAATACAGACTTTTGTAAGATTACCATGCTGGGTAGCTGCTCACAAAATCAAGGCCATATTTCAAAACAGATTCTATCAGCTCATTGAGCACACAATTTTGCCAATGCAGTACACTGTGAAACAGGAATTAAGTAGTAGTCTGGCAGTGATCTGTACTTTACTGGGATTAATAAAAATTAATTCTGTATTTATACCGAGGTGCTAAAATTATTAAACTAATTAAGGATGTAACATTACAAAGATCCTAATGGATATCACAGATTTTCAAGTGCAAAACTTTACAGTAAATTTGTTTCAATGAAAGAAAGTATGTTCTCTCTCTGTTGTTATGCTTTGCATATTATTTTTGTAAATGCAAAACCAAGACATTTAAGAGATTAAAGCATATTCCCAGCAAAAATACACTTAGAAGTTGCCTCCTAACAATTTTGTTTCTGCAAAGTTAGAACTGTCTGACCTTTCTGGATAGCGTAAAACTTCGGTTATGTTTATGATGTTGAAATTTATATGACTTTGCTAAAAGAGCAGTTCTTAATTCTCAAGCTTTTTGGAAAATTTCAGGGTTTTGAATTCTTCAGAATACAAACCCGCTTATTTCTAGAAGTAAAAAACTAAAGCATAGTCCTGGCACATTTCTGCCCTTTTTACTTGTATAATGAAGTTGTAGCTGTTCTACACACAATCCTCTTGAATTTACTGGGACTAAGACCCACAAAGCTGGGCTTGTGACCCCATATATCAATATTCATTATGGAGAGGAGCCTAAATAAATGCAACTTTCAAAATGCCAACCATCTGAAAATCTCTGCTTTAATTGTTGCTATGAGAAAGCTGGCTCTTAGAAATTAAAGGTCTGGATCATTGTATGTTAGCTGACTCTCTGTGAATTGTATGATCACTTTTAATACACTAGCCTGTGAATTTACACTTATATCTCAAATAGTTACACTTGTATCTTAAAGACGCAGACCCAACTTCAACTGGAAGTGCCTCTGAAGGAAGTTCATGATGCTGGCAACTCTCTAAGCTGTCTTTCATCAATCACGTTAGGACAGGGGCTCGGCCTGAAATTGTGCCCAGCCTCTAGGCTAGAAAGCAAATCTACTTTGTCAGGACTTGCACATCCAGCCTACAAACTTTGCGTGGGTTTCCCCTGTGGTGTCTGCACACAAGTCTGGATGTTGAGAAAAGCCGTATGTTTTTTGGAAAGCTTTCAATGCGCAGGAGTGTGCTGTGGTTGTACTAAGGTTTCCAAACATAAATGACCTTATGTGTTTAAAACCTGTGTCTTAGCCTGAACTTTCTTGGCTTCAATATACAGCCGCTGGGTCTTTTTGTAACTTCATTGACTAGAATATCATCAGTTAGGCACAACATCGTTGTCACTTAAGAGAAGATGTTCCAAGTGTCCTGAAGGGAGCAGACCATAAGAAATGGCTGCACTGCATCTAATCCTGTGTCCTTTTGCCAGTCGTGGCCACCAGCAGGTGCCTGGGGATGCAAGCCTCCAGTGACACCTCCTGGTACGCACTCTTGCCAAGAATTTGCAGCTTATGGACTTCTCCAGAGGGATTTAGATAAATCTTTGCATTTAATAGCTCAACAAGATTTCTTGTCCGTGCTTTTATACAGTGTCCTCTTGAGATCGTGTAAATGGTTATCGTTCATAGCATCCCATAGCAAGGGTTTCCACCGGTTTAACTACATATTGTATAAAGATTCACCCTGTTTTGTTCAGTGTGAACTTGCTTCCTGCGAGCTTCATTGGGTGCACAGTTGTTCCACAGAGAATGAATATAAACAGTAAAGTTCTTGGGCTATTTAGTTTTATATGCCTCTGCCACATATTTGATCTTTTCTGGGCTGAAGAGTCCTGGCCTGCACAGTCTTTCTTCACATGGAAGATACTCCATACCTGTGATCTTTGCTGTTCTGCTATAAGCTTTTTCCCGCTCTGTCTTTATGAGATGAGGCAAATAAAGCTACATATGTTATAACTGGGCGCAAAATACGTTTAAACAGTTACTCAGTTTTGTAAGCAGCTTCTGCAATCCTTAACAGTTGCTCCATCTTGAATAACTTCATATTATTTGTAAAGATTGATACCTCATCTGTCATTGCTACCTACTCCTAAGTTGCTTATGAAGGTGATGAACAGCCTTCTGACCACTTACTGAACATTTATTCTTATCTTCTGTTCCCTGTCTTTTACCCAGTTATTTAACCATGCAACTGTCTTCCTCCTTATAATGCCTTAATTTCCTTAAGAGCATTTGGTGAAGGATGTTGTCAAAAGCCTTCTGGAAAACCAGTAGTCGAGCCTGCATCGATATGCTTGTCACCTCCTAGAACCTACAGGTTTGTGAGACAGGACTGCTCATCACAAAAGCCACATGACTCTGGCTCAGTATCTGATATAATGGTCCAAATCTGCATTAGATACAAATTAAACTTCTAATATAAAACCAAAAAAACCCAGACACTTGATGTGTGGAAGGAAGAAGACAGAAACAGGACAGTCAGTTAATACTATTGGAGAAGAGTGATTCAACAGAGATGGTGAAAATTATGGAGGATTGAGAAATATTTCAGAGGGAAATAGAAGTAGCAGTGATGAACTTTAACTTGAAGTAAGTAAACACACATTAGCCTAAAATAATCCCATACTTCAATTACTGAGCACAATTACTATGCTCTGAGCAGGCAGAACCTCTCCATAGGAGCAAACATAAATAGCAATATCAATTTCTGCCCAGCCTCCACCAGAAGTTAACAATACAGATAACATTTTTTAAATAAGCAGAGGAAAATCAAACATACGACATCTTTATATTCTTCAGTGCTATTGTTGTATTTGCAATGAAGAATCAGGGACTAGCTAAAACGGTAGCAGGAAAAATAAGGTTTAGAGGTCCTTTTACTGTAACATTTAGCAGTGTGAATGGAGAGAAAGAAAAGGAAAGAAGCGGCGTGTTTTACAATTATTGGGAAATATATTTAACATGTATAAGTAAACTGTGGGATTCACTGCTGCAGGGGGCAAAACATCTATGATGACCTTGAATGATTAAATGATACATCCCAAAATATCGTGAAGGAAATCATAAGGGCAAGGCCACAAACAGGAGTCAGAAAATTATATTCCACATTAATCTGTAATATTATAGAACCGACTAGCAACAATAGGAATCATTGGTTCTTGAGGAACCGTTCACTGGATGGATCAGAACATGGTAGGGTGTGTGATTTTCCTTTTGAAGATTGCAAAGTAATAAATATGAAATGTAAAAAAGTTTATATTTTTAAAATCCTAACTTAAAACCCCCTAAATTATAGAAGAAGCTAAGCTAAGCAATGTTTGATCAGCCAGCTAGCTGTCTTCAATATTTATGGGTTTCATGGAAATAACAGTACTTGTCAGAACTAAATGTATGCTGTCATGGCCACTAATGCAAAGTCACAGCGACTTAATTTTTCAGGTCTTCTTTTTAGTGATACAAGGCTTAAAATGTTTTTAAATGCATTTAGAAAGTTCTTTGTTAAAAACCTCAGAATGTCCAAAAGCTGGTATTTTTAAAAGATTTTGGAATAATGTATTATGCTAAACTGTCTGAGAATGGCTATGCATCATTGTAAGTATCAGCCTGGCCTATTCATCTTCCAGACGCCGTGAATTTGCACAGTGAAGCCAAATCCAGAATTCTGATTTTGTTGTACCTGCTCTGACTTCAGTGGAGGACCTTCCTGAGCGTGATCACAGGACTAACCGAATACAGGAACGTAAGAACACATTCTGTGTAATGGTGAATACCTTAACTTGGATTGATTTCAGAGGAAATTAACTTTAGGAAGAGCTAAGAATCCTCTAGGAATGACTTCTTTAAAAAAAAAAAAACCAAATAATCCACAAAAAAACCCAAAATACAAAATCAGAAAAAAATCCCTGTTAATATGTGTGTATAAGTCCTGATTTGGTCATTCTTCAACACTGCTTAATTGTGAGCTACCAATTCTTCCTTGAAGATTATCATACTCTAATCTTATATTCATTGATATATGAGAGTTTGAAAGATGTGTAAAGAGAACAACTAATTTCACTGCAAAAACGATGAAAACAGGAGATAGCTTTTAAGGACCAGATTATATGAGTATGTAACAAAGCCACTGACTTCCCTATTGTCATATTAAAATACTGGTAATTTTTCATTTCTGTGATTGGTTTATGAGGAAGAAAACTTCGGGTTTATCTTCCCTGAGGTAGTTCAGATATTTACCTACCTGGATCTGAAATATCTATGCTCTTATAATCCAGCCGCTTGTCCTACATCTTGGGAACACTTCAAAATTTTGCCGAAGTATGTCAAAAAAGATGACCTGTGTGAATGAATAATTACAAGAGACAGTCATGTCAGGCTTGTCCTACCCTTAAAACTTTTTTTATCAGAAGATGCTGATCTAGCCAAATTGCTTTGCAACTCAGGCTGATCAGAACACACCTGTTGCTACCATAGCTCAGCTGACAGATAATATCTTACTAAGCTGCATTAGCTTGGTGGATTAGGACCACCAAGTAAATTCCTGCACTCTGCACCCAGAAAATCATTCAAGTAGTACTTTTTGGGTACATGAATTTATAAAGCACTCATCTTGATAAACATCGAAGTCATCAAACCTCTTCCCTCCACAGACAATGGAGTAGAGCCCTATGCTGGGAGCCCTCACCAGCATCTTCTAGTTCTCAAATGCTGACTTAGGGGGGCTACCTGTCCTTGGAGCGAGTGTGTCCTGGGCTTGGGGGGTGTCAGCCCTGGTACCCTTCCTGCCCCCCTGCAGACTGCTCACCCATTAGACCTCAATTCACAGCACAGAACGGTGCTGTCTGCATCCTGCTGACCCCACACCAGGGAACAGCAGGGAGTGAAATGAAACCAGTTTTATAGAGAGTGCAATTAAAGCAAGCAAGGGGCAGAAGTTCATCATCCCCCTTTAACAGGTGGTGAGTTTAGATAAGCTGCTCTGATGACAGGACTGCTGTGCAGTTGGATAGCCACAGACTTCTGAACTTTGTGGAAGGTGGGTCCTTGATTTACATTTTGGTCACAAAGGATTTTTCTTCCCACCGAAAAAACACACCAGTTACTCGTAATATTATTTAAATGCAATAATTTTAGTACTGGTGAACACTCTGCAACAGAGTGACAGCATGATAGTCTTAACAGTTCTACCTTGTAGAAATCTTTCTAATTTCTCAGAATATATTTTACAGTATTTCTTAGTGTAATAATATCATCTTAAACCTCAGCTTTTAAAAAGATTTTGGGAAAAAAAATAATCCTGTAACAAAAATAGAAAATTCTAACATGTTTTATGGCAACAGTTTTAAATGAAACTGTTTCAGCATTAAAAATCCATTAAAAGTGAAACGAAACCTCCCAGCATAAAGACAAATATCTAGGGATTCAATTACTGAAACTGCTTGCAATCAACTTATTTAAGTGGAATATCCTTTTTTCAAGCTTATAAGAAAAAAGAATTCTTGAAATAAAATAGAGAAGTCAACGCCAAAGTTTCTCTACATCACAAAGCAATAAAGCAATTTAATATGGTATTAACATATGAAACAGAAGTTAACTATGCTTTTCAAAGATCTCTTTAAACAGAACTGAGAAAAATGGGCTGATGATATGTTCTTAGGCTTCCGTTTCAAAATTGCAATGTTCCATAGTTTCAGATGAGTGAGTTGAGTAGGAAAGTTGGTTGTCTTGTACTGTGCTTGTGCTTCTGGACCTAATCCCATTCGTAATTAGAAATAGAGAATATTTGTCAAAATTTGTCAAATCTGAAAACAGTTTTGAATTTAGTCTTATCTGACTTATTAGCAAAGTGTCTAGGTCCTTTTTTCCTTCCTAATCAAGATGAAATGGATAGAAATATTCAGTGTTTACTTATATTGATCCAGAACAAATTAAAATACAGTACTGTGAGAATCTGTCTTAGCTCTGTTACAAGAGGTCTGGAGTTCAAAGATTTGTACTGCTATATATTTACTAAGAAAATAATATCCATCCTTCTGTACTAGCTGATGATTTCTTCAGCTAGAAAAATAATAAGAAAAATCACTTTTCTTCCAAAACGTTAATGTTCTAGGGAAAGTTTTTCAACTGTTATTTGTTATCTTCCTAACAAAACTGAAAATAATTACAGCAACACTTCTTACCACTCACAAATCTAACATGCATATAATCATGGTAAGAACAGTTATTTTCCAGCTTTATATTATATACGTACATTCCTCTTAATCATTTAAAGGTGGACACTTTCAGCGCAGGAGGCGCAGGATGGCAGAGAGACCGGAGACCTGAGCCTGCCCAATGCCGTCATCACCCGCATCATCAAGGAGGCGCTTCCTGATGGAGTAAATATTTCCAAAGAAGCTCGGAGTGCAGTATCTCGAGTGGCAAGTGTGTTTGTGCTTTATGCAACACCATGTGCAAGTAACTTTGCCACGAAGGGGAAGAGGAAAACACTGAATGCTGCCGATGTTCTCTGCCATGGAGGAAATGGAGTAAGCAGCGTGTGTGGCCTTCTGCAAATTACAGGCTTGATAATGTTAACTGGTCACTTCCCCAACTAACTAGTGGCTGAACAAAAGCACACATTGATTTAAATTTTCCAAGTGATGAAAAATCCTCCACTTAACCTGCTAAAACCTTCCAGGGATTAAGTCCTGCCTTTACTAACAGTATTATGCCCTTGGATGGTAGTCGGGGTCAGCATACTGCATGAAAATGCAGCTGTCCTTTCCCTGACATATGGTAGACAGGCTAACAATAACATTTTTGTTCAGCTCTGCAGAATCAGTTTGCAGAATGTGTAATTTACATAGTCAAGTTGGTAGGGTTTTTTACTATATGTATGTATAAGCAAGGGAAATGTAGAAAACTGGAAGGTTATTAGAAGAGGCTGAAGTGGAGGTTAAGCACTGGCAGGAGAAGAGGATTATGAATTTCTGGCAAAGACCCACCTTCTCGTCTGTAACATAGACACATCTCTGGTGTCACACAGCAGAGAAGGAGGAAGAAAGATAGCTGCAAAGAAAGGCACAGTTGTGAGAGAGGCAGACAAAAGAGACTAATTGCCATGTTAAATGGCAAATAGGGGCATGCCTGCTAAAAGCAATTTGAGTTCACAAGGGTGAAAAAGAAGGAAGGCACTGAGTTCATATATAAATGACACAAATTAGTAATAAGCTATTTATTCTTGCAGCTCCCATCACCTTTGACTAATAACAACCTTTCACAGTAAAGTAATGATTAAAGTCATCATGACCAAATTTAACCCACTGACCAAGAAGTCGGCAAATGAATCCACTCTTGTGACTAAAGTCAAGAATGGGCAGTGGTATGAAATTAACCCAATCTTAATGATATTTGAGAAATGTAATTTCATGCTCCACCTCAGTTGGTTTGTCTTGCCTTGTTATATTTCTTTAGAATCACTAATACTATTTTTGAACAAGGGAGAAGGTCTTTAGAAATTGAAAATGTCATCAGTGAACTGAAGAGAAAGTTTAGTTTCATCCTCAACTCCTAAATATGCTGGTCCTATGTAAGAGACGTCTAAATTATGGGGACATCACAGTTAAATGACAGGATAATCAGTTTCATCTTTTATGACAGCTAATTTGTCAATGAATAGCACATTCCTCTTTCAGATTTTACCTTTGGATTCAGGCAGCTGAGGAACTGAAAGACACAGTCCAGCCCTCTCCACCTACAGCAGAACCTGCACCAGCTGCTGGACGTGGCCTCTCACAGGAAAGCTTAATTTTTTGACAAAACTGTCCCGTAAGGCTCAATGGGACCAGGATTTTGTACTGTATTTTGACAAACAGATGATACCGTGTGCAGAGGTGGATTACCCGAGGAAACTGTGCCACATCGCACAGGACTATCCTGTGGCACGTCAGTTCTTAAAACTCTTTTTAAAGCGCAGCGTGTGCCAGCGCTGCCGGCCGAGGCCTCAGCCCCGGGCCGTGCTGAGGGGGGTGGCCGCGGGCACCACGGCCCCCGGAGAAGCACAGGCCCGACGGACGGAGCGTCACGTTCCGGGGAAGCACATCAGGGCAGCGACAGCTCAAGGAGCAGCGCCAGCCTGAAGCCATCACCTGCCAGTTCACCTTCCCGGCCTGTGCCAGCCGGCCAGCCTGCTGCCGCCCCCGAGCTGGGTGCTCACTGCTGCGCCTCCACACGGCCTCCTGCCCTACACACCGCCCCACCGCGCTGCCTCACCCACCGCGGCACCTCCGCACTCGCCACTCGCCGGCTACTCACGGCTCTTTGCTGCTCGCAGCCCCTCTCCGGACACCCGCCGCACACAGCCTGTCTCCTCCTGCAACAGGGCGCTGCTCCACCGCACGGCAAGGGCGCTGCCGGCGGCACCGGGCTGGCGCGCACGGCGCTGCATCCCGAAGGCGCCCCGACCCCTCCCAAGGGAGAATTCAGCCGGCAGCGCTAATTGCCGGGGCCGCTCCGCGCCCGGCCCCTCC
>JAVJGI010000035.1:32172625-32300856 GCA_035590275.1 Ibycter americanus | reverse complement strand
AAAGAGAATAAAAATGTATTCACAGAGCAGTTACTATATGTTACAAATAGAATTTTGCTACTCAAAGGCAGAAAAATGGGATTTCTCCTGCAAATGTAAAGTAATATATGAAGTGGCTTTGGGTTTTTGTTTGTTTTGGTTTTTACTTTTTTGAAAGTTTAAAGCTGTTTGCATCAAATTGATATAGTGTGCCAATGTTTCAGCACAATGCTTTTCCTGAACTGGCAGCTGGTTTGTTAAGTTAGATGGTTGTCATACTGAATTAGCAGCGAAATTGTGGTGTAGCTCGGAAGCCGGAGTGGTCAAAGGTATTTGCAGGAAACTTCAACCTTATGCAAGTTTAGTTGTTTGCTGTAGTAATTGGAAAAACCAAAAATATTATTAAGGGCCAGTGCACCCCCTTCCTAGCTTGCATGAAATGTTTTGAAGGCCCTAGTTGCTCTTAGATTTTGAACAACAAAATATTTAAGAAGTTACCCTCTACTTGTACATCCGTAGATTTGTGGGAGGTGCACTTGGATCAGCCCGTGGATCCCGCACAGCACTGGGCTCTCTTCCCTTGTAGCTATCTTCCGACACGCCGCCCAGCACTATACAAATGCAAAACTGAGATGCTCCTGTGGGCCTAAGTCTGAAAGGACTAAGCTGGAGGGGGGAAACAGAGGCAAAGGGCTCGTTTGGTGGCTGAGTGAGAGGGAGAACCCAGTGGATTTGCGTTCTCCCCTAAATGCTTATGATTGCCCCTGGATCCCAGTGACCAGTTGCAGCCCTGAATAACGGCAAGTTCTGAGCACGGAGGGAGGCTTCAAAGGTAGCTCGTGGAAGGTTGCACAGGGCTCTGGAGAATACCAGCCTCCCTAAAATCATCTGGGGGAAGTCACTATCATTCACAAAGGGAAGCAATTGATTTCTGTTGTTCACATCATCTGCAAAACTTTCCTGCCCTTTGGAAGGAAGGAGCTTTCATTTAGCTTCTGCAGCCAAGTTCTAAGTAAGATACAAGTATCTTAGTATTTTGGGCGTGTTTTAATCTTTAGGAAATTATTCAAATCAATGCCAAACTGTCATATTTTTAATCTTTTAAAAAACTCTTATGATTAGAATAGGGGAAAAATGTTTAGAGATGCACATATGTGTACTATATATCTATATGTATGTATAGCATACTATCCACTAGATGGACTCATGAACAGGATGTTCAGAATCAAAACTCAGCCTCCTAGTAAGGAGGAATACCTGATGTTAAGCTGCTGCTAGAGCCTGGCTCACAGCAGCAGAGCTGGGGAAAGGACCTTCTGCACCTGCACCTTCTGTCAGCACAAGGACTAACTGTAATTTGCCAGGAGGGAGGTTCTGGCTGGCTCCCAACGCTCGCTCTAGTGATGGTGTTGAGAAGACTGGAGTATATCCAGCCAAGAATCTTACAGATTTCTGAACATACAAAGCATTATGTAAGTGCTTGAGGTAATTTAAATTGGACCTCTTGTATGTGCTCAGAGTGCATGTAAGGGCACCATATGGCCATAAAAGCGGGAAAGGTATGTGCTGAAATGCGCTAATAATTAGCTTTAGCAGACAATTGAATATTCTACTTGAAATGACAGGCTTATTCACAATCATTTTCTTCAATTACTCCCCTCCTCTCCCCTTCCCCAGTCACAAGCTATATTATTATTTCTTTGTGTTGGTTTGTTCCTTACCATAACCAGCTGCTTTTCACTTCAGTTGCTGTATTTGTTAAATGATGCAATACTTTCTCAACTCATAAAATCTGAACAGCTAGCAAAGGCATCAGCAGCAACCATTTCATTAAAATAATTGTTTTTAAATCACCTTGAACATACAGCTGTAGTTATCCTACAGTAAGGGCTAGAAATGACCTCCAGAGAACATGCCTACATTTCCAGCTAGCGTGGGGCTGTCAGAGTAGCGCTGTATTATCTGCTTACTCAGTTCTGACATCAGAAACAAACCAAAGAACAGTCAAAAAAGAAAATGGAAAAAGACAGTAGCAAAGCTTTGTGACTAATACCCACTCTTATTCGAGCTTCCTTCTGTTTCATGCAGTGCAGAAGCTGAAGTAGTTCTTCAGCAGCTGTAATGATGCTGGGGCTCGACAAAGGTCCTGGGATACTTGACTGTAAAACTGAGTGGAGGGTATACAGTGGCTCTGATCCTTGATAAAGTAGTCAATGATGTCAGTGGGAAAGATGTCCCAATAGTAACAAGACGATGCAACACAGAAAGCAGAAGTGTCTTAGTGCTGTGAAAGCAGAGTAAATTTAATGGAAATAAATAATGAATGCTGCAAAGGAAAGTAAATGTGTGCTCCTACCACAGCCATTCAGTCCCTGTGGCTGACTTTAGTTCTTCAAAGAGCAGTACCCTAAATGCTCCAATCCTTTTGGGGAACTGGATTAAACTTAATGGAGTTTTTCTTTCAGATAGCAGTATAAGGCCAAGTCGATCTTTTTTCTTCATTTCAAATCTGTAGTTGTCTATGGATACATCTTTCCATAAGTATTTTGTGAGAAATACATGACTAGATTGATAGCGTAATATGTGCTATATAAGTGAGTGTTGTCAGAATCATAGAGGCATAGGACTGCAAGGCACTTTATGGGGTCACCTAGTTCAGTATGGAAATACTTTCCCTATATCATTCCTGATGGATTTTCCATTCTTAATGCTATGAATGGCTATCTTTTTCTCCAAAAATGCCAAAGACAGTGACTCTGGGACTTCTGCAGGAAATCTGTGACAGTAGTTCATTATCTCTGTTGTTGAAAGCTGAATTATTTTTTAATCAACCCCCCCTTTCTGTATCCTGGGTCTTTTGTCTAATCAACATTCATTTCTTGTCCCTGTCTGCTATGGACATGAAGACCAAGATTATTTCCTTCTTCATTCCAGCAGATTTTTGTGTCATTGAAAGTGTTACCATGTTCCCCTTTTTTACCTCCTTTCCTGTATTCTAAACAACCCTGATCCAAATAATCATGACAGGTCTTGAGGAAGAAATCTTATGTTTCAATCTAAGCCTATTATTAGTGGATACATCAAGTGGGTTTGAGAGGCCAACTTCATTAGATGTTGAAATGAAATTGGGATTGGCTGCTCCTTCCAGCCATGGATGACTGATCACTCTCCACGTGAGATCAGCCTGTTGCTACGGCCTCCTGTGGGATTCTTGCTGCAGCGATGAGAAAATATTGTAAACTGAAGAAACAAAAGAGATGCTTAAGATACCACAAGAGAAAACAATAAATTTGTTGACTGTGTTTTCTATGTAGTCTTTCAAATGTGAAGAATCAACAGTAACAATATACACCTGTGAGGCAGGGTTATTAATTGAACAAGGAGGATCAAGGTCAAGATGTTTTAAATGGCTCAGCTGAAGGTGGAGGTTTGAGAAACAAGAGTCTTTTGCAACTCAGTCAGCAAATACTGAGTAATGCTGGTCTCTTGAAGGTTTGTCTTTGGCATAGAAGTACACTGGTCTTCTAAATATCCTGGATCGGAGAGTCTTTTAGCCGTTTGCATGTAGTCTCAGTTTATGTTCTAAAATAGAAGCCCAATGTAAAGAAGGCACCACAGCTAGTATATATGTAGCCTCTTTTGAAGTGGGAAAATTATGGAATTTTAAAGGAGAGAAAGAATTCTGAGGAGGTTTAAAAATGGTTCTTGTTTTTACGTGGCTTTCTGGCATTTTCCATCACTGTGAAAATAATACAGTAAATAACCCTGTCATTTTCATTGTGTTTTGAATAGGTTCCTTTAAGTAAAGGACATGTACCAGCTTGCAGTATTTGCTCTAGTCCTAATACTTGGAATGGATGATAACATCATAGCAAGTTTCATTAAAACAGGTAATAAATGCCCTGGATTTTTACATCATGTATGTAGTCAAATGAGTAATTTTCCTGATTATAGGGCATTGTTCTAAGTAAATGCTAATGGGATTTGTTTGAAGAGGCATTTACACCATTCATGAGGAGGTAATTAGCAGTTTAAGAAAGAACAGTTGTTTAAGGGCTTCAGCAGTGCACTAGGACCTGGAGACTTGAGTTCTGTATCCCGCTGGCATATTGAACTGCCTTGCTATGTTACTCCGCTGTCTGCCTCAGTCTTTACTTCTGGGTAGGTGGAAACACTGTACATGTAAAGCACATGGAGACCTGCAAGTGCAAGTAACTATCAGGAAAATATCAATACTAATTAACCATGCATTTTTACATAGTATGATATGACCTTTACATACCTCTACAAACAGGTAAAATCAATGTTTTGGGTAGGTGTTCAATATATTTCATGGTCTTGTGAGAGAAGTGTTATGCTCAGTTGCTTTAACACTCTCTCAATATTGACCTGCTACTGAAGCAGCATCAGAAAGAAACTGTGAGCTTTGCTAGACGTGCACTAATGATATCAAGTCTTAAGTGTGTTTTGGAAGAGCTCTGAATCACATTGCTAAGTCATTCCTACTCCGTCTTTCCAAAATCTGTTTAAAGTGATGACTTAACCATTCTGCATCAAGTAATGAGGTTTTTAACAGCTGCAGTCCCCTTGCCTAGAGTCATAGTAGTAACCTGTATAAGGGGAGGGGGGGGTACATGTCTATGGTAGTCTCTCTTGTCTCATATCTCTCATACCTTTTCTCAGTGTTTCTGTCCATGCTGGAGTTTGTAGTGCTGTAGTGTGCTGTTCACAAAAATTAATAATCCATGGGTTAGCATCCCTCTATGGAACTGTGAGACAGGACAAATGCAACAGTAATTTCAAGTACCTTTTTAGTTTCTCTCATTAGCCCTTCTCTCTTACTAGTCCTGCTGATACGAGGTTACAACCAGGCATATTTTTCTTAATGAAGACTGCAAATCTTAAGTAGTTGCATGAATGTATACTTATACTACAAACACTTGCACCACTGGGAAACATACAAATTATTAAAAAATGTGTAATAAAATTGCGAGAGTGGACAGCATTCTGAATATAGCACTATTCCCGGCTCACATCCCCACTGCCTGGTGCTTTCCTTGGTTGGCTGTCCTTCAATGTCAAGAAAACAGTGAGCACTAGGGAGTGGCAGCAGCTGCAGTTCACTGTACTCCTATCATTAAAGAATACATCAGCTGTGACAATTTAGCAGCTGTAAGAAAACATGATCACATTTGCATTTCTGGAATTCCTGCAGTTTTAAAAAAAACATGGCAAGTAAATTTCTGTCCTCTGTCCTACACCCTTGCTGATGTAAAGGGACTGGGCACAGAGACGTGCATATTGTGCTGAATTAATAATAAGATGCTAAACTGGTGTTGCATTTTCTTCATTGTTATTAAATATTCTTCATTGCTTTAGAAAAGTCTAAAGATGTTTCTTTTGCCCAGTACTCTGCTACTTGCTCTCATCTAAAACTGTATTTGGCTATATACATATCTAGTCATATATACAAGTATACTGTATTTACTACTTTTGAAGAGAAAAAAATCTAAAATTGATGCCCTGGAGTGAGCTGCTGTTGAATGCATGAAGCTGTCCTGTATGCCTGAATTGATGCTTCACTCATTAGTTGATGCAGAGCACTGGGAAACCTTGCATGTGTGTCACGCCATTAGAAAAAAAGAACCAAAACCAACAACACAGTTGCTTGCTCTGCTTAGTTTGGTCCTACAAAGGCTGTAATAAATCCTTGTTATTGTGCTGAGTTATTTCCTTTAGAAATTAAAATAAATCTGGGTGATCCAAACAAGATGACATAAAAAATTCACCTCATATACACAGGAATCTGGAAAATGATTGTCAGGGTCTTCAAAATATCATGTGAATTCTGAAAGATTCCTATGCATTACTTCCAGCCCAGGACTAGTGCAGTGAATTCCCAAAGTTTAACCACCTGTGATATATTCAGACATTTTTATTGAAGGGTATTGGCTAATCAAGCCATACCTAACTAAAAGGGGATATTGCTATTTTTAGATTGTTTTGGTGAACGCGAATTGTTGGATGAATCTTCCACTTACCTCGGCTGAGCTCTGTAATGATAGGCTTTATAGTGCAGTTGGTCTTCTGAGCCCAAAACCTTCTTATCTTTCCAAAGGGATACTACAGATTCTTACATCCTGAAGTCTGGTTAGAAGTTTTGCAACATTTTCTGTCTCTGTAAAAGCCTGCAGGGTCGTGTGGAAAACTAGCAATACACAAAACCCCAGTGTTCTTTGATGAGTATCATGGAAAAGAACCTTACTCTTTCAGTACACTTCAATAAAAGTGATTGCTTGAGTTAGTGACCTATGGAGTTATTAGACACTGGAGCTTCCAGAGAATGAGTCAAAGCACTCAAGTGCCATGTAGGTATCACTGAGTGGATGGAAGGCAAAGCTCTATTTGTCGTGTATTAACTGAATGAAGTTGGCTGTGTGACTACCCTGTTCAGGCATTTGAAGTTGGACACAATTTATATTTATGCATATTCTCTTGTAAATAAGAAATATTTTTTATATGGTGAAGTGGATTGCTATGTATGTGTCTGAAAAGAGAAGCAAGTAACTTGTGGAGGAGCGCTGAATGACTTGCAATATTAAGTGTTTAAATTGTATAGCAATATCCATTGTCACAGTTTGCTCAGGTATTTTGCTCTGGCATGCAAACTAATAAAGCTGCTCGTGTTTCTCCCTCAATTTAAAAGGAAATGATTTTCTCATGAGCTGATGAAGAATTAAGAGACTTGCCCTATTCATTTTTTCTTATGTATTCCCAATCTGTGATCTGTTTATGATCACTTTAGTCTGACAATCTTATTACAGTTTGGCAGGAAACTTCTCTCCAACTGGACTAAAACAGGTCTTTTGACAGCACGAATGTAGGTAAGATTTAGAGTAGAAGAGCTGGCCAACAGGCAGGGCCCCTTTTTCTCATATGGCTAGGTAGTTTCTTGAATAAGAAGGGAGAGAAAAATCCCTGTTCGGGGTGATACAGCAGAAAAGGAAATGTTTCGTCATTGGGGGTCACTTACTTTTCCCAGAACACTGCCCACGCCAAGCTCACAGTGGCGAGTATCCACCCTCCATAATGCCCTGCACATCACACAGTCGCAGGTTTCCACCACGGCTGGATTTAACTCGTTTAGCCTCAGGTCCATGGTCCATGTTTCGTCAAAGCTCTTATTTTCTTGCTCTATTCTCAGAACAGATTTCTGTAAAGAGCAGTGTCTTTCCACACTGGCTAGACCTTCACCCTATGGCCCTTTCGAGGGCTGTGGGATCCTTTTCTAAGAGGATGTATATGTAATTATGCAGGGCCTGTTGTCTCTAATTTAAACAACTGAATATTCTCATGTCACTTAGAGTACAGCTGCTCGTTTCTGTCTCAGGCAACCAGGCAGAATAAAATCTTGTAAGCTGAAAGTAGGTGTATTAACAAATGTTTTGGGAGTTGTTTAATAGTATTCATGATGTTGGTTTTCACTAATACGTCTATCTTAAACATTTCTTTCCTGTTAAATTGAGGCAACTGAGTGATGCAAGCCTTATGTTTGAGCTAGACAGGTGCATGCTGAACTAGCTGTGGATTTTTATGGTACAAGTATAAAACTGCATTTCAAATCTTTTAATGTTTTTTAGCAGTTGTGTATATCTTTGCTTTTCAATTGCGTATTTTCCCTTCCTGTTTCTGGTAGCTGTCACGTCTGTTGTGATTTTCATGAAGTCCCTCCTATTGCAGAAGTCTGTTCAACGGCTTAAGGATAAGACTGAGCTGCGGAGGGGCAGTCAGCACAGTGCCGTGTGCTGCGTGGGAACTGCTGGGAGGGTATAGACGGGGCAGCTAGGCAGAGGCAGTAGGATCACGGTTACGTGCTACAAAAGTGGTACCAGTGCCAACACCTCTGGATGCTCCGGAGTGAACCGTGATGAGGAAATGGCCAGAGGAGACATGAGAGAGTGTTCACCCTCAGCAAATCAGCACCTGCTGACATACAGAACCAAAGTTTTTTGAAACCTTGACTGTTTCTTTCTAGAAACTTTTAGGAGACTTTTTGTTTATTTATTTGTTTTGAATGACAGACACCTCATGCACATCTCTACCTTGGGTTGTGGAAAAGTGCAGAAATTTCCTTTGAGCAATCCTACCCAGCCTTAATAACTGGCTATTTCATCTGGCAATGAATTAGGCTGTCAGTCTCATGTATTATTTGCTATAGCTCATTTCAGAACTTCAGTTTGGCATTTTTATAAACATCTGCATCACTACTTAATAAATTACTCATTGTACCTTAAAGCAAAATGGTAATGCTTGTAATAGGACTTCAGTATAGTAACTAAGTGAATGAATAATACATGTTTGTTTCATGGTAAGTACAAGGAAATGCTGCTTCCTTTCACTTTCAGTGTATCATCGGATGTGCAATTATTGTATAATTAAGTTCAGATTACATGACAGGTGAATGACATTTCCACATTGCTGTTCTAAGTCGACTACTCAGGCACACTAAATATGTTGTACAACAACATTTCAAGCCGAAGCAATGCAGAAATACTGCATTTCATGAGCCAAAATGGCTTCTGTCTCAGTTTCTGCTACCATGGATAGGCAAGATACGCTTTTGACAACGTGTGTATGAACTAAGAAACCCAGTAAGTCAGTGAAGTTCCTTAATTAGAGTAATCACAACAATGAATGAGTGTGGAGCACTGGAGTTGTGATGGTTAGAAGGAGTGAAGTTGAATGTCTTCCATGGTATAATTTCTATCTTTTCTTCTTTTGTTTAAATGTGACTACACCCATTTGTCAACTGACAAGAAGTCCCATAGCACATTTGCAATTCTAAATGACTGAGCCCTATGAATCATTCTGCAAGGGATGTGTAGGAAGTCAATCTCAAGGGAAGGAAAATATTCCTCTAATCAAATCGATATCACCTATCTCTCTCTGCAGCTCTAAAAAAAGTCCTTGCAGTTGTATGGGAATTCACAAAGCTGTAACAGTTAACTCTCAAACGGCTCTTAATATGGGGAGATTGTTTTTGACATGATAAGCCAATTAACATTTACTAAATGGAAGGGTGTTGTAGAACCATTATGGTCAAGGAATAGCAGATTTAAACTGTGCTAGGTGTTTCCGCTTACAAGTGTTTCAGATGCAGATTCAGACAACTTGCTGGAAAGATGGGTACTATTTCTGTTACTACAAAGCTATGAATGAACAATGCAAAAAAACACAACAACATTGTTTTTCACAATGTTAAAATAAGCAGAGTTCCCCAAGTCTGCAGAAGAGGCAAACCAGAGAACGCTGTTTCAAAGTTCTCTTGTTCAATCTGTGCTCGATGGGTGTGACTTTATTTTGTTCTGTCTTTTCCATGGGTGTTCCATGGGGCTTGTCTGGGCAGCATGGAGCTCGAATCAGAGTTTTCCCCTTCATTTCAGCCCATAATGAAGAGCTTCTTTTGCAGGTAATGAGAAACACAAAATGGTGAAATGTTTTGTTTAGATCTGAACTCTAATCCACATCTGTTAAATTCAAAATGCGAAAGAATTTGTTTTTACCAAGTGCCCAAAGTTTTCTAGTCAGAAACTGTGAAGCGAGGTAAGGCAACTCCCCCGCCTCCAAATCAGAAAAATAGGGTAAATGTGTAATCAAATGTTTTAGTTTAATCAAGTAGAATTTGAAAGAGGTTCAGAGGATTCTTTAAAAAAGCTGTAAGAAAAATTCATCGCCAATTCTATTCACAATGTCTGGAGATAAAACACATACATAGTTTTTGAAGGCTCAAGGATCTAGTTATGTTTCTCTCCCATTCTGAAATATGCAGCTGATGTTGTGATACAAAAGCAGGCTGATTGTGCTGGGATGAAGTTTTATTACTACCATATTCACTGATTGAAAGAGGTGTGAAAAATTGAAATAAATAGTAACTATTCTTTTTTAATGGGTCACGGTTCCTATTTCTCATCAGGTTGGGTTTAAGAAATATCAGACGTAAAACAACAACTTAAGATTGACTAATACAAAAATCTTAGACATTAGATTTAAATAGTATGTGTCCAGAAAAGGTCACATTTGTCTGTTATCTCAAAGTTATTAATGCAGATTTTTAAAATAAATTTGTTACCAATGTTTGACCAATGTGAGATGTTTGTACAGTGAAACTTCATCCCACTTCTGCTCATCCTGTTGCCAGCATTGTCCCTTTTCCGTACTCATGATGCCTCCCAATAGCTGTGGAATCAACACATTCCGTGAGTACACTTCTTGTGCCAGGGTCACTGATACAGATTTTGACTGATGATGTGGAATAACAGACTTTTTTGCACTGAAGTGTTTGTGGGCAAGAAATCATTCTTATTCTAGGTGGAAGTTTATTCCATGTCTTGAAATCTGTTTAAATATATATGTGTATACATATGTAAATATATTATATACGTAACAATTACATTTTAGCTATTCACTTTAATTAAAATTATTATTACCATTAATGTCAAATCACTATTAAGCCATTGTAAGATAGTCCTGGTACTGACAAGCAGAAAACAAATCCTTCAAGCTTTTAATCTCTGACTCTTCTATCTACGTTCAGTTCAGTTCATTTTCAAAATGTTTATCCATCAAATATTCCCATGAATGAAATGCTTACAAAGCCATGATTTCCTGCTAGTTACTTACACAGGTCATGTACACCTTGAATAAATAATAATAAAAAAAAATAGTTTCATGCATTCCTTACTGCTTATACCATTGAATATATCTTTGTTTTTGGTATTGTACCAAAGGAAACTCAAAATAGTAGCCTTTAGCACCAGCATGGTTAACTCCTTGTTCTGCTTTAAACTACTGAGTGCATTAAATATTTCTTTACAGCCCCCTTAATATCATTTGCATGGCTTAATAAAGCTCAGTTTGTTCTTGAAAGTTTTCTGTCTGATGGAGGCAGAATTAAAAATGAATACTTATGTAATGGCTGTTTGAAAGGTCTCAGAAACTAGTAAAATAAGTAGCCTGATCAAAGGAGCATCGGTGGTCAATGAGTGAGTGAGATCATAAAAATCCAGGATTAATAATCATCTAGTTCTAAATCTCATCAATTAAAGTTCCTCTGCATACCTGGATACATATGCATTATTTAGGAGAACACTTCTAAGTATTTTGTTGCCATTAGGATGGTTTTGAAAACTGTGGCAAATATTTATCTTGACTTTCTCCAGAAGCAGGTAAACATTCACTGCATGTTTTCCCAGGAAGGCAAAGGTGCTCTGTAATATCACTTTAAATGAGGGCACACAAAATTCTACTTGTGCTTAGACTCCAATTGCTTTCAAGTATTTCCTCGAGTAGAAAACAGCGTAGTAGCCTGTAAGTAAGGTGACATAATTGTGGTATATTTTGTTTTGCTGTGAGAAGGCCGCAGCATCCCACCTGACCATGGATAAGAAAAGACCTAATTAAACATCACAGCTCCGTAATTTTCAAAAGCTCTTGTGGATGCTAAGTAGTCTCCTCTGAAGGCAATTTCAGAAGGGGTGAATCTTTGATGCTAGCTGGATATTCAATAATAATTGCAATATTGTACTTTTCTGAGAGCAGCACTGCCTTCTTTTCTGGAAGAAACTTTAGTGTCTTCAAACTTTGTGTTAGGCATTAAAAAGGCTCACAATTCATATATTTGCGTGTCATTTAGCACCTTAACTGATCTACAGGTCAGGGAATTTTTCAGCCATGGTTTGTAAAAAACCATATATCAGTTAAAAATATGTTGCATTTGACTAATAGTGGTTTCCTACTTAAGTAGTTTTTGTAATGTACTATATCCTCTGCAAAGAAGTACACAATTACTTAAGAAAATTCTTAGTATCTTAATAAGGAAATAAACTGCACAGTTCTAGGTCTGTCTGTTGTGTGTTAACCTTGTGTTAGAAATAAAACAGAAGTAAAATGCAAAGGACAGGATTTAAATACATGTTGTTTCCCTGTAGAATATGGTATTAATAGAGGAAAAAGACTTGGGTGTACTTTCTGTAGCTGCCATCCGGTTGCTATATAACACTGTTGTGATGGTCAAGCAGGTGGTGATTACCCATGATTCAAAATGATGTTTCCCAGCAGCCATCCACACCTGGGAATGAATCATGGCGTTCAGCAATATTCTGCTGGAATTCACATGGGGAGCGAGGTGACACGCGAGTGCTGTGGGCAGGAGGGACTGGGAGCACACAGGAGGTCCTTCTCCTTTGGAAATTGTTGGTGTTGTTCAACCATCTAATGGTTTTGTAGGGTTGTCCAAAGAATTGTGGGAATAAGGACAAGCTGCCTTATGTTTACTTTTCATTGGGATTTACATAGATGGTTCTAGAACTTTGAATATATTTATAAACAAAATTATGAAGGAAGTCCTTTTTTTTTTTTCAGTGTCAAAATCATTCACGGAAAAGAAACAGGCATGCTGGATAGAAGTCCAAGTCCTCTTCAGATTTTTTCCATTTTCAAATCTGCAACAGGCTGGATGTGATTAAGAAAATAAGGGGGAAAGTGTCATCTAGACAAACCATATAGATCTGTTATACTCATCTCAGTACTTTGTTTGATTTTGCAGCAGTCAGTCAAGGAAAATGAGATGCAAAGGTAAATGTAGAATGGAATACAATTCCACATTCTTAGGAAAGTAGGATTAATGAGCCTGCCCTCTATGTTTTCTTTTGCGCAAGAGAAATTGCTGACCACCTAATCTGGTTGAAAGTCGGTCTAGCATTTGGGATGGAGAATATGGATATTACTAATATTTTGCAATCACAAGATGCAAGTCAAGAGCCTTATAGAAAAGGTGAAATGTTAGCACTATCCTGCACTGCAAATTCATTTGGAATTGTGTGTAATTTTGGTTGTCCATGTAAAAAAATTATTAATACACCCTGCAGCAAGCAAAGAACAGCAGAATGATCAGAGAAAGGGAAGCTTATCATGCAAGAGAGTAAACAATCTTGGCTTGTTTGATTTAGAAAAACACAGATGGAAGAAGGGATATAATTCTACTTTATAAATATGTCAAGGGAAATACCAGGGTGAGAGAAGAGCTGTTTAATCTGAGGCTATGTTTGCACGTGGAAAAATCGTATAAAACTGGCTATAAATATATTTAGGATTAATATTATAAAATGCTTTTGAAACGTAAGGTCCTTCAGTTCTTAAGGACAAGAGGTAATGGGCACAAACTGAAATACAGAAAATTCCATTTAAACAAAAGGGGAAAAAAATTACTGTAAAGGTGGGAAACACCATTCCACTGATTCTCAGAACTATGTAGTTACATGTACATTTACCAGCGTCATTCAAGTGTACTCAGAAATAGATCACATGCTCTATTTAAGCCAATTTATCCCACTACTGCTATTTCTTTTTCAATAGGCTGCGGCGGTTCAAGACAAGGCAAAACATTTCAAAACATGCAATTCCCATCGATGTCAAAGAGACAACTATTACCAAAACCAGTCATCATATCTTTCGAGACTGGCCAGAACAGGTAATGGTTTTGCTATTTTATGGAGTTTGACTCACAAAAATCCGGTTGGTTGGTTGGTTGGTTGGTTGGTTGGGTTGGTTGGGTTTTAAATTTAGTAGCACAAAAAAAAGGAATAATATTTGCTGAAAGACTGTGACTTTGTTGACTACAGCTTTGTACAGCTGCAGGTTGTTAATGACAAGCCTTCTCTGCTTTATGAAAAGGATCTGAGCGGTGAACCCACTGGTCTTGCTCCAGTATTACCTCTCCAGAGGTAACACTGTAGACGTTAAACCAAAAAGAAGTCACTACAATACCATTCTGAAGAAGGACAAGTCCTGTCTTACAAACAGAGGCACCTGAAAATGTGTAAATCCATCTAAATTTCATAAAACTCCAGTTCTAGCTTTTTGTTTGGTGGTGGGGTGTTTGGGTTTTTTTGTTTTGGTTTTTGTTGTTGTTGTTGTTGTTTTGGTGGGTTTTTTTATTTTTACCAGCAAAATCTCTGAGGAGGCAGTTCTTTAGTATTCATATTAGTTTTGGCCGTATGTTGTGACATGATTACTTTCTCCAGTTGCTTCTGCTACCATAGCTTCTATCTCAATAGTACTTTTGGAGCTGTGTATTTAGTTTAATTTTCACCTTTGGTCAGATAAACAAAGATTCCCTCCCATACAAAACGTCATGGACTTAGGGCCTCAATTCATGCACAACCTTCTCTCTTTGGAGAGCCAGTGGTGCCTTCTCCCCTTCGTTTCCAAACCCTTCTTTTGCCTCTTTTGACTGGGGAAGGTCATCCAACTTTTCCAATACTTCACCGTAACAAGATACTGTTTTCTTTCCAAGCTCTTGATGTTCATTCCATTCTGTCCTCGCATCAAAGCCAAAACACAGCACTGTACTAGCTACTAAGAAGAAAATTAACTCCATCCCAGCTGAAACCAGGACACCCTCATTTGAGATATAAGGGCCTAATAAGAAAGCATCAGTCTTACTGCTCCTGCAGTCATTGCTTTGCATTTCCCTACCACAAAAATAATTTGCCTGTTAATCCCTTACACCTCCTGCCTGACATGGCTGGCATAGTGCCTCATGGAATTTCTTCTTCAGCTCCTTCCAGGTGTTGCAGCTGATTCAAGGCAGTGAAGACCTACCACTTCTTCCTGTCCTTGTTCTTTCTGACACGCACCCCAGCAGAGGAACATGTTTTGTACCGTTGCATATCGTATGCTGATGCTTGTTCTCTTCCTACCTTTGACATCTTCCGTTTAAGGACTACAACTCTGTGAATGTTTGCCTAAATCCTACTGACTGATCGTGTCTTCCTTTAGGTCATCAGCCTCCCCAGTAGTACATACTCATAACTCAATTTCTTTCATCCTGGCTACAAATTAGATTTCATCTTTCTTATTAAACACTGCTTATTTTAATCCTAATTACCTAAACTAGGCTGTGCAATGCTCCACAGGGTGAACCACTGACCTTCCATTCCCATTTTTTAGTCATTTTGTAGTTCATTCAGTTGATCGTTTTTGGACATAGTTATAGGATCATCGTTTGCTTCCCTGTACGCTTGGTACAAGGTAGATAATGTGAAATGTGAAGGCACAGTTAGATTCGCTTCCAGAGGACCAAGGCTTAAAATGAAATCTTTATTGTCATGAATGATCTTGCTGATATCTGTATAACAGCTTGGGAGAAAATATCTGCAGGATGAGATCCAGGCTTTTTGTTGTTGTTTTGTTCATAGAGACAGTTCACGTGTGAGGATCTGACTACACCGATGATTTACAAAGTATTTTTTGTCATATTATGGTTTTTACCATGCTTACTGAATTGAGAAACCCTGTGTAGCAACTCTGCATTTTAATTTCTGGTTTAGATAGGGTCTATTTATTGCTCAGTTTACTTCATTCTAGGTCAACAGCTTTAATTAGTGTATTTTTAGCAGGCCATGAAATACAAATGCACACAGACATGGAAATATATTAACTGGCACAATTCAGGCAGTTAGTGGCACACCTTTTTGTTGCTCTATGAACGGAAACAGTTACTTTCTTGTAAGCATCACTAAGCATTTGTTTTCTTTTCTTGCACTCACACTACCATTTCTCCATGTCATAGTTTTGTTTTTCTTCTACCTTTATTTCCCCTGTAAAAACATAATTCTGACTAGTGAAATCCAATGAAAAGCAGTCTTCAAAAGTCATGTGTCTGCTCAAAAATTTCTAACTATAATAGAAAGTTAAAATGATCAGAAGTCCTTTTCTAGAATGTGACATTCATGTCTTTACTGTGGACTGCAGCTGAATTAAGGTGTTACTTATATGTCTAAAGCAAATGTTAGGGTGAGATGAGGGAATTATAATGTTGACATGAATTATAGGAAAAAGTAGAACAACTGGATTTGATTTACTAACACATGCTGGAGATTTATTTTTTTTTCTAAGCAGACCTTGCTACTTGAAAGATGTTAGGTCTTATGCATAGGCTAGTTAAAAAAAAAAAAAATAACTTCAGTTCAACAATAGAGACTGTGGTCCTTGAATAGACCCTGGGTTTGAGAACAAAGTTTTTGTTGTACTAGTGCATCTGTGATTATTTTTCAAGTGGAGGCATTGTCTGCTAGTCCAAGGCTCCGTTAAATCTTCAGTTCCTAAGTTAATACTGTTGCAAGCAGGACAATCTACAACAAACCCAGGCTTTTAGCACAATACATTTCTTGTAGGTAATCAGCTACAAGTTACCTTCCACAGCGCATTTTCTCCTGATATTCGGACCTCACCTCGTTGCACCCATGCCTGGTATCTGTAGATCCCATCAAGCCATGTGGAGAAGCAGGACTGCAGTTCCCATACTGATGCTCTGGGAGCCGTTGTGTAGGTAATGTTTTGTATCAGGCTGGAATCGACCTGACGGGGGCTTAAGAGAAGGTTAAGTGGAGGACAAATTACCATTGTCGTTCTACAGCAGCAGTTAACACTGATCTTTATAGCATCTTTATAGCAAAATAATATACATTCTGACATAGTACTTAATGGATGCTGCATGACAAATGATAAAAGTTATGAATGACTTCTATCAGGCTTCATTTTTTCCTGCTTTTTAGTTAATATTATGAAGCCTGATGTAATTATCCATTTGGCAGTTCTCCTTGTCAATCATCTGCTGATTCATAAGCCAGTCAAACAATATATTACCCACTGGATCATCTGTGAGGACTTTCTGGCATAGATCCCGGCATTGAATTCGGTTTTCTAGGGCATCCCAATAGAACCAGCACTATCCACATTGTTCCTGGGCCAGTCTTGTTTCCTCGCTGTATACACAGCTGTAGGCTTGTAAGCTGCACGTCGTCTCTTGTTGCACGATAAGACTCGTATAACGTTCGTCTCCAGAAAACAGACGGACAACTGGGCTTCTTTTGGCATTGTTTTTTTGTGTCAGGATATATAAGTCAGGTATGAATTTTGCAGTTGTTTTGGGGATATCTGCAGTTGTGTGCAAACCCGCTGTTGCATCTTGAGGACATCTAGCTACCTTTGTTTCCTGTGGTTTGGTAGCCTTTACTTGTTAGGGGACCTGCTTCACTGCAGATGGCATCAGAAAGGTGCAAACTACATCAGGGCCAAGAAGAACTTTGTTCGTATTTTTATGAAGCTAGTTAGAAAAAGCTAGAAAAATTTGCTGAGCGCAAACTACTGGTGCACTGAAGATCCCTCCTCAACAACTTTTTCCCCTTGGTGTAATTCCCTGCTGCAGCTTTCTTCTTCATACGGCTTTGTAAGTTCCCACCTCTGAGCATTCTTGCTGTGTGCATTATCTCCTCCTAGGTTATTAAGCACTGACAAGATAAATAATGCGTGCTGCTGAGGTCCAGCTCTAGGCTAAAAAAAAAAATATAATTGTTTTCTCAGATTGTGATGAGGAAATGTCAGCTGTCATGTTTTCCTTTTCCAGAAAGGAAATCCAAACAACCCTTGATACTGTAACTGTGTATGGAAATGAAAGCTGGAAGGAAAACGTGGAAGGAGTGATCCCAATATTTAACCATGAGAAGTACTGCAAGGTAAGCTAATTGTGTACCCTGTAACAAACGTTCTCTTGAATATAATCTCTCACAGATAACGTTAAGATGTGCTGCAGGAAGAATTAGAAGGTAAAGAAGGTTCATAGCAATTAGTTGCCAGTCTTTACTAGATGAACCTGTTCTCAGGGGACGAATCTTTTTGCAACTCGCCCCTTCCCTAGGAAGCCCCTTTACAGCTCCAGTCCCGCTAGAGCTCTAGGCTGTCTCTCTTAAACCAAACCTTAAGCAAAACCAAACCCTAATTAGAGAGAAATGGGATCTCTAGGCCCAGGCTAAGCCTCAGCACCAGCCCCTCATCCCTGTCCTTAATGAGGAATTTCTCAATGGAGAACAACTCCTCCTGGCAGCCTGTGCCTTCCATTGGCAGCCTTAGCAAAAACCTCTGTGCTCAAGCCAATGAAGAAGTTCTCAGAGAGGAGATGTCACCAGCTTATGCCATGCTTTGGCAACCCCTTTTCAATGCCCCTCCAGCTGAAGCCTTAGAAAATGTCTCTCACTCAAGCTAAAACGGGTTAGTATTAGGGCTGGGCTTGAGAGAGAGAAAAAGCTTGGAGGTCCACTTGGGTTGGGTTACAAAGGACCTGCCAAGGGGAGGGGCAGGCTGCAGAAGGAGGTGTCCCATGAAGCATTCTTAATATCAGGCAGGTCTTTGGTTTTAGGCTCAAGCCTTTGCCTGTTGTTAGGGTTAGGTTTATGATTAGTTCTGGGAGAGGGACATTCTAGAGCTTCAGTTGGGAGTGGAGCTGGAAGAGGTAGGCTGCAGACAATTTCTCCCATGACAACTTGTCCCTCTTCTTTAGAAGTCCCTTTGCACCCACACTCCAGCTGAAACTCTAGGCTTTGTCACTCTTTATCACTCATCCCAAGTCCTCAAACGTGGCCCAGAGGAAAGGGATCTGAAGGGAGAGCTGGAATTTTCTCTAGCAAGAAGAGCGCTCTGTGAGGAATGTCTGACTTGCCTTTTTCCAACCGTTCGTTCTCATGGTTGTCTTGTACAACAGGAGCTCTTACAGGGCTTGTATTTTAGTTGTTGTAACTCATCGTAACAGCAATTGTGTTCATACCAGCTGATCTTCACTGGGCTGTATGTCACAGCAAGTTACTTAAAGCCAACGAAACTATCAGGGTCAGGCTAGTGATGGACCACCATCTGTTCGGTGTTATAACCTGCGAAGAAAATCAAGTAGTGCATCTAGTAATTTTGTTTTACATTATGTAGGCTTTTTGTGGAACTGTGTGATTTCTGAGTTATCACAAGGTGTCATTATAGTTGCCTTTTCTGAAGAGAAGAAAGTTACCTAAGAGATTCAGTTCTCTGCTCTGATACTTAATTATTCAAAATATAAATCCTTTTTGTACTTAGTCATTAACCTATATACACATAAGCAGCCACTTACGTGGTGACACATATTCTGTTATTATTTGTCACTTCTGTTGGTGTGCTGGAACTTTGCCCTGTCTCTTGCATTTTGCTTTAATTAATATAGATTTTCACTTTAATACAGTTCATAGCTTTTTATCAAAGCTTTCACAAAGAAGCCTGAGAGTTTTAATGATTCCTTTTACCTTTTATCAGATCTAATTTCAGCACATGAGGGAAATGTTAACTAACGATAATTTTTTGATATAATTTGAGGGAGTATATTTTTACAAATGATAAATTAAGTAAGAACTTATTTGTTGACCACTTATTAGCCAAGGGTAAGAATTTAGAGATGTTAAACTGTTGCTCATCTTAGGTTTATTTTTAAATATATAAGCTTTTTTTGCAAAATTATTTTTCATTATTTTCTCACAGTTATTTGGTAATAAAATAATTAAAAATCAGTTTCAAGACATTATCCAGAAAAAGGAATAAAAAATAGAATTAATTTTATTGGGGGGAAGGAGGAATACTTGGCCATAAGTTACACACAACTTATTCTGAAAGCAGGAAAATTCTAAGTTTAAACATCCATGGTTTATTAATTTTTATGCACTTCAGTTTTCCTTAGCAGCCACTGAAACTGAAGGAAGAAGTGCCAGAATCTCATGGAGAAAGGTGTTCTTGCTTTATTTCTAGACAGACTGCAGACAGAAAATGCTAAATATTTTGGTAGATGTCTTCTATTTCTTTTTCTTTTTTTAACCAAAGGTGTGAAAATGAAATAGGTAACTTCCAAAATAGCTTTTCTAAAATTTTTCCTTTTACAACTCAAACAGCATCTGAAACCTGAAGTTTATGTATCTGTAGAAAAAAGACAGTCCTCAGACACATCATGCAAACTGGATGACAGGGATCATTTTGGCATAAAAATTGACGTAGTGTTAACTCTGCACTGTAGTAGTAGGTGTTAATGCAGCACTATATCTGAGAATAAAACATCACTTGAAAACCAAGGTCATTTCTTACGAGGATACTGAAGCTTCCTGTATAAGGCCTGTGTAAGGTCCATTTTCTGATTATTCTGTTTAGCAGTAGTGGAGGTAACAGCATTAACTTTCGATTAACGTTACCAAGGTTAGCACTCCATTGATATGAATGAAGAAATCCAAATTCGCATGGAGTCCCCTAGGTATGACAGGACTAATGGGTTGAAGGTATACCAAGGTTGCAGACTGACGAAGGGCTGGATGGACTGGCTTGAAATCTCCACAGTTCAGCTTTTCTGCCACATGCTTATTAGCACGTTTTTTTGCGGGACATCTGGGCTATATCACACTGCTTTTTCTAACGCTGGAGAAGTGACAGACAGGGGATTAAGATTTTCTTCCCACTGGAAAATTCTCCATTACTACAGTAGGTCATAATTAAGTCAAAATGGCATTCTTGCTCTCTCTCCAGGAAGAAACTGATACCTTGACTGCTATGTTCGCTGCTTGCTCAAGTGAACAGCGCCTATAAGCTTCTCCAAAGTAGCCCCTTACGTCTCTGGGCACTGACAAATTCTGGTCTCTGTGGTGTTGGAGCTCTTGGTTTCCTGTGGTCTGAAATTCAGATAAATTCAGTATACAAAGCACTGGAAGAGTCTGATGCTGTGAAGTTTTGCAAAATAGTGGCAAGGGAACATGTGCTCTGATTTCAGTGTAGTAACTGATATAGTAAATCAAATTCTTGTGTATGTGAGCAAGAATAGAGCAGTCAGTATGATCCTATCTCTGTATAAGTTAGAAATATGTCAAAGTTTGCTTTTATCTGATTTTAAAAAACCTGAGGAGTATGCAGAAAATAATTAAGAACTACCTGATCTAAGTTCCAAAGACAAAGTTCTTTTCATTGGAGACCTGAGCACTGTAATCTATAGGGTTTTTTCCAAATAAAGCTGAAGAATTGTTGGAAAGTAGCTTACAGCAGATGACTGTTTAAAGGAAAGAAAAAAGAACAGGAAAAGACCCAAACATTAGGAATTAAACTGCACATGTTTAGCAATGAGGGTTACTAACCTCTGGAATGGGTATCTAGTGATGTGACAGGTTGCCAGTTACTCCTAATCTTGAAACGAAGTTAGGTCCATGTTTGATTGAAATCCTTGAATTTTTCATGTCTTCCTGCACATAAAAATCATTGGTTTATTGTTGATACATAAAAGTGATCTTCCTTCCATCAAGCCAGATTGTCAGCCGCTCATGAAGGGCAATAGCACGTCACTACTCACGTGTGCATCTCTTCTGCTTTTAAAAGTAATAGATCTAATTCTAAACAGAATTGTGCTGAATTGTTTGCCAAGTGCCAGTATGGAATAACGTCTTCTTAGAAGAAGTGAAATTTAAAATGCAAAAAGTGGTTTTGTCACATGGGAAAATGGTACCTGCTTTTAAACTGACAAGTATGTCCCTGTGTGGGTACGAATGCTGCAGAGGATTCCCTCTCTGCAGAACGCCATCATTCATGTTAGCATTACTATTTCAACTTGCCTTCAGCAGTCTTTTCAGTTCAGTCATAAACCTCAGTGCTGTAGCTGAGCTTTAGCTTGTGGAATATGTTCCTGACTCCTTCCATTCTGCTTTGGCCTCTCACTTTTAACTCCTGATCTCTTTTTCACTTTGCTGTTTCACTATTCTGCTAATGAGCCTTCTTACCTGAGATGGATGTTGTGCGTGGTTTTGCTTTACTGATACTCCATTTACAGCAAAGCTCAGCTAAAAAGCTAAACTTCTTTTGAATGCCCAGTCATTTTCTTACTTTCTTACTCTGTTTTGTTTTTTTTATTTGTAAAGAGATATGTGCCAGGGGCTTATTGTGCCTCTTAAGTCATTGATAAACTCGAGGCAGAAGAGTGGGGGCACTTTATGATAGGAAACAGCTTGTTACTGTTTGGTGGGGTTTTTCTCATGTTCTCTGACAAACCAAGGCTTCTTCTTGAGATCTGTCCTTGTGAATCCTATTTCAGGATTAAGCTTGTTACGCTGTATTTCGATATTCCTGGAAAGTACTTCGAGATACATTTTAGAATCAACTGACAAAATACATATATGTTATTTTTACGCATTATGCAGCATTAAATACCAAATGTGGCACAGCCATTTATAACAGACTTGAATTCAAGACTCATCTGCTTTTTGCTCTTTTGGCAAGATCATTACATTTAAGTACAAACCAAAAGACACAATAAGGAGCTGGTGTTAGATTCCAAATAAAGTTTAAGTCATGAGGTCTGAGTAAACTTCACATTTGTATTTGATGTCACCAAAATCTCGTTAACTCTTCTTAGGCGCCAGCTTCTCAGCCTTGAGTTGATGCAGCAAATGGCTTCTTGGCATGTTGTATAATCTGACCTAGGCAAAGAAGATTCAGGTAGAAAGGGACCAGGTGCCTCCTGCTCAAGAATAAGACCTGAGATCCCAAAATATGAGTCTTCAAATTCCTTGAAGCCATCTATGTGCAATAGAAGACATCATGCTTTTTGAGTATGATTCTGACAATTTTAAACCTCACATCTGGAGGTATTAAGAAGCATGAGCATCATCCGCAACTTCTGTGGAAAGAGTAGCCCTCAGCTCACCCCCCGCATCAGACCACCTGGTGGGACATCCACCGTGACTCACCCCGGGCTATGCCGTTTCTTTATGAGGTTCTGATCTGTTTTGCTTTCCAGCCTCACATATGTGAGGGAGGTGCTGTGCTCATTTAAATCTGCGCTGGGCAAACAGTTCAAACAGATAGAACAACCTGCACAGATGCATCTAGGCAGACAAATACTGAGTTTGGTTTGAGCAGAAACATACTTTGGCACTTAAATGCAGCAGAGATCTAGGACCACAGGAGAAGAAATTGAACATTTAACAGATGATCTTCTGGAAAACTTACAATATGTTTTCTCACTTAAGCTTCTCAATGTTTCTCAAACACATTACAGTCTCAGCACCTGGCTATGGATAGATGGCACCTATCTCAGAAATTTTTCATCCACCTGTGTCAGTCTTCATCACACCATGAGCTTAATAATGAATCCCAGTGTGGCTTGAAGGAAGGTGACCTACCTTCTTTGCAATTATCGATGATTTTCATGCGTGAGCAGGAGTGTTGTTGAAACAGAACCTGTTTGTGCAAGCTTCTTTATTATTTTCCTCCCCTTGAGAGGGCATTATTTTCCATACTGCTAGTGTACACGGCCTGCTGATTTCTCTCGCAAGAAATGTCACTTTTCATGCACAGGACCTGAAACAATGCTTATGGGCATCAGTAGGAGACATTGTGTTTATTTCAATGGACTTTGGATTAGGTCCGGGCTTCCGTAAGACTGTATTCTTTCTGGTTACATTTGATAAACAACTCTATGAAAGAAAAAAAAATATCGCAGTGCTCTTGTTCTTGTTAAAATAAATGCTTCATACTTTATCTTGCTTCCCACAGTTCTATTATATTCTGGTTTGTTTTCTTCTTGCTCTTTGGATTTCAGTGGGCGTGAATAGGAAGGAATTTGAGTCTCATACCTTGTTTGATAACAGTTGTAAGTCCCTTCAGGTGAGATGGAGCCGTGGTGCCAGCCACTGTAACACAACAGGCCAGCCTCTGCTATCTGACAATTTGGCCAGCAATGTCTAGCTTTGAAAATAAGCACATCTTTATAAGCCTGGAGAGGGAAATTCCTGAACAAAGTTATTCCACAGGTCACACAGTCTCCTTTTCCTGTAGAGTGCTTACTTTTTATTCTTTGTGTGTTCTTCTGTGTTCCACCACCAAGGCAAACATCTCGAAAATAGATTTGTAAAAGGCTCCAAAACACCTTCCAGGTTCTTCACAGCTAATAGATTTCCACTTTGGCTTCCGTGCAGGACTCAATTTTTGTGCAAATTGTTTTGTGCTGCTCTCTGTAAAAGCCTTTGAACTGTTGCTTCCCCAGACCCTTGTTCTGCCACATCTCTTCAAGGAAGTTAGTGTTTGTGTCTCCTGTTCCTGGTTTGCATCTCTTTTTGGAGAAAACCTTTCCATAGTTCTCCTTTCTCCAGTTGTGCTTCCATGGGAAGGTGATGATGGTTGCTTTCCTTGTTCATGTCATTTCACATCATTAAATAAATAATCTAAAATATTTACATTTTTTTAAAAAAATGAAAGGTTGTCAAGTTTCAACATTTCTAGCTCTTTCGTATGTAGAAGAGGCTCCAGAGATGGACAATGTTTTTGCTAAATTCAACCCATAGGATGGTTTTGTATGACGCAATGTAATGGATTTCAATGGGAATAAGAGGTTTGCTGTTGAGTTTCATGACTTTAGGGTCAGATGTATAGGCAGGTGATTTTTTCAATAAACACTTGAGGAGGGCAAAACAATGCTGCATTGAAGTACATTATATAGCCAGTGGTGCTGCAGCTGTGGGTGCAGCTGGGGCCCTGAGAAGCCCTCACAGGCTGGTAGGTGGCAGTTCTCAGGGCTGTCCCCTGCAGAACGGTTGTATGGACTGGTAAGTAGATTTGAATTTTAAAGGTAGTGAGGGGAAGACTCATGTATGGAAATTATTTCATAAATCAACTGTAAGAATCCAGTTACAGACCACGGAGTTACTGACTTAGCAGTTTTATCTAAACCATTGATTCTTGAGAGCTTTAAGGATAATTTGCTTAAATCAAGGTTACCTTAATTATGTAAACTTGATTAATTGCTGCAGTGCTCTGGCTTTCTTGAAACATATTAATCCTAATAGAGGCACCTAAGTACCAAAGCCTTGAGAATACCAAGTGTTGTGTATATGGCATATAATTTACGTTATTGTCAATGTAACTGTTACGTTCCAAGACGCATTGTTTCCACCAAGTGTTACTGCACCGTTTTGCGTAATTGTTCCTGACTGGCCTAGCAATGTATATGACAAATGAAATATAATACAATCAAATACCCAGGAATACATTGTGCGTTGCTTGCAGAAACGCAGCACATAAATACAAAATGAACGAGAGAGAACTGAAGTTGACTTTGATTGGAACGTAGGGGAATAGTGTAGATCTGCTCTCCGTGTAGTTTAAACAATGTGGAAAAGCAATTTATACCTAAATAAAGTGCTGGGTGCACTTATGTGAAATTGCAAAATAGAGCTGATGGGTTCTGAAGTTCAGATGAAATTGTACAGTGTTCTTTGTCTCCTACTCATTTCATTTAATCTCTTCTCACAAAGGACTAGGTGGCTCGGGGTCTTAGCAATGAGATGTGGCACTTTTCCTTTGTTGTTTGATTTTTTTTTTTGGTGACACATTGAAAGCATTCTTAAACTGTGCTTTAGTTCTGGAATGACACTCAAAAGAAGAAACAGTTAAGCAAGGAAATGTTTTATAAAGATTCAATCTTAATATTTTCCTCCTCTCTTAAATTTGCCACGTGTGGTAAACTGGCAGGTTAATATTCCCCTCCGCAATTCTGTCACACCGTTCCTGTCGTACATGCCATCACATCTCAGTGGGATGGTTGCCTTCAGCATTAGATTCAGAAATGTCTGTTATAACTGTCAGCTTAAACAAACAAATTTCACAGTTTCCTATTGACAAGCATTTCTTAGCTTGGCGACTTTTTGACTGTTTGGCTGAACATAATGGGCATTGTTTAGTTTTCATAGTTGCTCACCATTTCGCTGGTTTGAGAGACAGACCTGGCTTGGGTTTTCAGCAGGAGCTGCAGGGAACAGCGTAGCTTCAGAAGAGTAGGTACATGAGTGATAATGTATAACATACACCCACTTACACCCTCACACACAAATAGCTTTATAAGGTAAATTTACGAAAGTGCGTAGGTTTACAGATGGAAAACAGGAGGCTAATGGACTTCAGGTGCTTAGACACATTTATCAGCCTCACTAAGCACCCGCTTGAATCCTACAGCATCTAAATACCATCTAAAATATAGCCCTGAGCAATACCGTGCTCCTTTGATCCCCAGAATAAGTAGAAAGAGCCTGAAGGCGGTTCTGTATCACGTGGGTTATTTAAGGTCCTAGTAATTCGTAACCAGTCATGACACTGTTCCTCCTGGACGCGCTCCGCAGGAGCTGGGCTGGGCGCTGGCGAGGGCACTGCCGCCTGCTGCCTTGGTGCCGCGCAGTGCCTCGCTGCACAGCGCCAGCTCGGGCGTCCTCGGGCTTGCTTGAAGCCGTTCCTCCTCCAACAGAGATTAAATCCCAGACAAAATTCTAGTCACGGACGCTGAACACTCAAAAAGGGGTAAATAAAGGCACAGCGTGCGGTTATGCAGTCTTTACATGTTGCAAAACATACTGGTTTTACAAGACTTGCAGGTCTATGAAGATGTAGGCTAAGGCTTGGTATTGCCAGTATCTAGAATTCATGCTATAGAAATATTACCCAGTTACCCAACAGCAGCAATGCCATGTTTGCAGATCACATGTTACAGAAGCTGTTGCTCTCTTCAGGTTATTATATGACTTAGGGAATGGCTACGTTAATAAAGCTAAACTGCAATTAACACTATGAAGTGCGTTTTCATCTACTTAGGCATTTTTAAAATAATTCAGAGCAGGAAAAGAGTTCTGATATCAATGTCCTGAATCATCTAAGAGGTAAGAAATGAGTGAATTGAAAAATAGAGGTTGTCAGGCCTTATGTGGAATTTACTTTCCTTCTTCCTTGCCCATGTTTTTGTGTGACCCTGGCCATCAGCTGGAGATCCTCTGAAGAAAAGGGCGAATGTTTGTCTTTTTGCCATACAGTCTCCTGACACGGGATTATAAGGCTCTGCTTGGATTTCGCGATTTATTCGGTATGTAAGTGCCCTGCTTAGAAATCGACTAAGCGTATACATTTAATTTAAGCAAAGATATAAATTTTTACTTTAAGTATAATAATATTTACACGGGATGTGCAAAATGTAATTTATAGATTAGAAGTAATTTTTAAGACATTTTTAAGAATTTAATGAAAAATACAAGCTAATTATTTAACCAAAGTTAAAAACACTGTTTCCAAATTTACGGTAGATGTTAGAAATTATTTTTTTTTTTACTACATTTTAGATATAGAGCCTTAGACTTCAATAACGTTTAATCCTCTTGGAGTTTGGGACTTAAGTTGTATATACGATCCATGGTCCCAGACTGAAGTTAAATCTATGACTTCTACTTTATTTAGATATCCCAACGATAGTAATATTGCATATAATTATCTTAATGATGGAGTACACTGCCAATTTTGAATTCCTTATATTTACGCAGGAATTACATTGCATATAGTAAACAACTGAACATTTCAGCTCTTCAAAGATGATAATGTATGTTCTTTCACTGTACACAAATATGTAGGCATGAATGACAGACTCCTACCATCAATAGTCTTCAAGAAGTCTATGTATTATGCCATCCAGGAGGTGTTTTTTGATGATGATAGTACTTGCTATATAAAAAACTGTGAACATTGTAAGACAAAGAAAAATAGTAGTTCCTTCTGTGTGCTTTGGGTTAAGGTTGCAAGTGCTATGTTTGCCTGTGCGGTTAGATATCTTCCATGTGAGGAATGATTTCTTAAAATAGACATTTCAGCAATTGCTGTTCTGTATACATCTTAGCTGGAATTTCTTTCTTCTCTTACCATTTTTTATTATTTTTTTCCTTAACAGTCACTGAGGTTTTCACACTATGCTCATCAGCATGAACTCTATCTTCTGAGTCCTTTTGACTGCCCCCAGGCTGCCTGTTATCTGTGGATGCAACTGCTGATGGGCCACCCCTTCAGTTAAAGGCGTTGTGTTTGTAAGACATACCCATCTACAGGCCAATATACTCACTCTTGAAAACTGTATATTACACTTCTCACTGTCGGTGGGCTACAGACGTCTTGCGTGCATGGGGCGGTTAGGGTACAGAATGGTGCAGTGTGAATTTACAGCACAGAAGACACCCCAAACTAACCCCTGGGATAAATATTCATCCTACTAAAAGCAAGATAGCTCGTCCCATTTTCACTCAGCATTGCCTACCGCAGTAGCAGCCTCATTCACACGGCGGATGACTGTGCAGTCTCCTCCCTGCGGAGGCAAGCCTGAGCGTATGATTTTTAGCAAAAGTGCTGAAGACAATTGAGCGCTGAGGGACTGAACCTTCAGGACACGGGTGCTCACAAGCCAAGAGGAGGGAACAACTTGGGAGTCCTGAATGGCAGTCCTTTTAAACACTCTGAGATACTTTATTTATAGACCATAGCAATCATGCATGACAGTTTAAACATTTACTAATCCACTTACTTCAAATGCTTGGACATTTGAGCAACTTGCCACGCCACACGTTGCCCAGTGAACCATAACGTTATAGAAGGAAAAAAGGAAACTCCAAGTAGAAAAATATGCTCGAGACTCTAGATTTCCTAGAGCTGAGTGTAAGCCTGTTGGCCTTTCAGAAACTGAAAACGACAGCAGAAAGGATACATAATTTAAATGAATAATCTATGTAAAACACATGGTGATATTTTTTAAAATAATACCACGAAGATTATACATCTATACTGCTGCCATTACCTGGCACAAATTATAATCTAGGTTTCCAATCAGCAGTATACACAGCAGGACATCTGAAATGGTAGAATATAGATTAAGACCAGTGTTCTTCCTTCCCGATCTCAGATGTTTCACGCACTGAATCACTTGAGTAGACGTACTACGTCCCCTTTTTGGTGTATACACTTGGTCTTGCTTCCCTTTAAGCTGCTAGAATTACTCACAATTGTTTTAAACAAATAAAAGATTTGACAAGGCCAGTGTTCTCCTTCAGGTTCTCTTTATAGGTACTAGTGTTTATATTTTGTACTTCCAGCTTTGTTTTTTTTTTTAAAGTCCATTAAATTGCTCTTTACAAGTTACTGGATTATTTTTTAAAATTGCTTATATATTTATTTTCTGACATGAAAAATTCCTGTTCTTTCTATGTGTGTTCAACATAATTACCCTTTTAAAGCCATGTGTCTATGTGTGCATAAGTAACACACTTAAATGAAGATATATTCACAAAGATGGAGATAGAGTTCTGCTTAAGTACCTAAGTTCTAAAAGACAGAGAATCTTTTATTAATAGGAAATTGGCTACAAACATTAGGCTGTTACTGCCCTTGAACCATGAATTGTATCTTATAGCATTGTTATAAACGTGTGCTGACTTATTTATTAGTACTGGAACAACACCTATTGATGTTCCTATGAAAGACTTCCACCTCCAGCAGGTTTAATTACTTGCTTACACTGGTCAGTCTCGTGTTAGAAAGCCTTGCCAATGTGCACATACTTCTGAGGATAACTTTTTTGAAATGTTTTGGGTGCTGTTTATTTCTCATCTCTAGTGAGTTTAGATTTAGAAGCAATTACCGCGAGTAGGAATCACTTCAGACTTCTCATCTGCACCCAGATAAAAAAGCCTTTCCTCGGCTTCATGTGTAAGTACCATCAGCTTCATAAATCTGTCTGTGTTCTCCACGCCATTAAAAGTTCAAGAGTAATCTGTTTTAACATTTAGCTCCATCTTTGTCTCTCTTCTCTTCTAGATAAGAGTATTGCCTTTGTAGAATCTGGCATTGCAGCCCCTAGTCATCAAATAAAGGCTTTGGGATTTCCCTGGAAAGTCAGGAATACACATGGCTGGCCACAGAGCCATCAGAATTAAAAATAGTAATGTTGCATATGAAGTGAAAGAAATTTATTCTAGCTTTTGGATATTCATATGCAGCTGTAGAAAATAAAACCACAGCTACAGCTTGATTTTTTATACACAGCCCCTCACCCGACTGAGTCCATGTGATCAGACCTGAGGAGATGAATGACTGAATACTTTCATCTGAAAGGGTGCCAGACATCCTTCTCCCTTTATCTTTATTTCACTCACTCACATCCACACCCAGCATTCAAACCAAGCTGGGAGAGGCACTCCACAGCCTCTGCTAGATCAGCTGAGATGGTAGCACAAAGAAACAGAAATCCCTCCAAGTGAATAATATGCTGGGTAAATCTTGTGTGGAGCAAAATAGGATTCACCAAGCATGAAAAGCAAATTCCTCATTCAGTTCTCTGGATGGACTCTGCAGGACTGCTTAAGAAACTCTTACTGCCATGTAACATCAGTGATAGCTAACGTCTTTTGCCATCAACAACACTGAAAGCAGAAGGTGGATTTAAGAATAACCATTAGCACAGGCAGGGAAGGAGAGGGGTTCCCAGTGCCTGATTTGCCTAAAAAAATAGATTAATTTTTAACTGCCTGGTTGATTACCTAAAGGTGGCATCGGTTTCAGCCCACTCAATACTCACTACACAGTTATACTTTACTGAAATGTGAAAGTTTTACTCTGATATTATCTAGGAGAAAAAGAATGAAAAATTAGCACTCACAGGGTAGGCAGCCTAGACCTATCAATGTAATACAAGTCTGTTCATGAAGGGTATTCTTAGTGCTGTAGCAATGACAAATAATCTATTTGCCTGCTACATTAGAAGCCATCAGGTTTGAAAATGATTCTGTACCTAATGAACTGGTCGCTAATCGATGCTTCAGCACCTTCCCGAGTTATCTCTCGTAGGTGTGTTTCTGTAAACCAAGCCATTCCCTGAGCAGTGAAGGTATGTTGGAGCTGGGGAGGGAACAGGGGCAGCTGACAGCAGAATTGCCCAGTAAAGTATTGTCTTCTAAAGTCATACACTGAGAAATGTTATTATTCTTCAGGTGTTAGAGCACAGACTGGTGGATCAAGCCTTGCCTTTCAACTAAATTCAGAGCCTTCTGAAAACAGCCTATGTATTTGCTGCATTCAGTGTTGGGAACTAATATTGTTCTCCCCACTCTCAGAATCTAATAGCGTACGTCTGCGGGGATTACAGCCTCCAAATGCTGATCCGAGCTCTTTCAGGTAACTGAGAACTTTCAAACCATTTTTATGTACAAGATAAACTTGTCACCATCAGTAAAGATATCTGTCACTTGTCCCATTGACTCTCTTCCCTATGCTTTTTTAATACCGTCAGATCCCAGGGAACTTGCAATTTAAAAAGTAACATGTAAAAAGGAAAGTAAGATGCTGATTCCCTGAGTTCCTGCTGCTATAGTGTCAGATAAAAATAAAGCACAGTAAGATGAAAATGATCATTTCAACAATTTTATGACTGTTAAGAGAAAAAAACTAAAGAAAACTCTGATTCCCTTGCCTTAAGTGGAGTCTCATCCCTTTAGCAGAGAGGGTAGCAACTCAGAGCTCTAGAAGCAGATGCTGCCATTCATTCGTAGTCAGCACTTTCTAAAAGTCAAATTTCTATTCTTAACCTGGATTTCAAACACATCGAAGCGCTTCAGCTTGTGAAAGGTGGTTGTCAGTCATTTGTCTGCAGATACCTGAATAGTTTTAATGATCGGTTTTTCTGGCTGGGGATGTATTGTGAGGCTGTGCATCACAGCTAAGGTTGATAGTTGCAGTATCAACACTTAAGTGCTGCCTGAGCTGATGCATTTCAGAAAGCATCATGGGTTATTCTGCCTTTAGAAATCCTTTAGATTATGGCAAACCAGTAAAACTAGATGCAATATCTAGCCTAACACCTGGAATAAAAGCAAACATTTTGTTTATTGAACCACTAAATTGTGTCAGACTAAAAGCCATCCTGAGGAAAAATACCTAGTTTTGGTCTGGAGACATCAACTGATAAAAATCAATGCTTTCAATCAAATCAATGCTCCCAGGGCTGGAGCACCTCCCCTGTGAAGACAGACTGAGAGAGCTGGGGTTGCTCAGCCTGGAGAAGGCTCCGGGGAGACCTTGCAGCAGCTTCCAGTACCTACAGGGGCTGGCAGGAAAGCTGGGGGGGGACCTTTGACAAGGGCACATAGCAATAAGGAAAAGGGGGATGGCTTTAAACTGGAAGAGATTAGATATTTGGAATAAATTCTTCCCTGTGAGGGCGGCGAGGCACTGACACGGGCTGCCCAGAGCAGCTGTGGGTGCCCCATCCCTGGCAGTGCCCAAGGCCAGGCTGGACGGGGCTTTGGGCAACCTGGGCTGGTGGAAGGTGTCCCTGCCCATGGCAGGGAGGTTGGACCTAGATGATCTTTAAGGTCCCTTCCAACCCAAACCATTCTATGATCCTAGTCTACGATTATATGAACGGTGGGATCAGTCAAAGGTCTTTTCCAACCTAAATGATTCTATGATATCACAGGAAAAAAATCTGATACCACTAATCATGAGCCCATCCTCCAAACAACAATACAAGCAATTTAAAAAAAAACCCCAAACCCAAGCCTGTCTGTTATCCTTGCCAGCACAGAGTAGGACACACTGACACATACTTTCCTGACCTTGAGAATTAATTAGATGGGTACTTTACACCTAGGAATGAAGTCTCACATGCTGAAAATAGTCGGAATAGTTTCAAGGACAGAAATCCCTTTGGTCTCAAAAAAAAAATATAATCACCGCATTGTTCTGCTCTGTACACTCCTCCAAATATTGAAAATACAGGCCACTTTAAGGTCTTTATCCTGATATTTAAAATTTCTAGGGAAATTTTTCCTGAGAGGCATTTTCAGCTTTAAAATGGAAATTGTCAGCCCTGAGGAAAGCTCACACGGGTGAGTAGCAAATACCTCACAGAGGTAAACAATTACTATGCAATTCAGTGCCGTGGGAGATCAGGCTGGCCATGTGCCTTTTCACTCTCAAAAGCAGCATGTGAAGCTATTGTTTTTTGACTCGATGTCATTTTTTCCCCACACAGTACATCCACTCACACAAAAATACCAAAGTATACCAACCAGGTGAGCTGTTTCCTGCGAGCAGCCAAGGAAGCACAAAACAAGAGGAAAAAGGTAGGTTATAAGTCTTGTTTCTGGGTTTGGATATGTGCAATATTTTCAGATATTATAGAGATAAGGACATAAAAATATAAAGATTGCTTTCTCTTTCTTGAAGGTGCATAGGCTTTTGAGTCATCAATTCTGTACTGCTTGTTACACACGCTATGAGATTTGTGCGTAGATATTAAATTAAATTATGTCAATGAAACTCAGCCTTGCTCCATGAAGCTAGTGTAGGGACTTAGATCACAATTTGCGTCTTTAATATATTAAATTCAAAAATATATGTGTGAGGAAGGAAATGTCTTTATGCCCATGTTACAAACTGGACACTGTAGCACAGAGAAGTATTTTTGTTGACATTTGGGGTCCCAGCGATGCAGTGATGGCTAATGAGATGTTTAGAAATGTCTGGGCTCCTATCACCACATCCAGGCCTGGTCTACATGATTTGCTTCAGGTCCCATTGGCAGTGAAAGGAACAGATCCAATTTCTTGAATGACTTGTCCTGGTAATCTGGCTGGTGGATCATCCGTTTTCTCTCAGGCGTGAGAAAAGGCAACAGCCACAGACAGCAAAGGACAGCAAGCTGACAAGTTCCGATGATACAGCGCAGCCTGCAGCAACAGCATTTGTTCTGGTTTCGGTTTTGGGGAAGGAAATTGGTAAGAAAATACTGAACTGTAAAAGAAACTGACATTTGTCCACTGTTGTTTTCACAGGAAAAGTTTTTTGTCTAAGTGGTATGCTCGTGTTCTTTCTTGCTGTGTCATGAAGAACTATTTGACATGACACAAAGTGACATGAAGGTGTGACAGTGTCCCCCGAACTGTGACACCTTGTCAGCTGGAAGCTGTTACCTGGGGAGAAGAACATGCAGTTCTTGTAGTACAGGGTATTTGCAATGACCCCTCCATGAGGAGGAGCTGCCTAAATTTCTCCATGCCAGCTAGTGCCATAAACATGGAGGAGGTTTGTGGAAGTAATATTATTTATTTTT
This sequence comes from Ibycter americanus, assembly GCA_035590275.1. NCBI lineage: Eukaryota > Metazoa > Chordata > Aves > Falconiformes > Falconidae > Ibycter > Ibycter americanus. The sequence continues at coordinate 32,267,042 of JAVJGI010000035.1, read as the reverse complement.
TAAAAAAAACAGGTGATGTTGTGTCTCCTTTGCAAATCCTAGCTGGGCTTTTGTGAAGAGCTGGAGGAAGGCAGAAAGTTTGTGCTCTCCGTCTCTGACACGATGCACAAGGATGGACAAGGGCTATTGCTACAGAAACTTATTCCCCAGGCACTGGCACTTCTACTGTCTGGAGACGATAAAACTTTTCTCCCCTTACACCATCAAAGCAGAGGCTTGCTCAAGTTGCCAACTGGTCCAGTTCCGGAAAAAACTGATCAATCTCCTTATTGCAGTGATTTTCTTCTGGAACTCTCATTCTCTAAGAACAGCTTCTACTGCTGTAGAGAGTGTGTAGGTGACACTGCTACATCCTCAAATATTCCCCACTCAGCTTAACCTTACACACCACGCTGGGACCTTATTTAGGCTCTCCCCGTTAATCAACCAGGTTTTGTGTTCAGTGGAAGAGCAAAGGCAACGCGTGTGTGTACACAGCTATAGATCTCATGTTGTTTTCATTAGTGAATCTGAAGATTTTACTGGTTGACTGTATATCCATCAAAAATACATTTCATATTCATTATGCAGTACAGCAAGAAATGGATACTGAATTGGGAGGAAAAAAAAAAGAAAAAAAAAAAAGCAGAGAAGGGCTAACAGCACCCTCCAGCAAAAGCATTTCAAATGTTTAAACCACTGTGTTCCAGGAGGCAAGATTTCAGTTTCTATTATTGCTCAAAATGACTAAACATAGAAGCAAATGAAAAATCTTCCACAGAGGGATGCTAACACAAAGGACATCTTTTCCCCCTCACAGCTCTATGACCCTGCCTGAATGCGGGTTGAAGGGATGGAAGTAAAGGCAGCATACGACTGATAATTCTCCAGCTTCCTTTAAGGTACAGAAGGGAAGCCTGAGAAGTGTGAAGTTGGCCTGCGTGTGAAAACAAAATCATAAAGAAATGTGAATAAAATTTAAAATAAACAGAACATCCCCTAAGCAGGGTTTACAGTGTCCTCTCCAGCCCAAGAGGCAGCCCGAACCATGGTCTCTGCAGGTACCTCTGCCTTAGCATCCCTGACTGCTGCTGCTACCCACAGAGCCTCTTCGCAAGCAGCAGCTGTTAGCTGGGCTGCTGAGCCCGGGAAGGTGCCGTGAAATCCATAGTTCACTAAAGCTTCTGCTGTAATTCTGGGTCTTTTTCAGTTCTTTGCGGCAAAAGATGCAGCAAGCCCTGCCTTGAAGATCCAAGCACTTAATGACTTCAGTCCCATTTCGGAAACCACTGGAAGATTTTCATAGCTTTGAATCAAGATTTTTCTTGAAACTACAGTGAAGGGTCTTTTATTTGTTCTTTCTGCATGGTTCTTAAAATCTAAACAAGCCTGCAGCCTAGGGAAACTGAGCACTTGTGCACACACGCCACCCCCCACATATTTCCGTATCAATATCCATGTCAGTGTCAATCATTACAATTGCTACTGATAATTAATATAGGCTTTATCCTAGAGCTGCTTGGTCCAGTTGAAGTTGCAATATAACTTAGGCGTTTGAAGCAATAAAAATGTTGTAATAATATGGATAAAACCAGCATATTTCCAACTTTGCCACATGGTGGGTTAGGCAGGTAACCAGGCCATCCTTGGCCATGCAGTTAGGATGTTCTGCATGCATTTCATTTACACAGAATTGCTTCCCCATTGTCACTATTCCATGCTTTATCTTTCTATAGTAATACTGTTATTTTAGCTGGTTTTTAAGGGAAAAAAATGCTTCATTTAACATGTTCTTAAAATTTTCACATGAAAGAAGGGGGAGTTAATGGCATCTACTTGTCAGATATACTTTTTCACGTACCTGCAAGGCTACATATTACTGTCTCCGTGATATTAAGCTTGAAAGGCATTTTGCCTGAAAAGACACTAGAAGATACCCTGCAGAGCCAAGATATTGCTAATCTCCATACTCTATATGACTTACAACACCTGGACCAATACACCAAGGAAGAAAACTTTTTCTAGATCTACCTGTATTTTTTAATCTAAACAAGACACTATCATTATGCAGACACTTCTTGCAGTTATTTTATGACCTGTGTAACAAACTTACGTTGTCGTAATGAGCACCAGGCTATTTGAGGGGTTTGTTAAAGCATTAGTTTCTGGGGGCATGGGAATATGAAAGCCTTTCAATTTTTATTTTAAAACACCTGAAAACCTCCCCTTGTGGCTGCAAAAGTGACTTTGGAAAATGTGTGCCATACAGGTTCAAAAGTCAGAAAGAAAATGGAAAAGAATGAAAATATAACTTTAAAAAGTCTAGAATAAGAAAAGTTCAAGATTGTTTTTAGTGCTTGACTTCAGATTTTTTTTATTGTTTAGAATTGTTGTGACAGTACTATATTAGTGAATGTTACTGTAAGCAAAATACAGTAACACAGAAATGAATGTTAATGGTGCTTGAAATATAGTTTTTCCCATGATCTGCATGTAATTCTGACATCTAGCAGTGTTTAAGTCAATATGCAATGCAACATTTTTAATTTCTTTTACCCCTAAAAATCACGATTTCTAGTGGAAAAACCTATTCTACTAATATTTCTTTAGAATTTCCACAATTTTTTGGCACCAAAAATGCCCTTTGGAAAGTGGAGAGCAACTTAGCAGTTATTTTAAAGACTTTGTACCAGCTGACTTGCTAAATGAAGATAAACGATCGTCAGCCTTAGCCATGTTTATGAGCTTGTCGAGATCACAACGCACAAACACATGAAGCCACCCAGGGTATTCCCTTCCATATGCAAGCTCTGGGAGCAGTTTTAAAACCATGAGGAGACATCAGCTCCGAGTCCCCTTGAGCACGAGGGCTTTAAATGGTAGAAGGCTGACTGCTAATTACTAGAATGAAAATGTGTGTTTTCTAAATGTGTGAGAAGCTGCTTTTAGAATGTGAGAACTGGTAAATGTGGTTTTCAGCTAAACATTTTCTAGGGACCCTGTATAGTTGTTCTAGGCTAGTGTGCACATTCATTTTGCAAACTGCTGTAACACAAGACCTAACTGGAAGTCACAAGAGCTGTCATTTCAGTATTTCTCACATTTACCTTTTTCTCTGAGGCATCATCCCTGAGGCAGTGCTACTCCATGCTCTTCACCAGTTGGTAACAGTCCTCACAGCCACAACATAGTGTTTAGCAGAGGCAACCATTCCGCTCAGTTTTGTGAAGGGAAGGTGGGATACAAAGCAGCGTGGCAATGAAATGCAAGCACTGGTAGCATTGCAGAAATGATCCCTGTGGTGCAGCGGTCCAGATTCTGTTGACTGGGACAAGACCCAGATTTTCCAAGATGCTTTGCAGCTGCCTGCCCTTGGCTGTGGGGGAAGGTACGTTCTTAAGTACCTCCAGCTGCCTGGGTGCAGCTGCTGGGAACGGGCATAAATGTGGATGTGATGGGAGTTGGTAACTTCTATTGGCCTTTTCTACCTACGTGCTCACTTTTGCAGGATGTTTCCAAGAGGGTAAAATGCTCCAGGTTCAATTATGTGACCTTGTGGGGCTGAAGCATGCCATGCTTTCCTAAATGCAATAGACTCCCTTTGCAGGTACTTAAGTGATCATAATGGCCTCTTGAAACATTATGTAGTCTATATATGAAGGTTGTGCTTAAAAAGTGTAATATTTTAGATATAAACAATACATTTACTGACAGGAGTTTTCAATAAGCTCCTGTGACTCAGGTTCCTCCCCCCCATCCAGGTGGGCTCCTGCTGAAGTTCAGAGTGAGGGGACAAACTGTTCTCTGTCAGTCATGTCATAGTCATTTATATAAATGACATATTTTGGCCTTAACCATATCCTTGAATATTTTATTATTTATAGTTAGTATTTTAAAGTCACCTTCTTCCCTTTCTCCCACCACAAGAAAATGAATGCTGGTACATTTTAATCTCATTTACATGCCACAAATCTAGAATGACTCTGCTAACCCCACATCCACTGATTATTTTACAAAATGCCAATGTCTGTATTCCAACCAGCTTTCCAATCAGCTTAATGGGTTAGTTATCTTCATTGTAACTACAGCATTAACTTGAGTCATGGTAGTGTGTGACATGCAGTCTCTATTTTTTGGGCCACGCAATGAACTTATTTCAGAGGTCTGCCTGCAGAATAAACTGAGCAATATGTACAATGATGTCTTTCTGTTATGTGTGTCAATATTGGCTTAATCGTCTCTTTATTTTATTTCAGCGGCAGTTTGCAGTATGCGGATGGACACTGGTCAGCCTGCATTCGGTAGTCATGTTGAAGATACAGGTGAGTCATGCTTGGAGGGCCGTACCACAAAATCAGTGGTTGCACATGTTGAACAATCTTCTGCTTAAGGTCAGGGTTAACTCTTCTTGCAGTGTTTTGCATGTGATATATTGGCAATCTCGTCTTCCACAATATTCTGCTGCATGGCTGGCATATTCACAATTCAGTGTCATGGGCTTTATCCTCTCTGCAACAAAAAAAGAATCAGAAAATCTGCTGTAAGCCTTTCTGTTAATACTGCAGTAAACTGGTGGGTTAGCAGATGGTTTATATTGCATTTGGATGCCCTTTTCACTGCTTGTCTGTGAGTAGGTCATACCGGCTGATGTGGCTGCTTGTGTTAAGTTCACTGCCACCAGCTGCAGGGGCATTTGTTCCCTTGGTTCCTTTCCCCTTTTCTGTAAGCAAGCAATTTGGGGTCTGAACTGGAAAACAGGGAATTATTTATAGGGCTTTTATCACTATAATGCCTTAATTACCTAATCCTTATTTTTCATTACTGCCGCGTGACAAAATAGTTGGGCGTGAAAGAAAAAAATCATACGTTTTGTTGTAATATCATATAGTGTTGTCCTGTGAGGTGCTGAGTGCCTTTAACTTCCATTGTCTCCATCTGCGATATAAACTTGTATTTAATGGTGACATTGTCTTCAATGTAAATTAAGTAAGAGCTGATGCTTTGAAAAAAATTTACATATTTTTGTCTGTTTTGGATTACTGTCTTATTTATTTTGCGAATAGAAGAGCTATTAGTGAGTTATGTACATCATCCAATGTAGGTGTCAGTAAAACTGATTCCAATGTCAGTTTTTAATTTTTATTAAAATGCACTTTAATAAAAAATGCATTTTAATAAAAATGCATTTAACATAAAAATATGCTAGCAAAACTCCAGAAACTGCACTTTGCTTCCACTGTAACTGTTTTCCCTACTAATGTATATTGCAAATCATCTATGTTTTTCAAATATTTGATTTCATGGCGTTTGTTTTCAGGCTGGGCTGTAAAGCCGCTGTATTACGGTGAGAAGCTCCCGCAGTGCTGGGAATGAGAGAGGTGTGCAAATGGCTGGGAGGAGGAGTGGGCTCGCATCCGTGTGCCTGGCTTGGCTTCCACAAAGCATGGCGGTTGTGTAGTGATGAGTTTTATGTCCCCATCCAGAGAAAAGAGGGGAAAAAAGAATTATATAGCTATGTATGCTGTGGTGCAAGGGGTTTTTCTGTGCGTCCTCTTTGTGTCAAACCTTTTTTGGTCTGTCAAAGTATCACATGTGGAAGAGATGAATTTTTAAATCACATCCTGTTGTCTCAAAAACTAGGACATACGCTGTTGTCCTACTTCAATGTAATAACCTATTTCATCAGTCAAGAAGTTTCTTTTCCCATAAATGCTAATGATTTCTTCAAGGCTTAGTCAGTCAAATAGGTTTTGCTGAAGTGTTTGCCAAAGTATAGTAAAAATTTCAACTTCTTATATAGGGTTTAAAGGGAAAAGCAAATCAACAATGAAAGAGAGATGATTTTAGAAGTATTCTTTACCCTTTGAGTTTTTTTAACAATCCCTGTTTAATATAATCATAAAAGTAGTATTGACCACAGTACTTAATTCCTCCAACAAGTTTGAAAACATAAGCATCATACCCTTCAGTAAAAATCTGATTTTGAGGAACTACTTTAAAAATAAGTACTTCATAAATATTTTCTAACATTACATTACCAAAAATTTTATAATTTTAATAATTAATAATAATGTAAATAATTCATATCAGCACAGTATTTTTTCTCTTTTGAGCAAAGACATTGTTTGTAGATAATTCATGACAAAGGACCTCAAAGTTCGGAGTACTGATTCAGATTTGCCTTTTGACTGTGTTTTTACCGCTCTTATTTTTTTCTACTGAGAAGAAAGTGTTCATTCTTGCTGACTTATGGATAATATATTCTTTATTTATTTAAGATTTTATACTAAGGTCCTAAGTTACCGTGCTCCGAGGTTGTTTTCCTTTTTTTTTTTTTTTTTAAATGCAACTGCCTACCATTTTCACTCAAAAGGAAAGGTGGCACTGAAAAAGGCATTTCAAAGGTATTAAGACATGAAGGATATAAGTAGAGTCCAGAGCTCACTCATTTCTTGTCACTGCCTCTAGTTTTGTGATGCATATACTACAGAAACGAGCCCTGGCATTTCCAAAAAGTGTTTTTACTAATTCTACAGAGCTACTACAGTTATTTTATATTCTTGTCTAAATTTCTGTGGTTTAGGTCATAAATTAAAAGTGTCAATAGTAAAAAAAATAAAACAAATTACATCAGTTTTTCTTAAAACCTTGGTCTAATGTGTTGTGAAAGAACAACCCTGCTCGGGGTCTCCTTTCTGCTCAGGGTCTTTTCCCTCTTCTCGCCCCTTGCCGCTCCCCTCCCGTCCCACCTCCTGCCGCCGCTGTTGTGCAGCTGCCCACGGACGGGCGCTGGGCTGTCACACGGGCACCCCTGTAGCAGCACAGTAGACTGGCGAAAGACTGGTTATCACAGAAGCAAGGAGAATGGTTTAAAGCTACTTTGCAGTTTTCTTCCCTAAATCATTCGTTTCCATACTGGAAGAGAGAAGCAGGACTTTTTCTCCCCTGTGAAAATCATGAATTCTTCTTTTCCCATGTTCATCATCAGCAACAACAAATTTTAAAACCTTTGGGAAAAAAAACTGACAAAGATATTTGAATTTTGGACAAGTGATAATATGGTTGTGGTGGTCTGGAGAAGCTATTTTAAATCCTTTTCAAGACTGTGTATTTTCTACTACATGACCATTTCATATTTCCACCTCAGGTTAGTATTGAAAGGAGCATTTGTTCTGGATTGTCTTCCCAGCCAGGAGTTGTTTGGAACAGCACGTGTTGGAGCATAAAGACCAGCCTGTACTCATTGGGCTTGGAGTCACATTAATAATCGTTATGATCGGTACAAGTGGGGTTTAGGATTTTCCCCTATATCCTTTTCTTCAGAAGGTTTTCTGTAAGAAAACCTGCTGCCAGCAGGTTGTCTGTATGTCTGCAGACAAAGCAAGCAGAATATCCGATAAACTGTAAACTCCATTTTGTCCAAAAGTTTTTTTCCTGCTTTCCTGCTTCGTTAACCACATCCCAGGCTGTGGGCAAGCGTTACCCTGCGACACGGCTGCTCTAATGCCCTTTAGCTGCCGCTGTGCGGGCAGGAGGCACTTCTGGCTCTGGTATGTGCTTCAGGTTCTGCTGTGGCAGGATTGGTGCTGGCACACGTGCTGCTGCTGTCCGTCCCTGCTTAGTGCAAGAGGGAAATAACTCAGGCAAGATTTTACCAAGGTGATCCTGGGTCAGGTTTTGGTGAGGATAGACCTCACTGTCGCCCGTGTTGGAGCTGCCCCGGACCTTCCTTAGCCGTGTGAGTCTCTGCACGCTGCTGGAGATGCAGAAGAACGGGGTGGTGCGTGTACTGGAGTTACAAGGGTCAGGGTCTCCGTGCAATGGGGTAACGGGCAGGAAGGCGTGCCAAGGGAATGTGCAAGGAAGGCTAAAGAAAAGCCAGTCTTATAACTTGCAAAAGCAAAGGGGAAGTTATTAGGAAGAGGTCAAATGGCCTGGGGTTCAGTACAGCTTCATGAGGAGTGTGTAGCTAAAGGGGAGCTCTGGCAAGCCTGTGAGAATAGGATTAATATTAGCATTTTTTCTATGAATAGTAAAGGAAGCATGTGCTTCTAATTGTTTTACATAATGCATTCGAAACATATGCTTGATAACCATGGAGGACATTTGATAGAGTGTTTACAGAATAATAAGCAGAACAATTAGAATAACAGATCACTGTGTGTCCCTGGAACTGCTCCCATTTCCCCCACACCCCCTTTCCTTAGCTCCGCTGGCTTTTTCCCATTCTGAAAGTCTTTTTAGATTGTTGCCCTTCTGGCAGTTTGGGCTGATTTTAAATTTCTCATCAAACTATTTTATCCCCATTGACAGTATATTCTGTACATCCCTCTGTTTGATCCACAGATAACAAAGCCCTGCTGAATTCCTGGGCTTGAACCTGAGCTCAACCAAACCCAACCAGTTCCCTCTCGGCCACCCATCGTTATCCTGCCTTTGAACGGACACAAGGCAGAAGCCTCTACACCAGCCAGCCTGACAGCAGCAATCCCACGCTTTCAGGCTTCTCGCCTTTTTCACTTGACCTCTCAAACCTGTATTTTAGCAAGTGCAGAGGCAGAAGAAGGTCAGATTGTCCCCAGGCCAGTGTGGAGGAGCATGGGGCATACCCGAATGCTGAATGCACGAAATAAGGACTTCAGCAGGGTTCAAAGTTCGTGCCAACTGGATGGCAAGAAGTTAGACACTGGATGTCACTGTGGATGGACTCTAATTACTTCTGTCTGGATTATAGATTTTCCTTTGTTTGGCCTAAGTCCCATTCTGTGACAACGAATATTTAATTGGACTTTGGCTCTGGGTTCATTCACCAGAAGCTTGTGAAGTTAAATTAATTAATAAAAAGACTTTGTTGATTTTCGGTGGCATTTTTGGCCAAAGATTCCTTCCAGCAACTGATATGGGTATCTTAATGTGAATTCACATATTCATTTGATTATCTGAACTGGATAATTCCGGCTATACCACCCCCGCCCCCAGAATTCAGTAAAGTTTGAAATAAAAATAAATATTTGGTTAAAAAAAATATGCAGAATCCATCCAGCTTTGTTATACATTTGGGCAGCATGAAAACTCTGAAGTCCAAGTCCTAATTAGATTGTTCTGTGACATTCCCCTTGATGTGAAGGATGGCAAAATGCTAGATACATAGACGTCGTGTCGCCGCTTAGCTTATACCGTACGCAGAAGTAGCATTCATGTGGATGGCTGTGCTTGTGCGTGTGTGTGGGTAAGGTGAAACAAATCCAGCTAAAATTCCCACATCCCTAGCTCAGATCTGATGAAGCCTTAGTATAAAAGAAATAAAAATTTGGAGAAAGATGGATAGGACTTACTGCGTGTTAGTGTGGAGACTGCAACTGATGTAGGGTTCGTGGTTCATCTGTGACTGATGCTGTGATATAAAAATTACTCCATGGAACTGTTACAGGAGATCCCTAACAACATCTCAAGCGTTTTTTTGTTTGGTTTTTGATTGGCTTGTACTTTAGAAATATCAGTCCAAGTACCTGGAGCTTTAGGACAATCAGCAGCTCTCTATAAGGAGCGTTTCTCAAAAAGGAAAAAATATCTTAAGGTGCCTAAATGTCTTCATATCACACATCTGATGGCAGATGTTCCCTTTGTTTCTGTCTACCAAGTGGTGTGGTGAAGCAGGCAGAGAAAGGGCGGAGGGTTGGATAAGCAGCTCAGGCAGGTGTTTTATAAGTTTTAAAATACTTAGCTGCTGAACAGAATTTAAAATATCCTGTATGTTTTTAGATTTTGTGCATTGTGTGTATTTTGGGAGTATTTCCACATGATAGCATTAACAAGAACATTGTCTCAATAAAATTGCCTCAAAGGGACCTTTTGAAGGAAAAGAAATTCTATCATGAATGTTGTTTTTTGCATGGTATGTGGAACTATTCAATAGTACATGTTTGAAGTAAAATACTGCATCTATTAGAAATATTAAAGGTCTGTGTAGCATTCACAGTTACAGACATGAATGTCCTGTTATTTCCTTTTCACTTACTTGGTATGTCAAGAAAAAACAAAACAAAACAAACAAAACAAAACAAAAAAAAAAAAGGAAAAAAAATAAAGTTACATTGGTATATTAAAACCAACCATAAAACCAGCCATGACTTGGTTTGAGCTGGGTGGAGCATATTAACTTTTTTTTAGTTCCTCAGTTGAGAGACACAGGTTTGGCTTTGCCATAGCAAAACTGTAACTGTAACCTGCTGTACAGAGCAGTTCTAAAGAGTATGCAAATAGTCTGGAAGATCAGAACTAATTACAAATCAACTGGTTTGGTTTGTCTATACCAGCCTAGGAGATCCATGGGGAGGGAGCTACAATAAGAAACCAGACTGCAGCAGTTTCAGAAGGGCTTGAGTTACGTTCCATGCATGACTGCTGCAGCAAAGTGAAAACTTTACAAAGTTTTACTTTTTTCACCTTCCCAAGAAAGAAAATATGCTTAAAACTCAGCTCTGCACTAGATTTGGGTAAGCGGTACGTGCAGGGTTGCTAAGGAGGAACGTGGCTGAGAAGCGCAATCTAAGCTTACCTTCATACATAGGTTTGTACACTGTGTTTTGCTTCGTAAATAATGTGAATTTGGGCAGACCAAAGTTCAGCTATCAGAACTTCCAGAAGCTGAGAAAATAAATTTTCGCAGATTAGGTTAAAAGGATCACTCTGGTAATGTGAGTATATTAATACAGGCAAACATCAAACAAAACTGACACTTGTCTCTAGTGCGGTGCCGTTATGATAAGGTAAATAAATTATGGGAATCTTTCATTATTATCAGACCAACCATTACGAAAAACTAGGAAAATATGTTGTAACCTGATGGGAATGCATTTTTGAAGCAATTAAACAGATTCATCCTTGCCTTTGACCTTATGTAATATGAATGCAGTACTTTTTAGAGCAATATACATTTTGTTTGCAAATCCAGATTATAACGGCAAGGACACTTTTTTCTCACCGATATTTTAATATTACTTATCCTGGGCAGAGCTAAGGTTCTTGGACTGACTTAGTTTCTACATCGCCATACCTCTAGTGCAATAAGACACTATAGTATTTCTGAATTTTCCAAGAACATAATTTTTGCTGAAGTCATTGAAATATTACTGCAGTGGTTTCACAGTTGAGAAACTAGCAGCCACATTCCCAGGCTTAACTTGTTTTGAATGTACATTACATCTGGGAGTGTCCTCTTTTTTAATTAGTAAAATTTTCATACAGGAGGAGTAAACAAGAAACCTAGAGAGAATGCTAACAACTTTTATTTCCAATAGCATGAAGCTATGTATAAATATGACATGATGCATCCACTTCCCCTGTGGAGAAAATATTTGTAATTGTCAGGATGGATGATGTTGAAATAATAATCAGTTTTTCTTTGGTGCAGTTTCAGGGACAAGCCATAAGTATGTATGGCAAATGTGCTGGAATTGACCTTACTGTCTATAAAAACTTATAACAACTGCCATAAGTAATCTCAGCAGGAGAGGCATGTGCTAAGAGATTATTTCTCTTCGAAAAGGAAGGCATTTTTCTTTCAATGTTCACTATACATTTGACAATAAGTGATGTGACCTTGATTGTGGCGGTTTTATGTATTTACATAATGATTTGAAATATAGTCGTGTGAAAAGAAGTGTAGCCACACTAATCTACTTGCTAAACAGTTCCATCAGGCTTTTTAATGAGGGTTTTATTTTTATTTTTAAGATATACTAAGTGACAGTTACATCTCAAGATTTTGCATCAAAATAACTATGCTTGTATGAAACTTCTTTATCTTGCACATTGTTGCTTTTTCATTCCATAGTATCTTATGTACTATAAGTGCATCTTTCTTTGGTATTTCCAGCAGATTGCTTGTTTTCAACTCAAAACATAAACAATCACAGGCTGTTCATGGCCCAGCACCATCTTCACGTCAAGTATTTCATTCACAAATAAAAACCTGACTTGGCAGATCAGATAAGCAGAATACATCCTGCCCCCAGATCTGCTCTGTGGCTGAAAGACTTGGAATTCTGCTTAATAAAGTGTTGCAGTTATTTTGCAGCCCGTTTCTGATTTTCTGATGGGTTTTGCTCTGCCTTTTTCTCCTGCATCGCTAACCTCAGCAAGTGAAGAGAATTACATGGCTCAGGGCTTATGCACCCTGTTAGTTCTCCAGCCCTGCTCTTTCTTTCTCAAGTGCATGCAAAAAGCACGAGGAATTCAGCTGTGCGTGAAAGCAGCCCTCCGAGCCGAGTGCACCTGATGCACCACATTTAGTCGCAGGCAGGAGGGAACGCAGGGCTAACTGAAGAAAGCGTCAGAACCACAGAATGGAGCAGGTGCATTTTCATGCTGCAAATAAGTCTGTCTGCGAAAGGCGATGCGTCTTGCCGGACCGTTCCGTGCAGGGAAGCAGCAACGGCGTTTAGCCAGAGCCATGGGAGTTACAATTTACCCAGCCAGGACAGGTACTGGTGAGCAGCCGGTTTGAATCTGACTTTGCTAAGTCAAAACAGGACTTGAAAGCAGCTACCACATCAGTGTTGGGTTCCTCTGCCTTCTGTTACTGCTCCGTTTATCTGATAGTTATAGCAACCGCCAGTTAGTTCTCCATTTATACATGCCCTCCTTTGCCTGTTGTAGTGTCACAGAGTCACGCAGAATGGCTGAGGTTGGAAGGGACCTCTGGAGGTCACCCTGTCCAACCCCCCTGCTCGAGCAGGGCCACCTAGAGCTGCTTGCCCAATACCAGGTCCAGATGGCTTTTTAATATCTCCAAGGAGAGAGGCTGCACAGCCTCTCAGGGCAAGCTGTGCCAGTGCTCAGTCACTCTCACGGTGAAAAAAGTGTTTCCTTACGATCAGACAGACCTTCCTGTGTCTCGGGTTGTGCCCATTGCCTCTTGATGTCAGGTGCTAAACATAGTGCTGTAGCGAATGGAAACAGAGATGTAACCTCTGTTACTCCTATGATCTATAGGAAAAGGACACAAAGGCCATCTTCTAACTGAAAACTTTGTAGTCTAAGGAAATGCCTCTGTGTTTTTGCTGTCAGTTGAAGGGCTCTTTACACGCATTTGTCCATGGCGAGTACTGCTGGTACAGTCTTGTATTTCAAGAAACTTTTCCATTGAGCTTACATTTTGACTCTGTCTGGTACAAGGAAGCAAAATAGACTTGTTTTCTTATATATGGGAGAGGATCATACCTCTGCACATGCCACAACCTCTGCCTTTTTACCTTCTAGACAATATATCTTCAGTTTACGTGCGTGGTCATTGCTGCGCTGACTTCTGTAGCACTGCACTGGTTCTCACCAGCCTGTCCGAGGAGTTACAGACTGATGTCAAATACTGATTTGATATGTATGTGCCCATCTCGTACACTTACAACACAGCTTTCCTGGCTTTCTGCCTCTACTTCGTCTTCAGATTTCCAATAAAAACGCCTCTTACTTTCCAGTCAGTGCCAGCAATCTCCAACATAGAAAAGTGGGTTGTGGATGAGACGCAGCCTTGAGTAGAATTGGCTTAATGTCGATGCCAAATTTACTTCTCCTTGTCTTCATCTCCAAGGATGGTATCTGCAGAGGACAGGGGGATTTTCAACGCTGTATTTCAGGACCTTGGTTCTGCTTTGTTAACTCCAAAGATGTGTGATATATATGACAAAGACTGAAAGCCGCCAGAGCCCCACACTCGGCTGACAGCACCATTTTACAGGGTAGTTTATTGCCTGCATGTTGTCTTTTGGGAGAGTAGGAAGCATCACTGATTTTAACTTGACTTTTCTTTTGCTCACCTAGCAAATAGGCATTGTGAAAAAAAATTCTCAGCTTTACCCAAAAGTCTTTTCTTTAAATATCACAGATGATTGTTAGGGCCAAAATATAGCCCTTTGTGAAAAATGGATGCAGAACCACAGTGTTTGACTGTTGAAGGCGTTTTCCTAGACTTTACTAAAAACATATACGTTAAGAAATAAGCTGTTCTCTGACACTATTGAAATATATGAGACAGCAGTATTTTACTGCTTCATAAAGACTGGGGAATGTAACTCACAAGCATCATTTTCATTTGTCCCGAATCTGCCATCCTTCTCTCTGCTAAGTCTTTATGTCATTAAAACTCCCTTTCCTATCACAGCTGCAATCAGGGGAACAACGTGGGGGACAAAATAACTCGTAGCTAAGCCATAGAGGGAACAACTGGATTCCGAAATACCAGAGTCAAAAAGCTTTCCTAATTTGAACTAGGCTTGGTATTTTTTAAGCTTTCTTTTTATTTTTGGAAATGTGTATTAGCAGCAAGCCAGTAGATATTCCATGACAGTGATCTTACAGACAGCTCGCAGCATCGGGAGGAGTGTGACCAGTGCTTTCATTTTTGCAGGGTCCTGACTGTACTGTGCTATGGCTCTACCAAAACACAGGCACACAAAATGCTAGAGGGGTTCCATCGTCCTTGGCTGTAATGTTCTCTCTTGCTCATAAACCAATGTTAGAAAAATGGTGAGTGACTCAAAATAGGATTTGGCCTCAACTCTTCGTGGTGGGTCTAAGCTGTGCCTGCTAATGTAAAGGTGAATTTTGTCAAAATACTTCCCATTTCTTCTTTGTCATGGGTTTTCATTGTGCATATTTTCAGTATTTGTTAATTAGGAGCCACAAAAAAAAAACTTTAGTGTGCGACGGGCAAAGATTTATCCCTCTACTTTACAAGCAATTAGGAATAAAGCACCATAAAACAAATAAAACACCAAAAAAGCTCTTTAAAATGTTTAGCTGGACACCAGCACTGTGCCCAGTGACAAACACTGAATGAGCCTCTATAAGTCGCGTTTCCAGCAATGTTCGGTCTGACCTGCGGTGCCTGGGCTCCCTTGGCGCGGGGTCCCTGCTGGGCAGACCCCCCCCCCCATGCCTGGGCTCCCCTGGCGCGGGGTCCCTGCTGGGCAGACCCCCCGCTGTGCTGCGCCGTGCCAGACGGGGTGACAGCCGCCCCTTCAGGCAGCTGCCCGCTGGGATGGGGCCACAGGGGCATTTTGACAACTGAGCAGGTAACTGAGTCAGAATGGATAAAATGTACCAAAAAACAAATCAGGAGAAGCAGGCATAATGAAGATTGATTGATTAATACTATTAAGTGTGGCTATTTTTTCCATTGGTGTCCTTAGGCTGTGATAATTCCACAGTTTGTGTAGCTGCTTTACTATTTAATGCTAGATCATTTTAAAGAATGGATTGATCTATTGACATTTATAGCAAGGTAAGCATTAAAATACTCTGCTTGCCTAGCTAAGGACTTTCTATCTCTCTGGAGTTCTCTGAATACATTGATAAGTAAAATAAAACTGATGAAAATGTCCCTCTTAGGTCTTTTCTAACCACTGGGCTCCATCCTACCTTTTTCACTCACTTTGTGAGTCTAGTCCTTTTCTCATTTGCTTTTCTTCCAAGTATCAGACTAAAATGTTCCAGAAGTTTGTAGCTGTAAAAGTACTCTGCATTAGCTGGGTGCAGCAGGCACGTAAGCAGTCAGTGCCAGTGTAATGCCAGTGACATTAACTTCATCTTCTTTTACAATCAGAAGTGGGAACTAAGCGTATAATCTATGAAAACAGGCTGTCTTGTCTCCTTCTCGTAGCATAGCACAGATTCTCATCCGGTTATTCCTGTATTGAACACAGATCACCAGGTTGATGTGGTGTCTAGGCTTCAGACAAGACATCTTGTCTCTATTACAGGAGTTTCGAGGTGGGGATACATTTTTCCTTCAGTATTTTCTTCCAGTGGTTAATGGCATCCATTGCCAGCGTGTGAAATACCTCTTTTGAAATTGTCTAACTGAGATTTCAGGTGGTTGGCCCGTTTATAATTGGCAGACTCAGGGTGATAGCTGCGTCAGACCTATCATGCTGAATTTGCCTTTGAGCCAAACAGAATTAAATCCATTAAGGCCCTATTTTCACAGGCTCTTTCCTCAGCCCAGAAGTCTTTTGGCCCTCAACACTTCTTTAATAGCCTTTCTAAAGTAAGTTTAAAATGAAAATGTATTTTAAAAGGAAGCTCAAGTATCATTCTTGCTGATGCTGCGTGCCGCTCTCTCCAGCTTGCCGTTCTCTCTTGCAACCATGCAAGGTTCACGTTAACCCTCCCATCCTTTGCATCACCCTGCAAGGTGTTTTTCAGTTCTTTTGTCTTCTGTGATTCCTGCATCTTTTATAGAGTAGAGCATCTATACAACAATGTGTAAAGGAGCATTTGCTAAGCTCTCGGGAGGAGTTCCTTCGATGAAGTTATTGATGAGAAAGGGAAGAAAAAGAAGAAAAAACTGAAGTGCTGTGATCATGTGCTTCTGTCCCACTGGCAGGTTATTGGATACTTGTGGAGTAGTGTTCTGGTGGGGGCAAGGCAAGTCAATGAAGTCTCATAAGAGTTTAAATGTATTAGTTCTTTGAGAAGCAAATGCATTCCTCAATGAATTCTAGTGAAGATAAATTTACTGAATCTTTGGAAGAGTTATTCAGCCACTCAGGAAAGAAAAAGCAAAACAGTAGATCTCTGAGGTGGAAGAAGCCAGTTTCAGTATCTACTCTGACAACGTGTTACTCCCTAGCACTGTAGGACTGATCCCTTCAGTGCATTTTCTGGGTTTTTTGTGTGTGCATGTGGACTATTCAGGGGATTTGTCCAAGCATTGAGTGTTGATATGAGTTAGTTTTACTTCTATATATTTGCTGTGAAAACACCTGGAAGGCCATGCATTCAGGCAGTTTTAAATTGTGGCACTCTTATGAAGTTTCGGGTTCAAGGAATGTATTAGAAAGGATCAAGGCATTTTGATCAGGCACTAAAAGTGAGAAAAGTTGGTTGTTCTGCAGACCGAATGCACAAGTAAAAATCAACTCCACTGATGAGCGAAACGTTCTGAGCATTAGGGGTTAAACTTGCAGAGATTAACCAGATTAATTCGTCCCTTTCTTTACTCTGTGGACGTGGAGCCCAGTTTTGCTGTAAAAATTCCGTACGGAAGGTAGGCTCCTTATAGCTACCAAGAAACCAGGATGCCTCAGCAGCTCTGGTCCTCCCTGCCCACAGACCATGGTGGTTGTGTCCAACAGGAGAAAGAACCTGAGCACGTCATCCATGTGGTATCACTGCGCAGGTGTCATTGTGCACAACATTGTTGCAATACCAATTTTTTATGGGTAAAGAACACCATTTTTTGTGATTTGCCTATTTCTATTCTGTTTAAAACCCAGAAGCTTAAATTCAAAATAGGCAGCTTTCATGACACTGCATTTTTTTCATCCATTTTATTGCTAAACTTCTTACTGTTTAAACTTTCTTACTGTTCACAGAACTGACCAATCTCAAACTGTTTTCTAAGATTCAATATTACTGGATGGGCTGCTGTAGATAAGGAATTCTTAGTGCTATCTTACTGGGATGTTGATACCCTGGGATCGTTTTACTCTCCCTATCAAAACAGCATGGATTTTTTTTCTCACAGTGTTGTCGCTTTTCTTTTTTTTTCCTTTTTCTTCAAATTCTTTAATTCACTGACAGTTTAACTGATCAGTGTGGCAAAATTCACATTTAGTTTAGCCACTGACTCCTATAAATGCTATAGACTGAAGAAAAGCATCTTTTCAATGGCTTTTTGAAAACTGAGATTAAAAGCAATCAGAGAATACAGATATTTCTTGACTTGGGGGTATGTTTGAACACATGGACTAGAAAAGGCTCATGCAAATCTAGTTAGGCAAACAGTTTAGTTTTAACAAATGCCAAAAAACCACTATAAATGAATGTGATATCTGAATTTGGGAAATTTCTTTGAAGTCTGTTTCAGAAAATGGGTAAGGGGTATCTTTAGCTGTCAATATTCTTGCACATTCTTATGTCCTGCCAGCACTGTGATATCACTGTCATGAACCAAGGGCATGCGCTGGTGATGATCAGAACAGCCGAGCCAGAAAAGCCCCTGTGCTACAGGGGCTGGGCAACTATCACTTGATAACGTGGGGATTAAGGGTGGAAAGCGTATTGCTTCGGTGACTAGTGGAGGAAAAATGAATTGGTAATTAATAAACCAAAAAGGTATCTTGTCCTTTGGTGAATGTACTTGCTCCTTTTTGAGCTGTAGAATGGTAGAAGAGTTAAAAGTAGCCAGAAAGATTTAAAAATAGATAGGCCGATGAGTTCACATACTCTCTTTTCAAGTATGTTACTTGCATAACAGCAGTAAACCAGTGTAGGGTTATTGGCACCAACACACAATAGCAACAAACAGGTTACCAAAATAATTACATGCATATTTAATATCAAAACATTTTTCATTGCCCTGAACTTAGAGCACTATACTGCAAATCAACTCAAATTACTCCGGTGTGTGCAGCGTCTCTCTGTTTCTGCCTACCTCCTTTCTTTAGATAGTGTCGTAGGTTGCTCTCAGTGTCTTGTGCTGGAGGGATGTTCCCCTGACAGTGCGGTACGTGGTCCTGCACAGGGCAGCAAGGTTGCCAGGAAGGGTGAGGGTGCATCTGACCGGTTACCCATCAAGGAAAGCATGCAGAAGTTGCCCACATTCCTGAGACATGCTGGACACGGTGCCAAGCCAACTCAAACCCAAATCTTTTGATGCAGAAGTGTAACAGAAACTTAATCTGAATTAGCGGGCTGTTGTACGAAACGGAGTTAATATTTCTGATTTGGCTCTTAATGGAGCTGTCAGTTCTGCAGGTTGATATTTTGACCTTGCCTTTGTCCCTTTTTCAGGGAAAACTCCCAAGGAAACGTTCATCTCCTTTGAACTTTCTGCATTATCTCCTGCCTTTCCTTTCCTGAATACAGGACATTATAATACGTGGGTAAGGCTGAGCTGGCCCCCACCAGAAAAATCTGCTTTTTATGCATTTTTCTCTTCACTAGCCAACACTGTTGCTGCAGTACAGAACCAATTTCATCCTTGTCAGGTAAAAGAATTTACTGCTCGATTAAAAAGTAGCACAATGTAGAGATTCCAAATAAAACATGTAAATTACGCCATCCTTACCCTTAGGCTTTAGGCCAGTGCTTCTGTCCACCTTGGAAAGCAGACTTCCTTCCTCATGCTTGTCCTGTGTTTTCAGTGTCCTAAAATGATTACAGGATGCTCCTGCTCCCAACAAAGCTGCTTTTCTTTAATGTCAGTGCTGGCCAGCTCGGCTTTGGGAGCTTCAAAAAGATTTTTAGTCTCAGTCTTCCTGTTTGGAGGTACAGAGGTCGTAGGCACATAGCAATTAAAGCATTTTACCTCTCATTGCTGGCCATCTTTTTTCTGTATAATTCTAGTAAAAGTGTGAATCGCAGAAATCAATATTTTTGCTGCTAATACTGTCAGAAAATAAGCAGAATTCTGTGAAGAGATTGCTGAGGTCCCGATTTGCTCATAAACCATATGGAAACGAATATAATGGAAATTCAGCTTTGTAAAAACTAAAGAAATTAAACATAAAAAAGCTGTTAAAAGCATATTATAATAATAAACAATAGCTTTAATAGAATTTATGTTACTCTCTTTTCCTTCTCACTTCATCTGTATTATTCGGTGGAGAGGCTGGTCTTTATCTAGGGTTGAATCAAAGCAGTGTTTTATTTCCAGGAAGTTTTTACATTGTTTTAGGTCCCATATAGCAAATACACCAGACTGTCACGCAGGGATGTTAATGTAATATGATGTTAACCCAAGATTGTTTACTATACTCCTTGTACAATGTTCCTATATGATCCTAAGCAGGTCACTCAATGTTTTTGGTATGGGACCACTGCGAGAAGGATTTAGTTGCCTAAAGGTAAGCAGTACCAAATCCAGATACTTCCAGAGGAGACCTGGAACACATCAGGAGCGGCTGGGGGGGGTGAGTGCAAGCCATGGACAGTTTCTCCTTGCTCCTGCAGGTGAAGGGACAAGGCTTAGGGAGAAGCAGACAGATCCTGTGGGTCACCAAGTGGCTTCACTACTGCTGTTGTTGGCAAGGATTTGACTTTCAGGATCAAGGGACCATTTTTCAATATCAAGGACTGATGGTGAGGGGTGGGATCCACCCAACAAAGCGGGGCCAGCGCATCTCTGCCGAGAGGCTAGCCAACCTGCCGAGGGGAGCTTTTAACTGGGAACGACGAGGGAGGAAGCTCACTAGAGTGAAAGAGGTGATGATTGCCCTCTGCTCAGCACTCCTCAGACCGTATTTAGAATAGGTGGTCCAGTGTGCTCCCCCCACCCCTCCCTCCCCAATACAAGTGTTTTGGTTCATGACTTAGACCTGGAGAGAGTGCAGGGGAAGCCACCAGGGTGGCCAGGCCCTGGGAGGAGAAGCTCTGGGACCAGGGCTTGCTCAGACTGGGAAAGGGGTGTCTTGGGGTCTCAGCAGCAGCCCCAGCACCTATGTGGAGGGGACCCAGCTCTGTGTACCACTGAGAGATGACAAGAAACAGCTTGCGTAAATTGAAACAGGACAGGTTCAGCCCGGATCTAAGGAAAAACCTTTTCACCCCGAAGACAATCAGGGTTGCCCGCAGAGGCGCCATTTCCATCCATGGTGGGTTTCAAGACACAACTGGATAAAGGCCTGAACAACCTGGTCTGTTTCCAGAGCTGACCCTGCTCTGAGCTGGAGGACAGATCAGAGAGGTCCTTCCAACCTGAATTATCCCGTGATGGTATGGTCCTGTCTTCAGGCAACTCAATTATGCTATGCCAAAGCTGTCTAACTCATTTTATGTGAGGCTAGATGGACATATGGTTCTGAATTGCAGATGTGATAAGGATTCATGACAGAAAATAATCATTTTTATCCTTGCCAATAAAATATAAAAACTATATTTTACACTTTAATATAAAATTTTAATTTTTTTCCAAATCCAGGCCTTATGAGTATTGGGTTAGTTCCATTTTCCAAACTAATGTAGTATCTTTGTGCTTCGCTGTTTCTATAAAGTGGTTAGGGTGCAGTCTTCACACAGGTGTTGAAAAATAAATGTGTATTTATGAACTGGTCACAGGGACTAATGTAGTAAAAAGTCCTTGAGGAAATTAATAATTCTGTAACAGGATTTTAATCATGTAAAGTGAAGAAGGCATAGGATTACATATTTAATAAGGGAGATAAAACCTAGAGGTGGGGATCTGCTCATTAAGTGGGCATACTCTGTCCCGTGAGTTGATTTGAGTCCTGTGAAAGAAATAGCAGGTGAGCGTGTAATTAAAACTGAATGTCCACACGTACTGTGCATGTGTAATGGATACACACAAAGTAGAGGGGATTTGAAATTTAACTGACAAATTCTGCTGTAGTAGTTCTTACCTTTTGTATGCTTCGCTGCCAACCTTAATGTTTCCTGATGTAAAAGCTTTCTTTTTTCCCCAATGTTATACCTTTTAATGAAGTCTTGGGTCAAAAAGTGTGTCATGCCAACCGCTCAAAAGAGAAGTAAAATAAAACTCTCAGCTAAATTTTGCAAGTTAAATACGTGTAAATACTTGCAATTTGTAAATACTTGCAAATTAAATACGAGTCAAAATTCTTTGGATGGAATAAGGGCTGTGCAAAATTATTGATCAGACACATACATATTTGTTTGCATATGCTCCAGGTTGTGGTATTCCAGGTATTCATGAACACAGTCAATTCGTGAGAACAGCCAGGTTGCAAAATGCTGTCACAGATGATGTCAGCTTCCCTTATACTGAAACTTCTGTCCTTGGTGGCCCCTTTCAGGTTGTGGTACGGTACGACGTGGTCTAACTACGAGGCAGCTGTAGCCACTGGCACTGTGAGGTTATCACATACCGAAAGACTTTATTTGTCACAGTGTGAAATTTGAAAGGAGAGTATATACATTTCTATGGGAGGTAAAACAAGGTTTTATATATGACATTGTAAATCACCAGTATTTACTTTAAATTTTAATGAAATCCAATATGCTACAGACTGTGTAAAACACCTTAAACCACTTCTTTGAACATAATGGAAAAGTATAAATAAATAGGTCTTTACTCTGTCTCTGTATTTTATTTAGTAAAGCTTTCATAGGTAAAAATTTATACAGGAAAATAAACTGATTTTGGAATATGATGGCAAAGCCTCAAAACGTAGCTTTGCAAGTCAGACCAGCGGGGGATTGTTTGCGTACAGGCTGAGCAGGAAGAACATACAAATGAATTATCGCTGATAGGCACATGGCTCAGCTTGTAAAAAGGTAAAAGCAGAATTGTTCTCACTGCAAAGCACTGTAGGAATATTTGCAGGCAAACAACATGTGCTTTATGCCTTTGCTGGAGTGGATAATGACCCTGTAGTGGCAATGAATCTCCTGATAAGACAGGCTTAAACAGTTGAGCATGTCCTAGTTTATATTAGAAACGAGTTCAGGGTGCTGTTGCTTTGAACCTGTGACTCGTTTCCAATGAAAGTGTTTCAAGCAGTTGTCACAGTCCCTGCCGTTGGTCTCCCGTGCCTTCGCCACTGGTCAAAATGTCATTGCCCTTTAGACATTGTCCAGGATGAGCTGGTCAGAACCAGAAAGGATTTGGAAGGAAAATAAATATATGAAGCTGTTTAAATTTCACCGGCTTTGAAACTGATCTGTGCTTTTCCAGATCTCCATGAAATTTGATATTTGTATCATTTAAAATAAACTAGTAAGATCTTTTTATTAGGTTCATAGTGTTAATATCTAACACAGGAGGTGTTATACATAGTGGTATCTAGTAAGTGAATTTTTCTAATTTTGATGTCAATACTGATAAAAAGCAGGTGCAAAATGGCAAAAAAGACTGAGTATGTTCTACTTTTTCAATTTTCCATATACCATTTACATGCAGAGTGTCTATCGCTATGTATCCTGTAATGATAAAATGATTGGTCTACTAGATGAGGGGAGAGCAATGGATATTGCTTACCTGGAACTTAGAAAGGTTTTCGACAGTGTCTCCCACAAGATCCTCACAGAGAAGTTGATGAAGTATGGGCTGGATGAGCAGACAGGGAGGTGGACTGAGAACTGGCTGAATGGCTGGGACCAGCGGGCGGTGATCAGTGGCACAAAGCCTAATTGGAAGGCGGTAACTAGCAGTGTACCCAGCGCTCAGGACTGGGTCTGATCCTATTCAACATCTTCCTTAATGGTCTGGATGATGGGGCTGAGCATAGCCTCAGCAGCAGGCTTGCAGAGACACAAACCTGGGAGGGTTGGCACTTGCACCAGAGGGTCATGCTGCCATCCAGACGGACATTAACAGGCTGGAGAAACAGGCTGACAGGAGCCTCGTGAAGTTCAACAAAGTACAAAGTTTGGCACCTAGAAGGAACAACCCCATGAGTTCTGCCAGCAGGTGAAGGGGAGTGGTACTGCCCCTCTGCTCAGCGCTGGTGAGGCCACACCTGGAGTACCATGTTCGGTTCTGGGCTCCTCAGTACAAGAAAGAGATGGACATACTGGAGAGAGTCCAATGAAGGATCACTAAGGTGATGAAGGGACTGGAGCATCTTTCCTACGAGAAAAGACAGAGAGCTGGGACCATTTAGCCTGGAGAATAGAAGTCTCAGGATCTTAAAGTATATAAGTACCAGAAGGGAGCATGCATAGGGGATGGAGCCAGGCTCTTTTCAGTGGCATCCCATGACAGGACCAGAGGCAATGGGCACAAACTGAAACACAGGAGGTGCTGTCTGAGTGTCAGGTAACACTTTTTGACTGTGAGGGTGACTGAACACCTGCACAGGTTGCTGTGGGAAGCCTCGGCTGCTCCAAGGGATCGGAATGCGAGCTTGTTAATATTAGCCTTGAACAGATACCAGTGTATCCTGAAGAGTCTGGGAAAGTCCTGAGAAGAGCTGAGCCGACAAGATAAGGAAACTGCCAGACGCGCAAGTAGAAGAAGTGTATTAAAGAGGTAGCAAAGAAACGGTCATCCCATCATGAGCTGATGGTCTGTGAGTAAACCAATCATCTATAAACACCTATTCTTAAGAAATGTATAAAAAGGCTTGTTTAGAACAATAAAATGGCTTTTGTCTGATCACACTGATCTCTGACTGAGTCCGTATTGCAGCAGGTTGCCCAGAGAGATTGGGGAGTTTCCATCCTTAGAGATGCTCAGAAACTGTCTTGATATGGTTTTGGGCAACTGGGGTTGGACCAGAGGTCCGTACCAACCTCAACCATTCCATGTTATCCTGTGATTCAGGAGTGAAAAAAATCCACTGGAACTTGAGTACAGCCACGTACAGAAGTGTTTCCTGCTTGACATAACAGGAAAATAATAAAAATTACAACCATTAGAAGTTGACTAAATCTCCAGTCTTTCAAAAGTAGAAATAAATACGGGGTGAGGGTTTTTTTGGTGTTGTTTTGGATTTGGGGGTTTTTTTGGTGGTTGGTTTTTTGCTATTTTTTGGTTTTTGTTTGTTTGTTTTTTCCATGCAGAAACAATCTCCATGGAGCTACAGTGCAAATTCAGACTAACGTGCATGGTACGTCTGAGCTGATAAGCATAAGAGAGGAGGAGTGGAGCCCTTCTGGGCTGCACACTTCCCCCTAAATAAAGAGTTGTTCAGCCTACCCTTAAAAGCATCCACGTTTGCAAAGTCCGATAGCCACACCACACGAGTTACTTTCAGGGTCACACACTGTCAGTCCTCCGTATGGAAAAGCGCAGTGTAATGCACCTCAGGCTGCAGTTCTGCTCGGTGCCACCTTACCAGCTCGTCAGCCCAAGGCTTTTGTCCGGGGCTGGGGTCGGTGCCTGGCGGAGGCAGGGGCTGCTGTGCGTGCTGCTCCCAGCGCTGCAGCTGGTGCCAGGCGGGGTCGGACCCAGGCAGCCACGGGAGGATGCTGGCAAGGGAGAGTTAAATCTGCATTTTCATATTGCTGTCTCTCTAAAAAGCATAATATTTTCTTTGCATTTCATACAAGGTTTTGCTCATCCTTTGGAGGAGACTTTTTTCATTAACATGCTGATAATCAAGTCCCATGGTTCCTCGGCAGAATATTGCATCCTTTACACCAATCAAATGCTTCCCCTATGGCCGAGAACTCCAGAAGGGTGACATAAAAAAGTAGCCAAGAGACGTTTCACTGTGAAAAATATTTCCCAAATTCATTGCCAGGCTCAGGAAATGAAAAAGAAGAGATTTGTTTCTCTGTTTCTTTAGGAAACAACAATAAAAGGACGATGCCTCTATATCCCACCAAAGGAAAGGTTTATCCCTTTCTGAATTTTTAACATCAGGTGAAGTATGATGGAAATTCAGCCATGTCTGTAATAAAAAAAAATAAATAAAAATCTAGCTTTGTTTGTTTTTAAGTGTGGTGGGGGAAACATATTTAGAAACCAGCCACAAGGCAGTAAAATTGATTTCTGGTTTATCTGGTATAGCTCTGAGTCTCTCACCGAGCTGGGAAATAATTGATTGCTTGAAGCCTTGTAGCAGTAGTTAAAAATTGATAAATTGAAGAGCCGGTACAGTGTTTTATAGGTTCTCAAGAATTGTGGAGCCTCCATATTTCTTTCTCATCACCAGCTCTAGATCATGAGGTAAAATTTAAAAGACGCTTTATCTTAGCCTTAGTAAATTATATTCAGCAACTCTGAGACCTTTTGCTGTGGGAGGCAAAGGGGAATCTGTAGTTGCATAGTACTGACCAGCAGCACGCGACGCCGAGGGAGCATATTGCTGGGGATCAGCTGATCACCTTACCTGAAAAAACAGCAAAACAGCCACGTCCGTGATCACAGTTTGTTAAATCAATGTCTAGAGAAATTACTGGTATTGAGAGCTAAGGTGACATCCCATGAAATGAACGGCTGTAATGAATTGCGGAGTTGGGTCCTGTGTAGCAAATGAATGCTGAAAGATTTCATTAACACAAGTTCTTCTAATTAGTGCAGGAAGTTGGATTTTCATATCAGCTGGCTGCTGACTTTTATACTGGGGTAAACTTTAACATCTTTATTAATATATATGAGGCCAGATCTTCTCTCACCCCTTTCCAGTGCTTTAAATACTGCCAGCAAGAGAAGGAGGTTCAAAAGTTGCTCAGGTGGTCATTTAGGGTTACTATCTAGACATTCATAATAATATATAGAGTTGTCATGTTGTGAAGAAAAATATCTGAAATAAAAGAATTTCATATCTATGGGATGCCTACATTGAATATAACTTAAGACAGACACTCAGATTAAACTAGTACTTATGAGGTCCTCAACACAGCCCCAAGCTGTAACAATAAAGTGGTTTATACGGAGAACCTAGTTAGTTAAATGACCTAGCTATAGTAATTCTTGCCATATTTGAGAGGTCCACATAAGAAAGCTAGGATACAACCTAACTGTGTACAATATAGTTTAGAACTGTGAGCTGAAAACCAAATTTTATTGTGAACAGTGACTGAAACTGAACTGCAAAACTTTAAGGTAGTCTACCAACATAAACCCCTGAAATTAATTGGAAAATTCAGTTTTGTCACGTATACAGAATCAGATTCCAACTACATGAGAAATAAATCACTATTCACTTTTTGTTTTAAGATTGTTAGCAACTTAGTACAAATTATCACAGCATAACGATGCTTTTCCCATATCAGATTAGTAAATACTTATCTTAGTCTCATAGCTGCGCTTCACTGAAATAGGAAAGCAGTAAGCAAAAGAAACCAATATTGAGGCAAATTTCAAAACTAGTTCCTTAACTGAACAGAAAATGCAGCAGGCAATAGAGCTCAGGCTCTGCCTTTTACATTTTCTTCTTATATTTAGAGATAGGGCTCAAATTATTTATTTGCTGACTATTTTGCTTAGCAAACAAAAACATTTAAAATTGTTTCTGTAAAACTCAGCAACTCAGTACTTATCTTCAACATTGCTGGCAACATCTGTGATCAAACCGCAGTTTCCATTTGCAGACCAGTGAGATGGGTGATTAGCATCAAAACAGCTTGTTTGTTCATAAAAATCCAGCTTGTTAAGGCTGTGGCCTTATGCTGATCTTCAAGCTGGAACACCTCCTGCACGACACAGGCCATAACCTTGCACATTGCAATGCTTGTAATGAACCCAATTGCCTCAGGACCACTGTAGTATATCCATATTTTTTTTGTCATCATTACTAATGGTTTAGAACATGTCCAGGGTATCAGTTAATATGTGATGAAGACTTAAAATATAATTACAGTAGTGATGAAAGCAAATCCTTCCCCTCCATTTGCTCCCTTTCCTTTTCTACTTTAGGAGTGGTTTATCTCTTGCCCCAAGAGACAGACAGAGAGGGAAAGAAATACAGGAAAACACAACCAGACTGTGGAGGAGCTGCTTTCTCTCTGAATCACAAGGCACTGAATAAACACTAATTAAAATGTGCCTGGGGGGACCGATATATATCTATATATAGATATACATATATTGAAATTGATATATATATATATATATGAATTATTGTTATGATTACTATTTTATTTCTAAAATCAGGTTCTTCTTCCCCCATTTCACCTCCAAACCGTACTGCGGAGCCATCTGGAACTCCATCAGAGCTGAGGAGCCTGTGAGGTCTCAGCTTTCTCCTTAACCAGGGCACAAACTTTTCTAAGCCAATTAACTTCAGTATTCCAGTTCTAGTGGTACTGGCAAAATAGATATTAAACATACAGCTTTGTAGCTAAAAGTGCTACATTCTCCCCATGCAAATAAGCCCTTGTGTGCGCTTTTCATCAGCTTGGTCTAAGAGAGGTACGTTAATACAATCAGCATTACCTAGACTTGAAGGTATGGTTCCTGCCACCAGGAGTTTCTCGCTGAGGAATGTTAATGTTGCCTTTAAAAATACATCGTGTTACATGTATTAATTAAGTTAAATTAGACTAAATATATTAACAGAATTCTCTCCAAAAGGCTGGAGACTTCTACTTGGCCCAAACAGCCAGGCTGTGGATGCTGTGAGACAAAATATAAGTAACCTCTTTGATCTTTGCTTGCCCTAATAAAATGTTTCATTGAACAGTTTTTAAAGAAAAACCTCTTTAAACAAGAGAAGCTTGAATGATCAGAAATCTAATGTCTTTTACCCAAATCATTAATTTTGTACGGATAGTGAATTTGCCCTATTAAACAGTGGCTCAAAAGGAGTGCTAAGGTTCCCGTGGATCCCAGATGGTGCTCTGAGTTGGATTCGAAGCACATAGTTAACACTGCCCTCAGCCCGTGCCATTTGCACCTGGTAAGATTAGAACCTTTTCTGAATGCTAGAAGTTCAGGACTTGCCATCAATCTTCTGATTTCCTGCTCTCATCTTTTTTGTAGCTTTTTGGGCTTCAGTGGGTACGCAGATTTATAAGTAGGACACACACAGATGGAAATGTTGTGCTCAAAAATATATACCCACACAAATGCAGCCTGTGCTGAGATACTGTGCAAACAATGTACGTAGCTGATCTTCCTAATGATATATACTATTAAAAGTAGACAAGTGATAGCACAGGATGCAAAACAAAACATCTTTCTTCCTGTAGCAATCTCTTGCAGGTTAATAAGCAGTTTGTAGGAAAAATCCTCTGGTTTTTTTTTTTTTTTTAAGAGACTAGATTTTAAAATAGTAACAATTGTAATTAGCTTATAAAAAAAAACTGCTTAAAGATGAGCAGAGAACCATCAGTTCCTACCCAAAGCTCAGAGGTATGTCTTTATCTAAAAAGAAACATGATGAATCATCACATTTGCACAGTTCTTTTCTTTAAATATTTTCCGTTTGTACAAAATTCAGATCACTCTGTTGCAATAAGAATATATTGTCGTTATATGACTTAAAGTATTGTCATATAATATGACAGCATCTTTCATTATGGAATCTAATTTCATTCTTTTGAATTTAAATTACTTTTCCTTACTCATCACATGTCTTTTCTTTCACTTTCATTACAGGCATTTTTCTTTTGATAATTCACAAACATCCATAACTTCTGATAACTTTGTCTCCAAGGACAGAAAGATGAATAGGGTATCCTTGAATAGTTCTAATCTTCTTGATCTTGAAAATGCAACTACATAGTATGAGGGGTGTTTAGCAGCATACAAACAGAAAAAAAAAAAAAAAAAAGGATTAATTGCTCTTTAAAGAAATCTAGTATTAGAAATGCAGATAACCTCTAACAGTGAGCTAAAATCTTCAAGTAGCTGCCAAACGTGTTTCCAGACAGTATTTAAAACTTGAACTGGTTTTATCATGCGATGTTGTAAGACTCCATAAACTGGAATCTTATAAATGTCTTAAAAGTTTCTTTATCTTTTATCTGAAAAGGGGGGGAAAGGGTAAAACAGTTTAAAGAAATAGTTTAAATTAGCCTAAGTCACTTCAACAGTTTGAAAGTGTACCAAAGGGGTTGGAAATGCAAGACTACTTTCACAAAATTCCATTAAATACTTGACAAATCTGAATAAAGCAAGCTTTCTCCTCAAGGCACTATCTGTGTTTAAGAATTAAGAACTTGACTCCAGGACAACGACATATGGGTGTCTCAATTATTTTGCAGGACTGTAGTACAAGTTAGGTTTCTGAATAGGATTTATGACTTTCTTTGTACATTCAGACCCCAGTTCACAGTCCTGTGGAGGGTTACAGAGTTTGCAGGCTGGGCCCATCTCTGTAATGTTTAGTAATGAAAAAGGCAGGTTTAGAAATGAGAAACTGTAAGTAAATATGACTGCTTCACAAAAAAGTAAACCTAATGTCAATATTTTTTTTTTTTTTATGGGCTGTTAGATTTTTCTTTGGATTCAACATTTTTATTGCTGCTGAAAGGTTTTTAGAGCTGAAAAATGAAATATAGAAGTAATCCTAAAACATCGGAGTTTGGGGGAATGGCCACATTGGTAATTACCCATAAGCCTTCACAACGTAGCAAGGAATGTTTCTATGATTTATTTCTATTGCTTAGAAAAATCTAGAAAGCCTGTACAATATAGCATGCCCTGATATTAGCTTTACCTCAGCAACCTTACTGAAGCTTAACTTAATGAAGTAATAAATTCAGAAATGTGTTTCTGCATGCATTTGTTTCATAGATTTATTATAGATAAATCCACTTATAAAATGCATTGGGATGAAAAGTCGACACTGCAGAAACTTCCTAAATACTGATGCATGTATTACAGTCTCCATTACTAATAATATATAGAAGATGGAGCATTTACTTTAATGATGATGAACAGAGGCTAGACAGAACGACTGCTGTACATTACGTCAGTACGGTTAGGTATAATTGTCAATAGCAGTTAAAAGGAAAAGGATATTGCCTCTATATAACAGGTAAATAATTTCGTATTTGTACAGTATATTTGCTCTTGTTTCTATTTAGCCTATATGGAGACTATAGACTTAAAAACAGTTAGGCGAATCTGTTTGTATGAATATGTGAATAGCCTAGATCCTTACGGTCTGCTCCAGTCCTCACCAGACTGAGCAGAAATATTTTCATTTATATTGCATCAGCCCCTTCTGAGTGAAGAGTTTAGGATAAAACTGTGACTTGCTTAAAAAGAATTGCAAGTTTCCACCAACGTTTCAGGAACCCCACGCTGGCAAACGTTCTGGCAGACTGGGCACACAAGATATCAAAACATGTTTTATTTTGCAAAGCGCGAGTATGCTTCTAACGAAAGAATAACACTTTCAAAAGTTTTAACCTTCAGCCTTGAAGTTGAAATTAGTAAAACGTTTCTCAATGATCATGCCTGTGAGAAACCCTGCCAGTGAAACCGCTGCCCTACCCAGCACAATTCTACTCATCACCATATGGAGCTCATCATTTTAAGGGAAAAGAGAACATGAGGTCTGTCAAAGTAATTTTAACTCGCTATCACCTGGACTTACACTAAGAGTTAAAGGTAATTCAGACACAGCTTCAGACATGCTGCGGGGCCCCTCCAGGCACGGCGCTTCAGTGGCTGTCATTTGAAAGGCTTCACTCATGGATGACAATGAGATACAAACTATTTAATATTGATTCAGGTAGTCCATAATATTTAGCTATCTGAGTTGCTGAGACACCTCCTAGAACTTTTTTTTTCATAAAGCCCCTACAGCATTCCTTCTTAAGCCAGCCTTCCAGAAAGCTCTATTCCCTGGGATGTATGGTGGGCTCCAGAGCGTTTGGGGGGGCTGGTTACGGCAGTAGGGTGCAGCCCTCACGTGGGAAGAGCCTGGCCTGAATGGGAACCCAGACTGTAAGAAGACATTAAGGTTGCACAGGTGGTTATAGGGATCCATGTTAACTCACTTGAGAAGTCTTACATCTAGCATCTGAGTTACAAACAAAATATTTTCAATGCAATTGAAATTAAGTTTTGACAATTTTATTGGATTGCACTGAAAGCAATATGCTGCTGCAAAACGTGATTTAGTCAAATCCGTATTTTCAAAAGCAAAAGGTTTTATCAAGAAAACTTTCCACTAGTTCTCCCCTTCATAAACATACTGCCTGCACTTCACGTTTGCCCGTTGCTTATGATGCCAAGCACATAAAGTACAGGCATTTTCAAATGAATTTGTTCAATAGCTCAGTGGATCTCATTTCCGATTTTCTTTCTAAGTAACACCAGAATTAAGATGAGATATTAATCTGTGAATTCACACAAGCAGAAGAAACTCATTGCCATCTACTTGTCTTACATATGTATTATTTTTTAAATCTCCTATAACAGCAGGTATTTGTGTGCGGATGTTCGAGTGGGTACGTACTTAGGACTTTAAGATGCCCGTGGACCTTTGAGCTGCACTTGCCACACACCTGTGTGTGTGTAAATATCTTAGAAGGTCTAATTGTACATGAAGTAACCTCTGACAAGGCCTGTTACGGAGGTGCACAAGATACCTTGAAGACATGACAGCAAACAGCAGCTTCAACATGGTTTGTCTTTATCGGCCCCATTTCTCCTTCACATCTCGCTGTAAAGATGAGGTTATGCACGGCCTCTGATGTTCTAGATATGGAATTACGTACACGTGCATACCGAAGAAGAAGGTTTGACAACAAGCTTCATTTTCAACAGTGCGCTGCAGATAGCAGGGCATTGCACTGGGTCTGGTAGAGAAGGCTGCAAGCATCTATCACTGCGCTACTGCATTTAAACAGACTAGCAAAATTAAGAGGAAATTAGGATTACGCAGCTGGAATTTTTTGTATGGTAACTACCGTGAAGTTGTGATTACATTCTGGAACTGCTTAGTAAATTGTTATTAAAAAAAAAGACAAGATGTTTCCATAGGGTGGCTTCTTCCTTCAGCTCACAGGCAATATGCAGCCTGCAAAGAAACTACTGAACATTTTATCTGTTCAAAAACAACGTGATGTACAGATTCACTCCTGAAAATACTGACCTGTTGTTCTTTGCAAGTGCACACATGCATGTAAATGAGAACCGAGTTTGGCCTGGAAGTTGCAGACACAGTCTACACTGTTGCCCAGCATTTTCTAAGGACATCTGCAGCGTATCCTGAGACCGTTTTCTGTGACTGAAAGTAAACTCTGTTTTGGGGATCTGAACACAGCAATTGAAAGCCTCTTCAGTACAGAGAACAACTGCTTATTGTTTAGTCTGTGAGACTCCATTAAATGACAAAACTGAGAGTGCTTTTCACTGGTGAAGGAATCGTCTTGCATTACTACAAGTCCCAAAGAATCAGCTATAGCTTTACACAGTTAGCATATGGATGGTTATACAATTGATTCTAATTGCAGATGATATCTTTGAAGCATATTTAATGGTTATTGGATTAAGCTCCATTCACATATATATCCTTTGTAAAGATTATGTGATGATAGTAATAATCTAAGGAGGCAAATAAATATACATATATGCACACATAGTATGATCTGTGTGTAACGTATGTGTTCAGTCCAGCTGTGGTACACAAATACTCCCAGAACATGTGATCTAACCCTGTCCTCTGCTTATTGTATTCAGCAAATTTAGATCCAAATACATCAATAGTTATACTGTCAGCACTGCATCTTTTGGTGAAAATTGGTTCATGTTGGAATGAAAAAATAGTTTAATGCACAGCTTTCAAATTCAGGGCTTGGGATTTCATCTTGTTGCGAAAGAACCCCTGCTCACAACCTGCAACTACCGTAGATATCATTTTGGTCTTATTCTTTTTTTAAAGTTCCCTTGTCAGATTTGTTTTCTCTTGTGTTTAAAATTATTCCCACCTTGGGTTTTGTAACTATTAGAACCATAGGACACACCTGTGTGTATTGTGTAAAGAAATGGGCGTGCTGGTTTTGGTGTAATTGCTCAAAAATTCTCGTAACTAACAAGAAGCTCTACTGTTCAGGGTCTGGTGGACCAGTAAAGCTGCCTGGACCATGGTGGGAGAACCACTGGATCTTAAATATATTCAATAACAACTAGAAATGATAGTACAGTATGTTGCGCATTGTACAGGGAGAAGGATTTTGTATCATCATCTGATGATTACAGAGATGATTACAGGTGCTTGACAAAGTCCAACAGTAATTCTTAATGAGAAATTTAATTAATACCACCCCTCAGCACAGGGTACAGCCTTGTAAAGTGGCTCAGCCCCTACCTAGAGGCTCCTTTGACCTCCTGCTTCTGCTAGCAAGCCTGCCTTCATCTCATTCATCCCCACAGAGCTCTTCACACTGCTGATTCAAGAGTTTTTATGTTACTTAATTTTACTTTTCTGAATTGTGGTCCTGATAAAAAACTCACAGTAGTGGATTTTCGCTCCCATAGGGATGCTTTGCATGCACAGAAGTGCCTGTTCTGTGGTCACATTATGCGTATGGTTGCTTAGCATTCCTAACAAGTTATTATAATTTCTTATTACAACCCCTATCACAAGTTATGTGCTTGCCCTTAGCTATCCCTATTCTGAAACCAGTAAGCAGGGTAGCTAATCTTAAATATTTTCTTCAAAACTGAGAATCTGTTGATTTTCCAGTGTAATTTAAACTAGTGTCACAACCAACACAATAGGCTAGCATATTTTCATCGGTTTGAATGCTTGACACGATTGTATAGCGATTGGCTCAGATACAGAAAACTGAGGTGCAAAGTAACACACTCTCAGGTTAAGTCTATTGTAGCATACTAAATTTATTCAGGACCATTTTCTGGCAGAGTCCTAACCTCATGGAACAGCTTGAGCCTGTGAGATTAAACTTGTAACTCCTAGAGCAGGGTAGCTACCTCAAATTGCCAGTGTGGGATCATCCTTGGCCTGTGCTAACTCTTCACCTTGTCTGGGAAAACGCTAGATGTCCTGACCAAAACTGCGGCAGGGACCACGCAAATACCATGAGAAAGTCCATCACGTCCATTGCCCACATGTGCTTCCTGACATCGGTAATTTCCTCATGCTGATGAACTACCCTGCACACTATCTGTGCCAAATTCCCATTCATTCAGAAAATATCAAACTCCATATAAAATTATTTTTTAAAAAACGGGTTGAATTTAGTCTGTGTCAGTGAGTTCTGAAATACTCAAGTATGGTTTCAACATGTAAAGCACAACGCATTAGCTCTACGTACTACAAACAGCATCTCATTTCCCTAAAAGCAGAACAATTTCATGAACTTAAGGTCAAATTTTTTCTTCCCCATCCCCTCCCCCATCAAGGCTGAGCTGTTGTTTTGGGGAAAATGTAGTATTTGGTTGAGGGAATAATACATGTCAGTCATTGCAGTTAATTTCTGTACATCAGCCTAGTTTTAGAGAACTTAAATCTTTGCAATTAACATCTCTGTAGGCACTGTTTTCTTTCCTTAACCCTCCATATATAATTTTCTATGACAACTTCTTGTGCATATTTACTACAATAATGATGATGCACAAGGTGAGTTAACTCAGAGGCGTGAAATGCATGCAGGAAGACTTCAGATCCGATATTTAACACTGTTGTTGTTTAAAGCTCAGCTACAGAAACTAGCATTTTTACTCAAACATGTGGTGCAGCTGGTGTAAACAAGTGTCAAAGCAATCTTGAGACTAAAGTCTATTAAGACACAGAACCGTATCTGGCTGTAGAATACTAGGAATGTAACTTGATTTTGGTGTTTCTCGATGTTTTGGACTTTTTATGGTGAAATATTATTAACATCTTTCCATGTTCTTTCTAAGGTAAATTGACACACACCTCATATACATATTCACCTTCAGTATTTCATTATCACATGTGCAGGACATAAGGGGACATTTCCACCTGCACGATTACTTTCTCCGACATGGCTGCAGAAGAGTCCCTGAGAATGCTTCCTATTACCAATTACATCCACTATTTCTTTTTATCACACTAAATCATCTGCAAACCTTTGTGTTCCCCATGTGCTAGCAATGCAGCTGCTGCCAAGGCTGGAGGAGCCTGGGGTACCCTGGCGAAAGCAATCGATCGGCGTTTGCGGGGGCGGCCAGCCGCCAGAGCGGTTACACGAGCACCTCTTGTTCTCCAGCACACTAATGACCACTGTGACACCGCCTTCCCCAGGCCACCAGAAACCAGCCGCAGTACGCCACTGACACGTTGATTGGGGGTTTTGATGGAAGGAAAGTGGGTCTTGTAACTTCCATTTCTACTACTACACTCTACTAACTCCAGTACTGACAGCTGCCACCAACAGACGAGGGGCTCTGCACTGCGCTGGGGGTAAGGAATCACAGCGTGACCAGAAGTCAGCTGAAGAGCTGTAATTGAGAAGACTAATAGGAGTGGCTACCCTTCCAAAAATCAGCTTTTACTGCCTGCAATTGCATAATGAGGTATAAGAGATGTATCTTACACATAGGGTCTAGCAGATGCTTTGAGTGCCTTCTAGTTGTTTTAAAACGTGGCCTTTCAGTCATCTCCAGCACCAGATTTCACACATCACACAATGTCCAGCAATGACTTTCTGTGTCTTTTGTTTTCAGCATTTGTAGAGGAAAAACATTGTAAGAAAAGACAGATACCTCAATTAAAAGGAGCAAGCCCCGTGGCTGGGGAGGGCATGGTGTGAAAGTCTCTGATGCCCGTACAAGGGGCAGCCCAGGAAGGTCTCTAAGTGTCAGAAGAGCCACAGAAGTGGCAGGTCTGCCGCTACAGCCTGCACATGACAGACCCTCTGGTGGGAAAGATGGCCCAGAGAAAAGGAGCAAGCCAAACAGCTCGACACTTCAGAAATTTTGTACCTTGGCTGTCTCTAGGTGCCAGAACTGTGGGTGGGACCAGTTTGGGTCATTGAGGAACTGAAGGAGCTGGACTTGAAGCTGTGGAAGTTGAGACACAAAACAGTCCCTAGATGCTTGCAGCAGTGTGTAGCTTCAACAACATGGTATTTCTACTTTAAGCAAGACTCTGATGGGGAGATGCAAAGTGCAAAGAGGGTCGGGAAGGGACATGTAGCAGAAGAGACTAAGGTGAGGAGCAGGACACATGACTTTGTAGCCATCGTCCTGCTGGGCACTAACCAGCAGCACGGTGTGGGGAGGACGGCTCAGCCAGCTGGGGTCCGCAGGAGGCTGTGTCTCTCCAACCGCTGTGTCAGTCCCTGGCAGGCTTCAGTAAACTTCTTAAATCCATTTCACTGCTGCTGTTAGCAATGAAATGGCCAAACGCTCCATGTCACCATGAAAGAAAGGGTCACTTACTGGGAGCTTAGAAAAAAATAAATTTCCAATGAACTGGAAACCTTGCAGTTTAACCAGCTCTAATGGTAAGCAGAGTGCTGTATCAATTGCTTTCAACACAGCAACTGTCACTTCTTTTGGAAATTTGCATCTTTTAAATGCATATTTTCAATCAACACTTTAGAATTCAGAGCTGTCACTACCTTCACATGTCACTGCCGTTCCTGCAATCACAAGTCATTGCTTATCAGCCTGATTGCCAGCAGTGCACTTCTGCCAAACCCGTCAACGCAGGTGGTTATAAGCTTTAATAAAATAGTTTAAAATGTGTGTGTGTGCATGTGTGATTGGGGGAAGACAGAGAAGGAGAGAGAGGAAAAGAGACTAAATTGCACTTTTCAGTGCTCAGGTGGTGGAGCTGTTAGAGGAGTACACAATGAGGACAAAACAGAATGAAGTTATCAACTGTTCTAATTTTAAAAAAGAAAAAAAAAAAACACAAAAGCCAAACTGTCAGGTAATAATCAACTTCGGAGATGTGCATCTCTAACAGCCTTTTGGCATGAAATAGGCAAAAGAAATCAGGAAGCCTCTCGGCATGCACAGCAACGCGTATTAGTGACAATCTGAAATAAGGATTTGAATTACAGTGGGTTTTCTGCAGAGAACCCGGTTCATGCGTACCCGAGTACCACCAGCAAACTGCTTTGGTTAAAAGCTGTCAAACAGTAACTAACACCACAAGTTGTACAAAATTATCTGATGCCTCTAACAACATCTGTCAACCTTATTTTTTATTGTAATCTCATACCCAAAAAATAGTGAGAAAAGCGTGACCTTCCAAATTAAAATAGCAAGTGTGAAAAAGCACTGAAGGTCCATTACAGATCCCACATGTATAAGACCCTCATACTCCTTGTGTGCTATATCACCCTGTTGCAAAGGTCTAGTTTATGAGTCCTTAGCCAAGGTAGGCTCTCGGTACTGAGCAATGCTGGTGGTATAACTAGAGCTGGTTCAGACTTTTCTGAGATGTGTTTGCTGTTGAAAACATTAATTCATTTGACTAAGCATTATTTTACTGGAAGAAATTTCATTAACATTTCTGTGACAAGCATTGTATCATTATTATTAATCTATTAAAAAAACATTTTAGGTGTTTGTAAGTATTGTGTCATAAAACTTAAAGATAATTTGCAAAATAAGGTTTCAGTATTATTTAGTAAAATTCATTGATCTTTGCAAGATAAATTTTGAAATAAGTGCTTTTATCCTAAAATTCATTTCTGTGATGAGATTTTTGGTTAAGTCCTGATAAACGGATTTTTGCTCACCATTACTTGATTTATACTCATTTTACTTGTATCTTCCCTGGAAAAAAAGTGGGCGTGCAAGTTGAAAGCCAAAATTATAACTGCATTCTGGCAGAGTAATACCCCATCAAGTTGATGGTACTTCATTGAATCCTGGAAAGCCAAACCCCTAAATATTTATTGTATCACTAACACTAAAAATATTTCAGCTATGAGACTGATGACTGGGTTACTCCTAGGCATTTGATAAGGCTGAAAGGAAATAAGCAAAAATAATGACTTGTATCCCCCCTTGTTGTGTGCATCTCATGAATACGCTGAAGGAGAGCCTGCCCTGAGCATCCTAACCCTCCCGGAGGCAGCCCTCAATGGCTGTGTCACTGGTACAGCAACGTGCATGAAAGAGGGTCAGGCTAAGTGATGTCCATGGCTCTTCACTTAGTGGTATTTGAACCTTCTTTGTGAAAAAGCAGACCTAAATATAGTCAATATTTAGACAAGATTTTGCACGAGTGTTTTTCCAGCAAAAAAGAATGTGCAGCTTAAACAGGGCTGTTCCACACTGCACACACCTGGCCCAGTCGATGTCAGGGCAGGCATGCTGCTCCGACACAGGCATGCCATAATACCTTTGCCGGTATTACAGAGGAACAGATGGATGAAAAATGGGATTTAATATGACTTAATAAATCTAGGGTAACTAAAGTTTGTGATTAACTGACAACTGAATGCAGCCGATGGCTTTTTTTTTTTTTTTTTTTTTTATTCTGTACAATGGAATGAGAAAACTAAAAGTAATTCCAATTCCCTTTATTAAACAGAGGAAGGATCTCCCTACACAGAACTCTTTATTTGCTGAGGTGTTCGAGGCATCTTTCTCAGCCTTCACTGCATACCCAGCTGGCTCTTTCTATAGTTTTTTTTAATACCTGCTCTGGTTGTTATTACCTTGTGGAAGTCATCATTTGGTTCTAGAGATGTACGAGGAGCCATTTTTGTTTTGTAGTTACTAATGTTAAAAGTGCTTTGATTTTATTTTCCTTTGTGATTTAAACCCTTTGGCTTTCCTCCTGCCTTTCCCTCATACATAAAAACTGTTTTTAAAAAATCACATTCCAGTGGGGGATTGTCATGAAACACTAATTTCTTTCTAAATGTGAAGCTATAGGTTTATAGCACAGCGATAGTTCCCCTGATTTGTGCGCTGTAAGTGATTTAAATTCCTCAGGCAGGATGGTGGCATGATCTACAGAAGGATTGCAGGGTCACTGCTCATTGCAAGCCTATGTGAGAATGCACCAAGTTCAACAGCTTCTGCAAGGAAGGTTAGGAAGGCTATGCTGGTGTATGAAATTCTGGAGTTTAGCTCGTTTTTTTATATATCTCTCCTTGGTTTTTTACAAATCTCTGCAACTTCACTGCTGTTGCAATCAATGTGGCTTTAGCAGATTCCAGTTAAAGTTGGATGTGGAACAACAAATGGGGACACAGATCAATGAGGTGATCACGCAGATCTTTATGTGAGTAGCCCAGATTAGAGGAGCCTAAGAGAAATAATGGATTTAATGTCAATCCAGCTGTTACTAAGAATTCTGCTGATAATGCTCCAGCTGTGGCTGGGGTGGTGACTTTTACAGAACAAGAAAAAAGTCCTGTGATGCACTTGTCTGTCTCACTACTCTGAGTCCAGCCTTCCCATCCAGTACATCCTTTTGACCACTGCATTTGAAGTGAGATAGCAAAATATGATCCTGCTTATTTTGGTTAGCTACTTTGATATGTAAGTTTTGAGTATAGCAACCAAAGATCTACCATTTTCCGTTTTAAAACTATGGAGTCCCTGTTTTCTTTGGTCCACACCACACATTATCCTGAAATAAAACTTCTGTTGGGCACCATTGATTTGACTGTGATACACACAATATTCAGGACAGCAATACACAACATTCAGCAGAAAATCCATTACAACCATGTGTGAGCCCTCTTAATTCTTATCCTACAAAGAGTAAGATACAAGGTAAGAATCTTCTCAGCCTCAATAGAAATACACTTTTTAAAGGACAATATTTGTTCTACACAGGTAAAATGTAAAATGGAATAGTGACAGTTACATCCTGAACTCTCATTGACAAGGCTGTAAGTCCCACTACATATTTTGCATGGTTAATATTTTCCAACACTGAGTCTACATTTTACCTGGGAGTCCAGGATGTGCGATGGATCATCTTGGAATCTGCTCAGTAGCCGATGAAAGGATCTCCCACTGCTCTTCTCTTATTGCTTGGAAGTGTGCTAGGTTCCAGCACAGGAGTCCTGTGGCTGATGGAAGGAGAACAGAGGCAAGCAGGCTACTAGCAGGGTGGCCAAGCCTCTGGCAGAAGCAGGTTGCTGCAGGCATTTTTAAGTGGTGCTCTGGGACCCACCAGGTGTTCCAATCTCATCGCACTCAGAAGATTAAGTACCTGCATCAGCTGCCTAAAGCTCTACCAGCAGATAGTTTGCCCGCTGAGAAGACAGAGAAGACCTCTGAATTAGAATTACTGTGTAACCAGAATAAGTACTCAAACATTTTTCTAATTTATTAGGATGGAATTAACACCATCTTCAGCGGTGCTATATCAAATTTTTTTTTTAATTAGAACCAGGGATGTGAAACATTGTAGTGGCTAAGCTGACCAGGATGAGGAGGGCTGAGATCAGAGAAAAAAAAGTAAGGTGTCAACAAAGATAGCTGCATGATGAACACTAAACATCTGTAGGATTGCTTCAGTTTAGAAGAATTTAATTTGAATTTGAATTGAATTTGGCCTGTGTGACCTGCCTCAGAACTTTTGGAGTTGTCACTTTATGAAACATTTATGTGAGGCTTCTTTTGCCTATGGTACTACTGCCTTATATTCAAAAGCCATTACTTTAAGCCACTAAAAATAACAGCGAAAAAAAATATCAAAACAAAAAGCACACAAAAAACCCTAACAAACAAAACTTTAATTTCTTGTTCTGATATATTCCTTGGTCAATTTTTATTTTTTTCTGTCAAAGCCACAAACCACAAAACTTACTGCTTTAGGAAAGTCATGCTTTCTTATAATGGCTTCAGTAGCTGGAGCATTCAGGAAAACTGCAAATGCAAAAGATTAATAATAAAATTATGAAAGCTTCAAACAATTTTTTGGCTGGGTGTGAATATGGGCAGAGTGGCTCCTCTGCACAGAGCACTGCTGCAACACCTTGAGAGTGTGCTGCAGTGTCCAGCTACAAAAACAATTCCCTGAATTTGTCAGGAAAATAATTGTAAGACTGTGCAGAATAAGACCAAATTATGACTTTTAACATTTGAGGACCTCAAATTTCAACCCTCCTTCCCCTGAAACCAGTACAGATTTTTTTTTCTCCTTTCTGTAATTCTAGTCTTTAAAGCTATATATATGTGGTCTTAATGTTCTGGATAAGTGTGTGCTTACGTAGCATGATTAAAGAAAAGTTGTCTACTGCTACCTTGTACTGCCTTCAGATGGGCATATTCTCATATTACGTGTACAGGATATATGGGACATGTGTGTCCCTTCATAAATACCAGCTTCCACAGACTATTATTATTATTTTTTTTAATCTTGAGCAGGATGCCCTGTCTTGCAGTTTGGATACTCCTGAATGCTTTGTTAGGTTTAATTCACTAAATTCAACATTGAGGCACCACCTTGGGTCTTCAGACTCTCGTGAGCCTGAAGATGGGTAAAGCTCGCTAGTGGGGAAGGCAGCTCATTGAGGCACCACCTTGGGTCTTCAGACTCTCATGAGCCTGAAGATGGGTAAAGCTCGCTAGTGGGGAAGGCAGCTTCCTTTCTCGCCTTGCCTAATGACTGATGGCTTAAACACCCAGGTCTCATACTTCCTAAAGGAATGCCCAAAGAATTGCCCAGCTGCAATGAATAGCCAAAGACAATTAGTATTCTGGGGTTCACCCCTCTGTTATTCTCGCTCAAGTTGTTCAAATATTTAGAGTCAGACAGAAAATGAAAATGATTCTGTAGTTCAAACGTCCACCAGGGACACCCAGAGCCTCTTCTGCAGAACAGCTTCATTTCAGTAAGACCTATTCCAGAATACAAATCAAACAAAATGTGAATTAAATTTTAGGAGCTCCACATCCTTAATGCAAAGAGGATAGGGCGCTTTGCTGTTCTCTTCCTGGGATACTTTGAAAGGCCAGCTTCAGTATTTTGTAACTACAGAATATTCCTTTTTCCCCCTTCTTCTTCTTCTTCCTACAGGCGTTGATATAAACAAAGTTATTCTCATTTCCTAATCCTATCTGACAACACTTTATTAATGAATCTTCATATTGCCTTGATTTTTCAATTGTGTTCCTTATTTTTATTCACAGTAGCTATCCAAGTCAGTACCATTACATTCTCTTGATTTTTGCTGATATTCCTGTTGCTGTAAGTCCTTTACCTCTCTCTACAATAATATCTGCTTCCCCCCCCGCAGTCAAATTTCTTTCATGGAAAAAAGTCAAAGTACTTGAAGCTATTGTATGGGTACATTTTGAAGAAATTTTATTATCAAAACTAGGAAAAAAATAACCTGAAGTCATCAAACAATTGTGTTATATAACTTTTAAAATTAATGTTTTTGTTAATTAAACAAATTTCCTTTTTGAAATTCCATTCATTATTTTGCCAGCCGTTCTGCTACTAAGTTACAGAATATTGCAAGCTTTTTCCGCTGCCGATTAATTCCAATCAGCTCAAAGTTGTACGTAAGTCAGAAAATATTTATATTATTTTGTTGGCATCTCTTTCAAACATTGTTAAGATCTTTGGCAAGCCTGAAAGAATTCAGGTGCTACAAATGTTTTCTCCAATCCATGACCCCGCAATTTCCATGACACTGAGCTACCAGTACCGTATATGTTATTTCTATACAGCAGCCTGCACAGGTGATTCAATAAAAAGCATTGTAGAGGCAGTTAGCACAACCTACATGGAAAATGATGGGTTTACAGCGGGATTTAACAAGCAAAACTGGCAATACCAGTGAGGGAAGAAGGGAGAGGACGCCAGGTAGCGGCGCGTGGCTACAGCCACCCTGCGCGGCGGCAGGGCAGCGGGGCAGCGCCGGGGCTGGGGGTGCTCGGTGAGCAGTGAAGAGCCCCTCAGCAGGCTGGCGGTGGTAGGAGGGTGGAGGGAGCAGCTGCACATGTAGGAGAAGGTGACTGTAGACAGCAACGTATGTGGGTGTGCCCAGTATTTCTCACTGTTTGCATAGTGAGCGGTCCTCGTGTTGTTCAGAGATGAGTTTCCTTCCTTCCTCCCACCTGCCCTCCCTCTCCCTGTTTGTCCCTCCCTTGCTCTCTCTTTTTGCCTTTCTCTCTTCATCTTTTCCTTAAAGGTAAGAAGTAAGAAGAAGAGGAATTAGATATTTAGACTCTCTGACTTCTATTTACAGTTCTGTCCATTGTATGGCACTGTCAGAAGTTTCAAAATATTATTTAGCACAGCCTCTGTGCCCCTTGACTTGCCAGCTATAATTAGATAATCAGTGGATATTGCCCTGCCCTCCAGTTTCCAAAACTTCTTCTATAGCAACAGGTCTCGGGAGCTTATGTGTTGGAGAAGGTTTTTATTTCAATGCTGTGAACATTCAGCTACCCCAGCACACGCGTCTTTGCTATCACCTTTGAGCTGCATTACTACTAACCCTTTCTGAAATATTGCCACTGATATTTTTTCCATGGCAGATGAGGAGGGCTGCAACTGAAATGTATTATTAATTCAGAGCCTGGTGAGGAGCTGTCTTTTATCGCAAAGTTCTGGGTTACAGGACATCGAGACCAGAAGCTTCTCTG
This sequence comes from Ibycter americanus, assembly GCA_035590275.1. Lineage (NCBI taxonomy): Eukaryota > Metazoa > Chordata > Aves > Falconiformes > Falconidae > Ibycter > Ibycter americanus. The sequence continues at coordinate 32,223,211 of JAVJGI010000035.1, read as the reverse complement.
TTTTGTAACTTCTCTACACCTCATTATCGGTTTTAGCGTGGCTCACCATAATATACAACTTCCCCACAAGCCAGATGCCTGCTTTGTCCTGCTTTCCTCGGCAAGCGTTTGATGTCAGCTATTTGGCCATATTTCCTGCGGAATACAGGGCATGGGCCCTGCTGAGCTCTGGAGTCTTTCTCACCTCTGTGTGTAACATCTTTTGTGATCTGGCTTCATTTTTTTGGAGTCTGTACTGTGCACCCTCTTTTATTAATCAAGTGAATGGATGAAGCTCTCCCACATTGCTCGTTTCCACGCAAAAAGAGTGGAGGACATAAGGAGTCATTTTCCTCGGTGCAGGCAGTCCAGCACGATCCCTCTGCAGCACAGAGACGCCTGCTAAGAGAAACACCTGTTGCTACTGAAATCAATGGGAATTTTGGCATTTACTTCACTGGATGTGGTATTGACTTCATTGGGGTTTGGTCCAAAAATTAATTGGCGTCCCTCCCCATTGAGCTGATTAATGCGTGTGGCTCACATCAATGCCAATGCCAGCAAGGGGCAGAATCCCCTTCGTAACCGATCCAATGAGTAAACTGTAAATGTTACTCATAAACACACTCACTGGTGCTCGCTGAGACGCATGTACTGGATGGGAGGCCAGCACCCAGTTATATGTGTGTCTGGAGATAAGGCCAGAATTTAGCCCTAAGCTGCCTTTGCTGGCCAGGTCTCTGGCTCCCTGATGCTCCTTCACCCTGCTGTCCTAATTTCCATGCGTGCTTTCGGGTATTCAGTGCTCACTGATACACAAACTGCTTCATCTTCCTCCAGTTTAGCTTTTGGTATCATCAGTCTCACACCTCTGTGCAGATCACTCATTGCAACTTCCCAGTGTGCTTTTAGTGATCAGGTGTACATTCGTCTCATCTACTGCTTACCGAAACATTAGTGCATCTGCCTCTCAATCCCTACAACAGACCTCTCGCGACTGTGTGTATCTTTTGAGTTACAAGCAGCAGAAGCAAAGTGAAACAATCAAAGTTTAAGCTGAACTGAGTACTTGAAAGACTATTTATGAAGAACGTATTTGCACTGTGTGAATATTGCACCTTCTCATGTAGGACAGAGATGTCTAAGAAAAGTGTGAAGCTGCTTGGTTTAGGTGGTTCTTTAGACTGTAATGGACTTTCTCCTCTTTGGGTTATGGAAGAGGGCGAGCTGGCATCCTCCTCAAGCAGCCCCAGTAAGACAGAAGGCAAAGTCCTACTTTCCTTCAGGAATGAGCTGTTCTTTCTCTGATGTCTCTTTAAATAAGAAGCTTGCTGACAGAAAACACAATACTAGCAGAAACTCCTTGACAGCACTGAACCAACAATTCTCATGCCAGTTGCCTGTTAGCGTTATAGATATACCTTTGTCTTTTGCTGATAAGCACACTGAAATCTGTCAGGATATACTCTGTTTCCTCCTTTTAATTAAAGATAAAAATCCAGCATTTTGTGTTACTGAAACTGAGCCTGATTACCGATCTTGAGAAGCTGAGCTATTGCCACGCTGAGGACTAGGAAATATTGTTTATCAAACTGAGCAGAACTGAAATAGGAACAAAATTTCTGGGCATTGTTTGAACAATAGCTCCTTTCCCTTCAAATCTCAGGACAAAGTAAATATCATAGATTGCTGATAAACATTTTTTTTCCCTACCAATTTTATTCATGCCTTAAAGGTCTTTTGTTAGCTTATTTCTTGCAGAATGCATGCCTAAAGCTGTGAGAAGCTTTCAGGGTAAATAGTTTCCCACAACAATAACCCTTCATGGATCGCAGTAACACCTATGGGCTTTTATGCTCTTGTTTCCAAAACTCATCATGAGAAAATTACTAGTTGGCTGTTATTTCCCATCTCTCTTCACAGCACCTGCAGTTGTTTTCACACTAAATGTTTAAGAATATCTGAGAAAAAAAAATAAAAAGGAAATTGATTCTGCAATTAAAAGTTGCTAAAAATATTTTATAAAGAAGGGTCTTCACAAGTTTATACTTTAGACCCAATTCGTAAGTTTTTAATCACTCAGAATGAACATTTTAACTATTAAAACCTCCAAATATGTGACATCAGGCTCTAAAATAGAGCTAAGTCTTCCAAAAGGCACTGTGCCAAATGTTTCTCTTCAGGTTTCTTTTGATTTAAAGAAAACAAAACAAATCATGATTCATAAAGTTATATTAATCCAGATAAAACTACATTCAACATAAAAGTACTAAATGTCTTGGCATGTGACATGCAACCTCATCACAGATGAAGCTTTGCGAAATGTACCTTCTTCATTCCTATTTATCTGTCTATGAAATGTTAGAGGCACACAGAAGAAACCCACAGATAGTTTTACTGTTATTGTTTTATATAGCCTTAATAATTCTCACGTGAAAAAAGAATATTACATATTATCTGAAAAGGTAAAAATCAAAATGAAAGCAAAAGATGACTTCTCCGCTGCAAGCAAATATTTTGAAAAGTTCATTTGCCAAGTTAATTTGCTAAGTTCCAATTCTTGCACATCCTTCTATACCTGTAGTCCCAAATTTAGCAGAATTTAAAAACATGTTGAAATTTAGAAATAACCCTGCAATTTTGTAGACAATAAGAGGTTGCATTTGCAAGTGTTTATGTTCACAAGAAGAAACTATTTCAATGGATTCATAAGCACTCAGAATCTAGGGATTGCTCTGAGTTTCTGCAGAAAAAGGCCTGAGTTTGGGATGCTATGACCTACTATAGTGTCATTTTTAGTATAAAATAATAGTAACTTTTTTTAAAAAGCTCCACAGCATCTTACTGATATAAGTAAACTTCCAAATGAAGGAAAATTTGGAACAGAAGTAATCATAGAATTTGATCGCTTACCTAAACACTATGCAAATTATTTAGTGTTTCCAAGTATATCAACCACAGCAGGAAGACTTGCTTTTTTTCAGAAATACTTGCAGTACTTCCTTATTCTTCTCCTGGTTAACTATACTGTGAGTTTACTGTGCTTTCTGGGGTCTCCACCACTGTAAATTGTACCTACTGCCTGAGCTTCCTGATTTGTGACCTGATCTGTGCAGGCTTTTTGCAGGTACCATTTGGATCAGTGCTGCAGATTGCGCTAATGCTCTTATAATTCGTGCTTGCTTGGTTCCAGTTGTGATTTCACAGATTTCCATTTATATGCAATTCCATAAAGACTGCACGAATATCAAGTCCTCCTTTCTCAAGAATGTACAGTACACAAGAATCCTTACACAGGGGTGCCACAGGATTTCTCGGTGGTTATGTGGATGTTGTGGGGAGGAACACAGTCGTTAGGTGGTAGAAAGCATATAGAAATATCTGCAATCCACTACATAAGTGTCACGATGGAGCTGAGAATGCCTAAAGGAAATTGTGTGACTGATTTTAATGAAATCTGGGGAGAAGATTCTAACAACAAAGGCATGCAGATGCTGCTGCTTTTGGAGTGAGGGGTTAGGAGCTATTCTAGAGCCAGACCCCTAGAAACCAGAAAAGAAAATCTGTAATAAAAGTTTACATAGAAACGCAGAGGCTAAAATTAGTTACATTTTGACTTGAGGCTTGGTGAAGAAGGCAATATCTCTACAGTGTCTGAGTCCATTTTTTTTCAGTTCAGTCAGTATAAAGTAAGTATAGCTCCAGTGAAGCTAACGCACTGGCAGTCGTGCGAGGTTGGCTGAAAGCTCAGACTTCGAAATGCAGTTTTACCCAGAGTAAATTAGCATGGCAAACTGCCATCAGTGGGCCTCTATATATTTATTCCATAAGAAGCTTTGGTAACATGGGATTACGCGACGATTACATGATACCTGTATGAGTTTTCATTTAGATGCAGCTTGTATATATTTAGCAGGACTCCACTAGACCAGACTGACTACAGCGCCAGCCTAAAGGCTGCTCTTCATCTCCAGAGCAGCGTAAAACAGCAAGGGTGTATAAGTCAAGCTGGCCCTTAGCACTACAACTTGCTTTATTTTGTCATTTAGGAGGTTCTCCAAACAGGAACATAAACTAGTAGAAGAATATCCAAAAGGAAAACGAAATATGTAACGTATCCTGTGAGCATCATGTGGCCTAACTTGTAATGTATTATACCAGTAAAATTATACAGCCCTACCAGGAATGTTCAGGATCACAGTGCAGTATGCACGGCACCGCACTCATCATTTTCAATAGGCTTTTGCATAGAATTTATAGGTTGTGAGGACAACAGAGATTTTAATCCTTTATTTACTACTTGCTTTGATCTCCTGTTGTGTCTCCAGGCACCCAGATATATACAATAGAGACCTCTTGGACTGCCTTGAGAATCCTCCACAAGAAATAACATTGTTTGGTCCCAAAAGTGTAAGTTTAGTGCTAAGTTTAAAGACATTAAACAGGGGACCTTCGCATGGAGAGGTTTTATTTTTTGTGTATAGTCTAAATTATTTCAAAACTTCTTACAAAAACAAACTGGTGACAAAATTAGACCAAGCATATTTCAGCTCTCTTTATAGAAAATTACAGTGGCTAAAATGTCTTGTATGTACCTTATTGCTAAAGATCAATGATACTGAAGTCTAATTCTGAGAATGGGATTTTTATCCAACTGTAATGCATTTTTTCATCCATGTTAACTTTCAATATCTTTCTAAAGAAAATCAAAGTAGCTTTACTACATCCATTGCAGAAGCTTCCTGCAAGACAGAGGCTTTCCTGAGACTCTGCAGTCTATCATATGGTCAATGCACAGGTCAACAGACGAATAAAAAAATAACTGTCTACAGAGAAAAATGGAGGACAAGGTAATAATGCAAGAAAATATGCTTCCAAGCTTTGGTCTACGTGAAGTAGAAGGCATCACACAGTGGTGAGAAAATCCCTGATGAAACAGCCTATATCCCAGACCTACCCAGTGCTTACAACCACAGCCAGTTTAGACTTTGACTCAAGTATAGGAAATGATACTTCTCCATACCATGGAAGTACTCTGTACAGCAAGCAGAAGACAAATTCATTAAGGAAATTAATCTGTCATGTACAGCAGAGGTGGCTGCCTCTGAAAGTCAAGGTATGGCACCACGTGATCCATGGAGTGGTGTCAGTGATGCTGCGGTAGGTTAGTCAACTCACCTAGACCTCCTCCATCAGCACAGCTAGTTCAGCTATGGCAACGCCACACCACAATCAGCCATGCAGAGGTACCAGCTCTGGTATTTTCTAAACTGACTGGGGACTAAAAGGCATTTTGGGGAAGCTAGTTTTTGACGTATAACTGCTGATCACATTGACTCACACTGTCTAGTTCTTCATCATATTCTCTTTTCTCCAGATCTTAAATTATTATTAAACTAATACCAGCTGTTCCCTTTAATAATGCTTAGGTTCATTTTAAAACTGAATTAACAAGAAGTTAGAAAAATCATAAATTTGATTTATGTCTATATGTCTAACACGGCACACATATTCTACAGCTATGTCCAGCTTATCTAACATGACATATGCTGTCAAAGAATGACAGCCGGGTTTCTGCACTTGAATTTACTTATGTAAATATGATTAAATCACCGATTTAAACAAAGCTTTAATGTTATTCCAATGTTACCAAAACCAGAATTTTGCCTGGAGTCTTTTTTTTTAAAACATCTGGAATCCAGGGAATAATTATCTTAATTAAGATGTATGAAGAGTTGTTGTCTATCTGGTATTTGTATATTTAGCAATTTCAGTAATGTCCATTTCATTAGCAGATGCATACCTCCATTACATTTTTTTTAGGTTTTCCTATTGTGATACAGAACAAGTTTTTTTCTCTGAGTGTCTTTTAAAATGCAAATAAAATGGACTAAGACTGAATAAAGATGAAAGTTACATCTTGTCAAATTTTACGGTGAAAAATAGGGATAAAAAGAGAGGCTCAGGGAGAAGGAAAAAAAAAAATAAAGTGCACCTTGGTGAAGAATCTCATTGATGACTGTTGTCAGCTTCAGGATAGTGTCATGACTTTTCCTTCGGGAAAGCAGAGCTTCATCTGTTATGGGTCATGCTGGAAGGCCCCATCAAAGCTTGTTTTCTCTGTTTCTCATGGCCAGGAACTAACAAGCGGGCATGGTGCAGGGTTTCCTGTAGAATCAGCTTCCACCTCTCTGTCCAGTGTATTTGCCACCATTGCCTGTAGCGTGAAAGAGCAAATGCTGAAAATCGCAGGTGCAGATATAAAACCAGCCCTCTTTTCTAAAAGCTACTCAGGTGGTTTTACTTTCAAAGCCTATGAGGAGCTTTTCATGGAAGTTCAGAATGAATTTTTCCAATAAGCTTTCAATACAAACAATTTAATTCAACAAAACTCACGTAACTATGAGCAGTCTCAAAATATACTAACGTCATTTCAACAGCCTGATCTGAAGCTGTCATAGCATTCCAAGGCAGCACAGCGGTGCACGGAATAGCAAGATGAATGACAGCCTGTTGCTTGGAGGCAGTTGACTCTGGTTGCAAGAAATTTTCACTTTGTCTAGTATGGTATTGCTATGACTACACAGAAAATCAAAAATGTCCTAATGTGTTGGGTTGTCTTCTTTCTACAGGCAATGCTGCTAAGCTAAATCTTTCCAAAATCAATAATGAAAAAAGGTTTCATTTTGCTTTAATTAGACTCATCAAATGTACGTCATCAAGTGTTTTAAGGAACGAATCCAGACACATTTCAGAACCAAAGAAAAAAAGTTTGGACTGGTCAGAGAAACGATCGCATGGGTTAGCTTCCTGGGGAAGATTTTTTTCCCCACTTTTCCATGCTGAGTTTAATAACTGAAGCCAAGTGCTGACTGGCTTTACTTCAAGTATGCAGTAATAGCAGAAAACCCTATACCTACTCCCAGAGTTCGCTTTCCCAAACAGTGACTCTGCTGAGTCCAATAATTACACTTGCTCATGCTAATGAGCTGTAAACACATACAGTAGCTGGTAATTTTGGGAGCAGTAACTTGCACATTTCATGACACTTGGAGGAACAGCAGTATTTGGGATTACCCCCCTGCCTTTTCCTTTTGTTCTTGGAAGTCACCTCCTGAAGGCCACATCTCCCTGCTTTTAGTCAGGTTGTATTTAACAAAGGTACCAGGCAGTGAGGTGAGTTGCATCGGTCAGAAATGGCAGCCGTGTTTGCCTTCATCAAGCTTTCTTAAAATAAACAGTGACAACACTAATCTTACCACTGGTGTTTGGCCATGAGGCCTTTTTTTTTTTTTTTCCAAGCAATCTGTGAAACAAAACATCCGTTTACTTTCACTCATAATTGTTAATTATGTTTATTACTAATTAACTTTTCCTTTACAGATGGCTTGTGAGGAAGAACTCGAGGTCAAAATACATTTCCAAGTCTTATTTTTCACTGATGTGTCTTTAACTAACTCTTTCCCCCATCTGCAATTCAAATAAACGTGTTTGCTTTGTCATTTGATTAGGAATATTCACTTTTAATCTCAAGTATGTCTCAACACAATGTGTATCACCACAGGCACTGAGCATGTCATAATCTCTAGCGTAACTTCACATCAAGCCTGAAAGTAAAAGAAATTTCTACATTTCCCATCAGGAGCTGGCACACAGAGAGGCTCAGGAATGACTTTGACAAAAGATTTGGGATCAGACGTTTAGAGTTCCTTGCTGCTGAAGGCAAACCGGGTCCCAAAGGCAGAGGCTGCCTGCCACAGCACTACCAAACTACCAGGCTGCCACAAGGCTTTTGCCATCCCACACCAGCCCTCTCATGCCTCGGCACCACCACCAGTCCCACACAAGGTTTCAAAGGTTCATCTACTGTCTGTGCTGTTCCCTCATCCTCTCCAGGCCAGTCCACCCTGCTTCTTGCCTCTACTGCATCTGGGTTCCTGGCTTCTCCTCCAGCCAGCCTCTCCTCATCCAGGCCCCCTTCTTCTCTCAGCTTCTCCTGAGGCCTCTCCTCATCTCTCCTACATCCCTGGGCTCTTCTCCATCCAGTCTCCTCTCTTCACCCAGGGCTCCCCTTCCACCAGTGCCCCTTCTCTTCCAGGGTCCTCAGTGCTATTTAGTTACTTAGCAGGAACCAGCCACAGCTGTACATGAACCACATCAGCCAGCCCACCGCCCCTGAAGCCAGCCCACAGCTGGATATTATCAATGTTAATTAACCCTCTACAGTTCCTCTACAGCTGCCCAGGCTTCCCATATCAAGGGTAAGGACTTCTGTGGGGTTTAGGTACTTCTAGGACTGGATGGTTCAGTGTAGAGAGAAGAAATAAAGGTAGGGAAAGGTAATCCAGCTTCAGACTTTAAAGCTATCTAAGTTCTAGCTTAGTAGCAAAATCCTTAATATTATCTACCTGTAAGCTAACATCTTGCCTACTTTCTGTGTCAGAGCAGAGGTTGTATGTGTGTTTGTAACAGTCCACATCATCACACTAACCATCAGCTGTCAAATACTATGTGATTGGGTCCTTGCAAGGCTGTTAATTGCAGTTCAAGATATAATCCATATAACCTAGTACACAGTCATTATTGTGATGTGTTGGCTGCTATGCAGTGACTAGCAGAACACTGTATATTATGAAATAGTTTTCTGAAAATTCATATAAACGTTAACCCAGTCTTCAGGGGAATAGAAGTGAAAAAATAAAGCAAAATAAAACGCAGCACAATACTTTGAAACAACTTAAATTCTATCATAACAAAACACAGCTTTTCTCTTGAATAGCAAGCAGTGAATTTATCTGGCACATCACTGTTATACTGCATGGTAGATTTTTTTTTTTTAATATTTCAAAGGAAAAAGCATTCTGGATTGGCTATCTTTCTGTTATCTTTGAAAAGATGTTTTGGTTCCTCATGTCAAAGAAAGGCTATCCAATTCTCAGAAACCTTCAGCCAAGACAAGATGGTTAAAAAGGCTTTCTGGATGTAGCAAAAACTTCCCTGAAGTGTGGACAGTCCCCTGTGGTCTTCAATCTGTCAAACTGCATACGGAAAGCCCCTCCACCCACCTCCTCGGGCATCACATGGAGGGAACTCCAATGGTCCCCTGAGCATCGGGTTTTTGAAGGTAGTTCTTAGACTGCTGTAAAAAAAGTGTTCCTCGTCCTTAAGAAATATCTCCCTGGGGCTGAAAATTCTGTAAGTGAAATAAAACAGAGCAGAAATATTCAGACTGTGGTGATTTCTACTTTTTTCCTAGTTGATAACAACACCATCTGCTCAAGGATTTTCTGCAAGCAGGCTAAATTCATTGAATAAACTCTTCACTCCAGATTGTTTGCTCCTTTCTATATAACTATCTATAATTGTTGATTAGTTAAAGTGCACAGTTCCCCAGTGAGAAAGGTATGTACTGTTATTCCAGATGGGGAAACTAAGGCATGGGAAGTTTATCTGACCTGTGAAGAGCAGCTGGAGAATTAAGTTTTAAGCAGTAGATAATCAGAGCAACCTTTCCCCATCATTACATAGCAGCCTGAAATATTCTGTTATATGCTTTCTTTTTCCTATTTTTTTGAGCAGTGAGAGTTTGGGGAAGGAATCTAGTAAAAGGTCCTTTCATATACCTTCAGAAGCAGCTGCAACTGCTAGTGATAAATAATAAAAAGTATACATTGCCATCTGATGTCTGAGTGCTTTGCTTAGTTTATACCCTGAAGTTTCAGAAGTCAGGGGTTTCTTTGACTGGATGAGTTCCAAGGTGGAAAATCATAACTGGATCTTTCAAACACACACTAGGTGATCTCCACTATTGCACTGATCCTTCTGCCTGGAAATTAATTAAGTAAATATGCATTTGATGTTAAAACTGCATATTTATCACTCCTCAAAATAAAAGGCATGGCTGAAAGAAAGGGTTGAAAGGGTTGTCTTATTAACCTGGTGCCTGACCCACAAGAATGCAAGCTAGGAGTGAAAATTGTTACATAAACAGAAAAACTAAATAGACTAACAAGTGAAATTTGAAGGCAATCCAGGAGACTCGCAAAATTTTAAAAAAATAAAAATATTAAGCAAATACACCTTCTTGCTACAGAAGGGCTAGAAAATAATTGCAGACTTTTTATTTACAGATCGTTTGTATAGAAATATTTGTTTTCATGCTCCATTTATGTACAGCTCTGTAAACTGCATTTAGATTGTATGAATAGTTTAGCATGTATAGGATTTAAAAAACAGTAAAGCTTGTCATCACTGCGCCCCTAAGCTTACGCTATAGTTCGAACAAGACTGGTTGCACAGCAATATTTCAGGAAGGAAGAGATGTTATTGAGAAGAAGCTTTGAGCCTTGAGAGAGCTGGGGAGAAAAGAGCAGGTTCTTGGCAGTGAAAAGGCGAGTCCCACAGCATGGCTGAGTTTTGCAGAGCGCCTGCAGTCGGGAGAAGGGCACCAGCTGACTTCCATCGTGTCTGCTGGGCACCTTGCTGTCCCTGCGCGACCACGCGCTGCCACGAATGGGGAAGGAGCTCAGCAGGGCCAGAAAAACCAGCGTAGGAAGGAGAAACTCAAAGGCTCTCTCTCATGCATGAGAGCAACAAAATGAAACGAAGAGGACACACTGGGCAGGGTTAGAGATGGATGGTTTAAATCGAGAGATGAAATGTGTGTGAGGTAGAGCTCCAGTGCAAGGCAAGACAAGATGATGGTTAGATGAGGTGGGGCCACCACAACATCTCCCTGCAGAAACGATGATTTGGTCCTGATCACTTCAGCTTGGGGTAGGAAAACTTAGAGATAAACCAGCAAACAACTCAGGCAATGGGTGTGTTTGAATTGAGACTTCTGAATTCAGGATAAGCACTATAAAATTAAGAAGAAAACTGCAGAACATACCTGAGCAAAGACACCAGAGGATTATTTTGGAAATTTGCCACAAGCCTTCACAGCAATGTTATTTTCTCCATTGCTTCAGCTACTCATGACATATGATATTAATTGATATTAATTGATTATATTCCCTTTTCATGATTCACAGGCGGTTACAGCTCTGACAACTTAATTCTACATTAAAGGGCGGGGGGGGGGAGGTTATTTTAACATTTTCTTCTATAACAGAGACTAAATTATTCTCTACTTTAGTACTAAATTTAAAATGTCCTATTCATCTCACATCAAGAAAATTATCACTTCTTGCAACAGCAATTTCAACTGGCCTCTGCTGCATGAAAATTGATGCTAACAACTGGTAAAACGCCAAACAAACCAAATGGTACTTGCTGTGTTGCTTTTGCATTGTAATAGCCTGTCCCTAAACGTACAATACTCTTGACAACTAAGTATGTCAGGCTAAATACTGATCAGACTAATTCTGGTGTAGATCCAAACTGAATTACTTTGATGAGCTGAAAAGCAAATTTTCCTTTTACTAAACGTGTAGGTTACTGGCTTCATTCCCTGTGAGATGTAATGCTGGTCGGTGAGGCTATCAGTTGTGGGGAAAAATGTGAAGAGCTAAGTTAAAATAGTTCATGGTTGGTCTGAGATGCCTGAAAGAAAATAATACTCATGAAAACCCATTTTATATTAAAGCAGAGAGCCTGATGGAGAGAGGAATTACCTAAAATGTAGAAGGACCTTAGTGGCAACCGTATGTTTCGTGCAGCTGTAACATTTTCAGAGCCCAGAGTCTTGCTGAGTTTGGTGGCAGCCTAATAAAGAAATTCAGGTTCGTGTCCCAAACAGCAGTCCAAGTAGTTGAGAAATGGGTGAATACAGTGAGGAAAGAGATGAACAGAAATAATAATGAATGCTTCAATTCTAAGTAACAACACCAACAATGTATCCTGACAAAAAGAAGTTAAGAACTCCATCAAGTTAGATTTCCATCCATCATGGAAGAAGGGATATATATATTTATTATTTTTAAAGAGAAAGGACATCTTGCATAGCTTTCCCCCCTGTACTAAAAGCATAAAGCCCAGAGATTTCTAATGAGGTAAAATATATTTAGTTTATTCTGCCAGACAGAGATGGACTGTTTAAAAATTTTATCACTTGGAAATGGGTGCACACACACACAAACACACACAGACGCTTTCTTCAGAGAATACAACTTCATTTTTCACACCATGTGTTCCCTCCATAGCATTTCATTCTTCCCTTTGTGCTGCCTCATCAATCCAGCATTTAAGCCTTTCTCTTGTAAGTAGTCTCATTATTTTTTGCTTATAATGTGTTACAATTTCCATGCAGCAAATTTTTTTGTATAGCACTTTGCTGTTACCACGCTGCTTCACTGGAAGCTGTTTGAGTTATCATTGTTGACAAAAAACCCCAGCTTCTTGCACATATATAATAAAAGCCTTAAATGTTTTTCCAAATATCTATCTGAAATATATTACCTCTAATTAAAAAATATCCTGCAGATTTACTGTTGAGACTAACGATGTAAAAAATAAAGACATTTTAGTGCTTCAGTAGTCTAGGCAGTGGGCCACTCTGATGTGTATGATATACTCGCTCTGACTTTTTTTTCAGCGTGGGGCAGTTTTTAGAATGATACTGAAGACAATAAGGTTTCCCTCAAGTATTTCATTGATAGTGGCATCACCTTGTACTATACTTATCTTCTAGCAGCTCACCACGTTTCTGCATCTGTCACTTCAGTCTAGTGATGGGCTAAAATACTCTGAACCATTATATGGAATGGAGTGTCGTTCTTCATTGGGTCTTTTGGGATTGCAATGACTTAATGATGGTATTGTACAGCAGAACAACCATTTTCTTTGCATTCCTATTGTCTGCTGGGGACTGCAATGTAAATCTGGACAAAGAGGGCTTGATTTCCCACAGTGTGCCATTTAAATAAAAAGTATTGGCATCAACATACTAAAAAACAGGGGAGAGGGAGGATGCTAAATGCTAGCAAACATGCACAGAAGGAAGGAACTAGCTGGGAAGATTAGACTCGTTCCCTGCTCTTGCTTTGTGATACGAACACAAAATAGCCAAACTGGCTGGGTAATGAATAGAGTCTCTGATTTCCAGTCTTGCTGTATTTGTGGGTACTTTACACCATTTGGGTTTCATGAAAACATTGTACAGTGGTTCAGATTTTGTTTTGGTTTGGTTTGGGGTTTTTTCTCTCTGCTGCTTTCCTTCCTTATACATCCTTGGAGAGCTGACTTACCTTCTCTGCCGGTGATGTGCTCAGCTGCTCAAGCCTGGCTTTCTTGGGCTCTTCTTAGAAGAGTCTCCATTCCTCAAACCTTTCTTGTAGTTCATCTCTGCACCTGATCCTGAGCTTTCTAGCCTGTAAAATCCCAAGTCATTAGCAATATCGCTGTTCTTTAACATCTGTTTCAGGTATTAGGCTCTTTGGCAGTCATTCTCTGTGGCTTTCACACACTAATACAGTACTGCGAGGAAACAAATGTTCAGTGCCTGCACTGCATTACCAGAACCCATATGAGTCTTTTATTCTCATTCCTGTCTGAAACGAAACCTTCTTTGAGTGTTCAACTAATTGTGTTTAGTTCTGCTCTCTTTACAATGTTATATTCCTCAGTGATTGGGAGACGGAAGGGAAAATAGTCAAGTGCTAGGTTTAATTAGAGGCATCTTCATCAAGCCTTAAAATCCTGTGCTAAAATACAGCATACCTGTACTTGGCCCTGATGTCATTTCAAATTACCACACATTGGCAGTGTTAGGAATATAGATAATTTGGGTCAGTATTTGGACTTTTGAATACTATGGGGTGTGCTCTGAAGCCTTCAAAAAAGTATCTGTTGCTCATCACAGGTACATATATCTCTCCTGTCCCACAGGTGAATTCTGTTACTGCAGTGATTTCTAGAAAAAATTCTTGACTATTTGGTTCTACAGTTCATTCTTCTGGTTTCCATTAATGTCCTTGCATGTGCATCTCAAGAAGAAACGCGAGTGTCTGTATGTGCGTAGAGCACGTACGAGCTTTTCCTCAGCCTGTCTTCCTTTTTCGTATCTTTCACCAACTCTTCATCTTTCATTAGAGTTCCACCATGCTACCAGTCACAGCAACAGGAACGACTGGCTGTGACTGTTACCGGCGTGCTCAAGCTAGGTCAGTAGTAATATTCATCCAGTAGCGTTGCCCTCCAAAGCAGGGCATGTTATATTCATCCAGACCATCATAAGAGGGCTGAACATAGCAAACCGGGCACAGTGCTGGGGAGGTGCCATGAAAACAGGATAACTGCTTGCTAAGCTTTATGCTGCCCTGCGTCAATGTGAGACTGCAGTTTTTCAGAAAAGGTATAGTATATACTTATATGATATATGAAAAACTTTATAGGAGATATATATATACTTCAAAGGATATCTTAAAAAAAAAAGATTTGTAGAGAGGTAAAGCTACAAATCCATTTCTCAGTGGGTACGACCTGCTCATTTCATTAATACTACATTAATATCAAGGCAAATCTACCCTTGATTTTAGGCAATCAACCACCTGGTTACTTCTCATAACTGCCAAAGACGCTGGAGGAAAGAGTTATGTACCCCTCTTTACATAATGCCACGGCCTGTTCCTAAACAGTTAAAGTGAGTACAGCTGGGCTGAGGGTGGTTTGGGTGGGACATGGAGCAGGCAGTGATGCTGCCCAGCAAATGGTCCCCTGACAAAACCAATGTCAGCTTCACTGCTCCTTGCTCTGTTTTTCTCTGCTTCTTTCAAGCTGAATGCACATCAAACTTCTTAAATTTGAGGAACATAAGAGACTTCAGCTGAGAGCATTTAAGTGATGCTGTCGAATTCTTTCTTACGCAGTTGCCAGCTCAGTTGGATGAAACTATCCTATGTAATGCATAGGATTTTCCTTCTGCCGCTTGAAGTTCATATTATGCTCAGGTTATTTAAAGGAAATAATTTGTCCTCACTGGCTCCTGCCATTCCTAAATTTACTTTTTCCTTATCCTTAAAGCAACTGTGAAATATTACTAATAAAGTCCTTGCAAGTCCTATATATAATACTTCACTGTTGTCAAGAACAGGCTTAAGCATCACCATCCAGGTGAGCACATTCGAGTTGCATGGGGAATATGAAGCAGGAAGAAAAACAAAATGTGTTTGATTTTATACGCCATATGCTCAAATCTATGATAGCAAATGACCTGCTGACAGTAACAGATAACAAGTTATCTAATCATTTAAAGGCCCATAACAAAATTGAAACAAAATCTACCTTATAAAGTGCTGGTTGTGAGTGAAAACTCTCATTGTAAGAAGTCGTCCTGGGAAGGAGGAGAAGTCATCACACAGAGTATGGCTGTTTTAGGGATTATCAGGGTGCCTCCAATGTGTCACACACTTGTGCAATGAAATACACGAGGGGTTACAGTCTGCCTTCTAACAAGAAGCAAATCAAAGTTATACACAACAGCCGAGTTAGTGTTATTCATAAAAAGTTCGGCAAAAGGTGCTGCAGAGGTGCACACTGGTATGTGAGCCAATGTGGAAGCAGTATAAGAGTTTATAATGTGTATAGTGAAAATAAAATAGAAGTTTGTGATGAGGGAAAGCAGCTGACAGGCTGAAAATGTCCTGTCTGAACTTATGTGACATGTTCATCTGTGCACCTACTTTGGCATTTAATCACCAACCAGTCTCTAGTATACACGTACAAAAGGGTTGGTATGAAACGAGGTAAAAAGTGTGGGAACTAAATAATTTTAGAAAATAATGAGACTCTAGATGGAATGGGAAACCTGGGCAAGGCTGAGCAATAGAGTCAGGGACAGCTCCACTTGCAGTGGGCTGGCGATGGGCTGCCTGGCCCTCGCGCTTATCCTAGATGTGGGCAGAGCCTTAGTCCAGCCCCTCAGCCATGTCCCAAATGAAGATGCTTTCAAGGGACAAACCTTTTTGCAGTGTTCCCCTTCCTTTACGGCACCCCAGGTGCCCACTCCCAGGGGAGCTCTCACCTTTGCCTCTCCCCCAACCCCAGCAGTTATAACTACCCAAAAATCAGAGGCACATTACCCAAGGACCCAAGGTCTGGCTTGTGCCACACAGTCTTGCTAAATACCAAGCACGGCGTTCAAAACTCCGCGTAGGAACACAAAGCCAGGTTTATCTTTGGGTTGCCATGAAATTCAGATGCCACTGTGCTTTACCTTCTCATTGGCTCTACTGCCTGTAATCTGCTGGAGTTGCTTTTGTAAACCAGCTCCTGCGTACTGAAAACATTAATTAAAGCAGCAGGCCCATGACTACTGAAAAGAAGACATTTCTGAGTCAGGTCGCTATTTTGTCCAGATCTGAAGGATGTTCAGGAGTATGAAAGGCTGAAGGAGACCAAGAAACAGCAAAGATTCCACTCGTGTTTTCCCCAAATATTTAGGCAAAGAAAACCAATTTCTTTCTGTGTACAGAAATGATAGACAATAGTGGCACTACTCTCAGACACCTCAATACAAAATGGAACAGAGACACAACTAATACCTGTTAATGAACAGCTTGTAATTATTTGCATCCACAGTGCAGTGCAATTGCTAACATTAATAGCGTGGATAAGAGGAACTGTGAGAAAATGGGTTATTCACTTCTAATTTTAGCACTATAATGAATACCTAACTCCTCAAATGCACTGAACAAATGAATTACCAGCTCTGCATTTATCATTACACCATTCATTAACATGGTGATAATTAACGCTATGTAAAGTTTCACAGTCTGAGGCACTATAATAATTAATATATTAACAGGTTTTATATGGTCATTATTCATGCTGGTGCATTTGACTTAGGACTGTTGCCTGATTGTTGTATAAAACTGAACGTGCCATTTCACCCATCAGCAGCCAGGATTCCGGTTTCTCAGTCATATAATTTGCAGAATAGCTGGGACATGTCTGCTATGAACGTAAGTACTTCAAAATGTGCCATATATTTTGTTTCTTCATTTTTTCCCTCGGTGTCTGTATGTTTCTCCTGCCTTTGGCCTCTTTATTCTCTTCTGATGCAAAGCAGCCTCAGCTTCCTTATTCTTGTCATATTTATTCATTCTGCTGGAGAGAAGAATTTTCCACACCTTTCCTTTTCTTAAAAATTGTTTTGATTAAAAAAAAAAAAAAAGTATGTTAATTACTTCTAATGTTTTCTGTTCTTTTTTGTCAGAAACTGCTGGGTTATAATTTTTCTTCAGAACTTTAAAACGACATGCTGGGAAAACCATCATATATGGATTCATGACTGTCTCTGTCTAAGGTCCACTGGATTTTGACATTCCTCGGGGGATATCAGAGCTTCGCAGGAGTGACAAACAGCAACGGAGAAATATCAAGAAGGTTCAGAAATTCAGCTAGTTCAAATCTCACCCTGTCAGACCTCAGGTAAGTTACCCTGCTGTCAACTAGCAAAGGTCTGAGACAGATGTAATTCTGATTTGTGCAAATCAAATGTAAATTTTGGTGCCCAGACTTTTGCTTCAGACTCTCGCAGGAAAGCAGCTGCAAGGCTGGGTTTTACACTGGAAGTTCCTTGTTGTTTGGGTATGTGTAGATGAGGAATACATGTCCGTAGCTTCTAGAGATACCTAGCTCCTAATGAGACAACAAGTACTTTCACTTTTAATGAAAACAATGCCACTCCTTCTAAAGCAGGAAAATATTCTTTTTGGGCTTACTAGAAATCTTCAGCTTTTCAGAAAACAACCCAAACCAGACCTCCAAAAGTTCAGTCCTAAACTGTATGACTTAACTGTGCTAACAGTTTCACTATGTCTCACAGGGGCATCCATTCAGGTAACTAATTTCATAACTCTCTCTACAGGCTAAAAAATGCCAAGTCCCCTCCTGAGAGAGCCACGTGGGACTGCCAGTCTACACTGCCGCATGGCACATGTTATTAAACTCTGACCCATAAAAAAGAACAAGGCACAAGGCATCTACTTACACTGTGCACAATGCAACCCTGTAACGTATCCAATTTTCTTTTTCTGAATCTTTGAGGTGGTTTGACTAAACCAGCAATCTTTGGTATTGACCTTTTGACAAATTTTCAACAAATTAAACTGTAAAATTTAGATAAGGTCATCAGAGATTGCTGGGCTGGGACAATCCACCCTCTTCCTATATTTCCATGTCCTGCAGAGAAGCTGACATTTCCAACGTGTGCAACAGGACACAACTACCTCCTTCCTCTCCCTTGTCTTCTCCCTGTATCTGGCAGTTCCCAAAGATTCTACAGAGTTTATTATGTGAACAAAAAATTGCATACAGTTGGAAAGAGATGTAAAAGAAGATGCTTAGGTTTTTATCAGTCTCAGTACAGGGTTAATTTCATTCTCAATTTTTCTCATCTCCCCACTGAACACAAACGTGGAAAGTGAAGAAAGGTTTAAAATAAGCCTTGAGGCGCATAGGGTTAAGTACTGCAACCATAGCTGAGACAGTGATGACACTCAGTTATCTCATCAGAAAATGTATTCTATGTTTGGGATAATTAAATCAAAGATCATTTTTTAAGCAGGTGGGATTTCAAAATCTTTCTCCATTCTCCCAGAAGAAACAAGACGACAACCCATCTTTGATCCAGCCACTATCTCCAACTCCTGTTCTTATAAAACTTGATAAAAAAGGTTTATCTTGGTCCCTCGCTCAGTGAAATTACAACAGAGCCACCTCTAGCATTATTTTCAATGAATAATCCCAGTGAGAAGGGCCTATTAAAAAGAGAAAAAAACCCCCCAAACACCAAAAAATCCCCGACAGAACAAAACCCCCAGCTTCTTATACATCAAATAGCATCTTTGTAATGTTTTTTATCATGCCCCAGCTGACTTGACTGAAGATATTAAGCATTATTTCTGTTAGCACTGAATAGATAATGCATCTCTGGGAGAAAGTTTTTTTGGTTCCCAAATCATTAATATAATTGTTAGAGCCGGAGGGTCTCCAAATAGGCTAAATGAATTAGACATACAAGTCTTAGAGAAATTTAGAGAGGTGGATATCAAAGTACTGACACACTATTTTAAGCTCCCATGGCAAAATCTTTTCGGTTCCTGAGCCTGGAAGGTTGAATGATGGCTCTCAGATTCCAGGGCAATTTCCAGGCATCATCCCTATGAATAATAACTGAAACCTACTTCACTGTATATGGGGTAAATTTGCCTAGAAGTTGTTAAAAGGATAAACAGGGTATTTCTAATTCCACTTGTCAGGATAGAATATGTATAAAATCTAATAATTTGGGAGATCAGTACTTTTCTTTTTAAACTATCTAACATCATCACAATAGGAAAGTGAAAAGTATGTTTACTAAGTTCCAGTCTGTTAGTGCCACAGATTTAGACACATGAAAAAAACTTCGAGAATTGCTATCATCATCAGGGTCAACAGACTTGACAGTCATTAACTGATACAGAAATTGATCCCAGTGCTATTGTAAATGAAACCACAGAAGAGGGGGGAAAATTAGTATCTTTTACAGGGATTGTGTTCAATTATAAAGTGCATTACATTCATTTAAATAAAGAAAAGGAGAAAACAGAGGGGAAAACCCCATCAGGACATGCAACAGATAGGACTTGTACAATACAGGCTGTTTCCCTGTGTGTCCATTGCAATCTCTAATCAAAGAATTTTATTTTTCCTTTTTTAACAAAGGTACATTATTATCAAGTTCATATTTGTGTGCTAACAAGGATGGAAATGGGAAAAAAGGGATCTTGGCATTTTGATGATATATTTGAAGATTTGTATTTATCTTTCTGCATATTCTGTAGATTCAAATTAATGAGCATTATTCAGTAAATAAAAATAAATAGTAAACATTTTATAAATATTTGGGGTGAATGTAATTTCCTCCTTTCAGAAACACTAGAAGTTGACAGGAATCAAGTTCAGACGGTCTATCTAGCTCTGAGCATAATGCTGAAAGAAGCAGGTGGAAGCAAAACCAGCAAGCATGCACTGTAAATGTTTGTGGTGTGAATATATGAGGACTGGAATTACGCCAGCGCAGCTACAATTTCACCATATTTTATAAGTTTGACCCTTACACTGCCTGTATCGATGCAACATTTTTTGTCTGTATCTCATTAAGCTCATCCCACTGCTGTGGGATGAGAAGGGGCAGCCTGCAGAGCAAGTGACCCTAATGAGCCTGCACGGCCGTAGCTCCAGCCCCTCAGTCACACACACAGCACAGGCTTAGTTAAATTCTGAGTCATCATGTAGGCATGAGACTTTTAGAGCGCAAACAGTTAATTCAGTAAACCTAAAAAGACAGGTAGTGGCATCTGTCATCAGAGCTGAGACCTGGCAAATGCACCTGGCAAACAGAAAGGACAGGCAATTAATCAAGAACCACATTCCAAGGTAATGGAAAGAACACAGTAACAGTATGTGGTGCAGTTCTTAGTGAGAATCCTAAACAAGTATGAAATTATTTTGTCACAAATTGAGCCCAAAAGAGGCCCAGACAAGGTCACTGGGAAATTCCTCCAAAGCCCATTTAAGCACTGCTGATGTGGTAAAGGTTAGTCCACTCTCCGGTAGGCTGTGATCTTACTGGACGTTCTCATTGGACACATAGGGGAAAATTCAAGACTAATGTAAAGAATATTCCCATCAGGGTGAGAGGATATAGCTGAATAACTAGGAAATATCTGTCAGGTCTACCAATAAGTTTCTCATAGGCTTCCTTCCCCACCCCACCCCAAATCATGTTATCAGCTTTTTTTAGACCAAACTGAGAGCAGTTTATTCATAAAGTCAATTAGCTAAACAGTATAATAAGGATACTATGTGATTTAAAACCTAATGTAGTCTTTGAACTTAATTTGGTTTCCCCATGCTCTTACGACAATGCATTTAAGAGCTAAAAGCATGCCTATGGGATATATGCCTTTATGTACAGTAACACTGCGTTGCAAAAAGCCCGTTCTAGAAAACACAGAAGGAATTCCCCACGTTATGTGCCTTTTTGTTAATAGAAAAGATTTTTTTAAAGCTTTTTCTTCCTACAAAAGGACTTCCACTTCAAGGCAGGATTACCTTTGTATTAGCTACTTTGCCTCCTTATTAACGCTCTGCTACTCCTGGCTGAGTTCATCGGTCACTACTATCATAAACATTGTTTATTAGAGCTCGGTTCATTGCACAGAATTTTTCAAGTTTGACTTCTCCATTAATGCCTTCACCAAAACCCGTATTTTATGACTGGTATTACTATTTCAGATGCAGCCAAAGTGAGCACGTTTAACCAAAATAATGTAATAGCTTTAGAACGGTCTTCCTTTACGTAGCCTTCCTTCTCTCAAGGCTGTGTCATGGTTGGTCTTGGTCCTCCAGCCTGGACAGCAATGGACATCAGGTATCTACTATCAGATATGATTACAGGAATGTTAATGTTGGCGTGCTTTGTGTAGCATCAATTCTTAGGTCAGCTTTTGACCTTTAACAGCCAGTTCTCCCTTGCTGAAAACCAGCCCCGTATCACTGGCAGTGCTGTACTAAACTGGCACATTGTAGGGTTTCAACAGCACTTACTCTGATTCTGTTTTTGTGGCAATTCAATCTTGTGCAGAGACACACCTAAATACTAATTCCCCGCAAGAACCACAGTATAATATTTTTTTCTCAAACCATGACTAACAAAATGGAGAAGTTTTCTCACCTTATTCACAATAGCTTAATGGAGAAGTCTTCAGTACCCAAAACTTGAATGACTTTGGATCCAAACTTCTCTTGTCATAGAGGAGTGCCACAATGCCCAAGCTATAGGGGAAGAACATTTAAAATGATACTGAACAAATGGAGTCAGAAAAAAAGTCCATCTTTCCTGTTCAAAGCCCTGCCCAAAAGGTAGAGACGTACATCATCTTGTCTGGCTCCTTCTAGCTTTTGTGCTCTTGTATTCTTGCTTGTTTATGCCCTGTCGCAGCCTGATAGTTATGCTGCCTGCTTGGGATATAGGAACTGGGGTGAAGACTCACACTTCCCTAACTGTAGGCCAGTTCAGAACCAGTGTCTCCCATTACGTGTCACCACACACTGGCCATTTTGAAACAAGAGGGTTGTGCTTTTGACAACCATTTAGCTAATTTTCATCCAAATAAATGTTTTAGTGGAAAAGAGATCTAATCAAGTCAGATTGCATGTGAAAACTGAATTAAGTCCTCAAATAAGAACCCATGAATTCTTTTATGTATTTGTCGCTATGTAAACACTTTGTATTTTCCAATGGATATTTCCTTAATAATTTTCCCTAATCCTACAATAAGCACAGTATATCTAGAATTACATACCTGGAAGAAGAGAAGATTTCAAAACAGTCAAGCTTGCGGCACCTGTGCTGGCTTCAGTGAAGTTCTACCAAGAAATGAATTTTGATTCTTCTTTAAACACTGAGACTACTTTTCTATAACAAAAACATAAAACAAAGGTAGAATTATTACAATCGAATGAAGCATAGAAACACAGTTGAAATTAGCTCAATTTGTTAAAGGTTTTTTCAGTCATTGCAATATCTTAGTTTTCTAGTCATCACTGAAATTTTTATCTTGAGAAGTATCATCATACTAGTAGACAAATAATTCCATGCAATATCTGCTATTCCAGAAAATTATCTGTATTGCAACATAATTATCTCAGATGACATACTGACTGACTCCTAATTACAACAGATATAGCTAATTACTTTGGTTCATCCTGTAAATAGCTCAGCATGTGTCTTTATGAGAATTCAGTAATGACACATTGCTCAGAGGGACTGTATATGTAAGTTGATTTTCAAGTTTCTTATGCGTAAAGTTCTTATTTTCCAATATCTGTACAAGTTTTCTTTCAAACTGAACTTCTTAGAAACTTAATGATGGCAAATAAAGAATGTTCTGGGGAACACAGATGGTACAAATTGGTATAGTTGGAGTTTTTTGGACACTGTTCCCAATACCTAAACAGGAACTGAACTCCAGAGTCAGATTTGCCACCATACTCCCTTAGAAATGAACAAGAAAAGCAGTGATTCACCAGTCCACTGCAACCGGATCTGTTCTGTAAAAACTGAACTATGCTTTTTCTCCTTCAGTTTACACCATAGAAAAACAGCGGTAGGCAAAAGCTGTGTAGTGCTTCAGCTCCCTGCCTGCAGAAGGGAGGCATGAGTGGGAAACTGCCATGATAGAGACACAGTAAATACCCAGATGCAACAAAAATAATAATAATAATAAAAAAAATCCGTGGAAAATGGATGGAAGCCTAGGACTACTTACGAACGAATCCCACCTGCATTGTTTAGATCCTACACCAGGCTCTAGTCTGTCAGCAGAGAGTTATGCAATAGGAGACATCAACTGTGCAGGTTCTTATTCTGCCAAAAATGCTGATTTTTATTTGATTTTGTCCTAATTTGGCCTCAAAAGGTAGACATATAAAAAAATGTACGCAGCTAGTGTCGCAGAATATTGTTATTCAAGTACATTTAAATGGTTTAATGAGAGCATTTAATGCTGGTAATATGAAGCAGTGCGACATATGTAGCAGACAAATTAAGAAACTATAGTGATTTTGGAATAACTTTTTTATTCTGAGTCATTACAGAACTTTTAAAATCAACTATTAATTGAACTTCACAAATTTGTGCTATGGAGAAAAGGTCTAAAATTATTCCTTGAGCAGTTTCAAGTGTATAGCGTTACATTTTCTTCCCTCCTAGTATGCTTTCAGTCAAGTAATCCACCAGTTTGGTTCAGGTTGCACATTTTTTATTGGGATGCAGACTTCTTCCAGATTTTCACCAACTCCTGACGTCAATTGGAAGTAAGAATAATAAAAATGTGTTTCACACATATACAAACTTGCCTACTTTGTTGCATACTTTATTATAAAATACAGTATTATTTAAAAAAAAAACCAAAACCAACCTCCTATCTTGTTAGAATTATACTTAAGCCAGCAAAGGTAATCCAAGCATGACTTTAGTGTCTTCTCTGGCACTAAAAATTGACTGACTACAGAGCACATTTGTTTTTTCTATTGCAGTGTATCTGGAAAGTACTTCTAAACAAGTGCTACTCTCCACCTGATCCCAGAAAAAAAATTTGAAGCATTTTCCTTATTAGTAGTACATTACTCTACATGTCCTGGCCATATTTACATCCCAGTGCATCTTCTGCTTTTCTTATCGTAGACTGAACACAGTCCTTACTTTTTGTCGAAGTTCTGCTACCTACTGCCAAAAAAACTGTTTTACATCTCCAGAGTCAGCTGTATTTCAGTTGCAAAGTGGTGTAATTTGTAAAATGCTTTATATTCCATTAGGGCAAATAGCAATAGATAAGTTGAAGACATTCTGAAGCAGCTCCTCAGGTGGTACACATGATGAGGTTGCTTCAGAGAAGTTATGGAGACAGGTGGTATAAATCTGCAAGCACCTGCCTCAGTATAATCTCTTGGGCTGAGGATTGATTCTGTTTCACTACAAAAGGGGAAAATAACAGCCTTGATAGAGAACTTGGCAAAAAGGCTCTGACTCTGCCAAAATCAGAATTCTATTTTTGTAATTGCCCCACTCCTCTCTATCATTAATTAGACCATTCAGAAGTTCTCTCACATTTAGATGCACACAGCCGTGGCTTCAAAGCATTTATAGAAACAGAAATGGTGCAAGCTTTTAAATGCCACTTCACACTTTCTTACGTGCCTTCATATTCATATAGACCTATGCAAAATCTTTGTTACATCGCCATTAGATAAAAAAATATCCCATCTTGCTCAGGAAGTTCTAGATCACAGGTTGCTTGATGTTGGCGAATATTCTGAGAAACAGCAGTAAATGAATATACATACACACATTCTTACCCTCCTTTTCCTGTCAGAGACATCATTGCAATCTGGCAATGTTCTTTGCATTTGGATGATTGTTTTTTGACATGGGCATTCAAACCGAGAGCAAAACGTGTTTCCTGAAGCACCTCTGCCCTCCCAGAGGACAGCACTATGTCCCGTTATTCTTTACTTCATTAAACACTACACCCCTGTCAGTTAAAACACGAATTGCCACAGGTGGCATCTGCTGTGACAGCTTTAAGCAGTGCTTCCCAAATTTTTTGATTATTGACCGCTATCAAAAATTTATCAAAACCCATTCTGTAGAATTCAGTTAAAATTTAAGGAATGTAGGCTTGCAGTCGTCTCGGCGATCGCTCACCATGCTTTCGGTTCAGATTTCTACAGAATGTGAAATTAACATTTCGTTTGTGAACAGCAAATTGCCAAGGATCAAGTCTCAACATGACAGGAACATAAAAAGGAATCAGTCCTCACAGAAGACTGAACTACAAAATCCTAGAAGTCATATAGATCATAGTGAATTTAGGATATTGAGTTCCAAATGAATCTTTAGATCAGTGAGGTTAAAATCAACAGTCTATAGTTTCTTTGGAATGTCACCTCACCTTTTATTACTCCACTTAGCAAATGACAACTCATTAAGATGACTGTCTCTGAGTCTTATCTTACCTTACAAGGTATTTTGGTCTGTCTTGAGGTATCATTAAAAACAATGGTTTTATGGTTTGATTTATTCATGTAAAATTAATGAAGCTAAAAAGTCACATTGAAAAATTATGTTTACAGAAAGACTGTGATGCTAGCAGATAAGAAATACATTTTTAAAGGCATAGAAAAGGGTTAGAATTTATTAAAATGCAGCGCCAGCATCCAAGCATAGAAGCAAATACAAATGGAAATTAATATTGGACAGCCAGAGATGAGTAAGAATTAAGATTAGGAAATTTCCAGATTTCTAGTGGGAGTTTGTTATTAAAGAAATATTTTTTCCATTCAAGTTGGTGACATGATATTGTTGATCTTTTAAATGGTTTAACTTTAATATTTATGATGACATTTTGTTTTAATTTATCATTTCTAATTATTTCAGAATGGCACACAAAAAGGAAAAAATAAAGCAACTACAACAGGTTTTTTTAGGAAGTAATCAATTGCTGAGTGGTAGAAATTGACAGGCAAATTGCTAGCAAATTATTTTAATTGTCAATAATTATAACTATTTTAGAGACTTACATCACCAGAGGGTTGTCTGTGATTTTTGTAATAGGAGAAACCAGTAGGATTTTCTATCTTCTGGCAAAATTTTCTCAATGGGGGGAGGGGGGGGAGGAAAATAAGTCATGCAAATTATGTATGATTGGATCATCTCAAGTTCACTTTATGCTATTTTTGATATATTGTTCGTGTCAACCACTTGTTAGACTTCTTGCATGCTCTGGCAGCCACAATGACTATCTTAATGCTTATTTATTCCTATTACCAATACCTCCATGGGAGTTCTTGTCAAGTATTAGGACCTCTTTGTACAAAACAAGGTGGAAAAAAGGGGAAGAAACCAAAAAATCTGGACAGCTCATTCAGATTTGTAAAGATTTTTCTTATATTATTGTAAGTTTAGAAAGTGCTCATGACAGCTGGCATGTTTTTTACAGCTTCTGTGGAGACCCAGTACCTGACTATAGTGCTCTAAACACGGTTCAGCAGCTATTACTGATGCCAGTAAATCAATCACGGGTATGAAGTGCTGGATGAAATGTTGGGAGAATTTTGTTTTACAATAACGACCTGAAAGACAACGAGGTAAAGAGGGGATATAAGCAATAATTTAACTTGTATCAAAAAATGGTCTAGATTTCAGAAGTGAGGTATCCTACAGGTGCGGTGCTCCCAAGGGAAGGCAGAGAGAGATGTTAGGAAGAGGCAGCCAAGTGATTTTCCAATGTAGCATTATAATGTTTCCTTAGTTATCACATAGTATTTATGTGAGGCTTCCACATTTTTCTTAAAAGATTTTCTATTAAGCAAATTTAATCCTGCTGTTTCTACTTCTGTGTGCCACTGTGTTATCTCAAGGGGGTCACCATCAGGTAGGACATAGTTATCAGGTCTGTAAGACCACGCAGTCTAGCTTGTCTGCCGAGGCTGCCATCAAGCAAAGTGCAGATATCCATGCTGCAGACATTTCCAGCTAGGAAGTAGATTGAGAACCTTAGTTCCTTCCCTGTGGCACACACTATACCATTAGTCAATATTACAGCAAGGTGGATAATTGGATAAATTGCAATCTTTCTCTCCGATTGCAGAAAGTCTCCAAAGGACACCAAACTTTCTCTAGTATATTTATCATTTAAAATTATTTGAGTCATTAATTTCAGCAGGTGACTGCAAATCACCCACAAAAATCTAACCTGAGCCTGAAAAGAAATGCACTGTGTTTAGTACACCAAGATCCTTTTTCTTGATTGTGTCAGTATAAATTCTAATTCACATTAATATCTACAGTCATGAATTTGCATTTAACTTATGGTTGTTCTCTGGTATTGAAGTATTTGCAAAGTGGTGGAATAATCCTCACTCATGTCAAAGTGTCTGATATCATCTGTCTTGGCCTTCCTCCTAGACGCTTGACATTGCAAAGACAAGGTATTCTCATTCACATCTATTTCTGATGAGCACAAGGTTTTATTTTGCAGTTGGTTTCAGGGGGAAAAAAAAAAAAAAAAGGAGGAAATGGGGAGATGGAGAATAACCATCAATTGCTGCTCACCATTAGTGTGCCAAAAAGCTGTTTCATTCGAGACGTAATTGGATGTAGTGATAAAGTACAAATTGTAATGGGAGTCTGTTGAGATGTAATATGGAAGATTTATTTAAAGTAACTTAGCAGGAAAGCCTGACAAATATATATTGATTTATGGTTGCCTGTGCCTTTGTCCTTCATTTGTCCTTCTCTACTACTTTGTATCCTCTGTGGAGATCTTTTTTCTAATATTTTGGTACACGCTAAGACCAGGAAGGTTCATAAACATGTAAGATTAACCTCAGCCATGCTTTTGCTGTCTGCTTTAGAAAAGCAAATTGTCCTGGTTTTGACTGGGACAGGGTTAATTTTCTTCTTAGCAGTTGGTGCAGCGCTGTGGTTTGGATTTGGTGTGAGAACAACGTCGATAGCACACTGGTGGGTTTGGTTGCTGCTAAGTGATGTTTGTACCAAGTCAAGGACTTTTCATTTTCTCAGGCCCTGCCAGCGAGAGGGCTGGGGGGGCACAAGAAACTGGGAGGGGACGCAGCCAGGACAGCTGACCAGCACTACCCAGAGGGATATTCCATACCATACGACATCATGCTCAGTATATAAACTGGGGGAAGAAGGAAGGGAAGGACATTCGGAGCAATGGCATTTGCCTTCCTAAGTAACCATTACATGTGCTGGAGCCCGGCTGAGCACCTGTCTGCCATGAATCCCTTGTTTTGCTTTGCTTGCATGCACAGCTTTTGCTTTATCTATTAAACTGTTTTTATCTCAACTCACTAGTTTTCTCACTTTTACCCTTCTGATGCTCTCCCCCATCCCAC
This sequence comes from Ibycter americanus, assembly GCA_035590275.1. Taxonomy (NCBI): domain Eukaryota; kingdom Metazoa; phylum Chordata; class Aves; order Falconiformes; family Falconidae; genus Ibycter; species Ibycter americanus. The sequence continues at coordinate 32,194,819 of JAVJGI010000035.1, read as the reverse complement.
TGTGGGGGGAGTGAGCGAGTGGCTGCGTGGGGCTTAGCCACCAGCCGGGGTTAAACCACAACACAAATCCAGAGAAAGCCTTCAGCTGAAGTGATGGCAGTCTGGTAAAGTGTCATCCCTCAGAAAAACAAGATCAACAGTGAATAATGGATCTGTAATCATCAACCAGCTAGCCCATCAGAGGTAACCTGAGAAGCACAGGAGATGGAGATGAAATATCTGCAAAGATAGCCGCTGTCTTTAAGAGATGGCTGAATTAAAAGCATATCTGATAGTTAACTCAATGAGAAATCCTAAGCAAGTACACTCAAGCCTTTTGCATTAATCCTTCAAGTCATAATTTAAACCTGAATCTTCCTCTTCATATATGTTTTGCTTTTGTACTTTCCTTTGAACTATAGACCAAAGATACTTCCATATTCACACTTCCATTAATCTTGGTATAGAAAACTCCTGTACATTTTCCTCTTCAGCCACCAATCTATTGAGTGCCGGCCCCGGGACAGAGCACAGATTCTACTCTGAAGTGTCAAGAACGATGGCCAGATCAGGTGTCATCGACTCACACTGAGCAGCCAAAGAAACTTCTGGTTAAGGTGTCAAAGGAATAGAAATGGGCAAAGCACAGAGTTACTGAAAACTGCATTCACATGCGTTACAGAAATGTAAGTACATCTGTTGAATTGTTTGTCCAACGAGTCTGGATCTTTGTAAAATATATATCATCTGTGCTCAAGAAGGGACATCACCTAAGGTCCAAGTGTATATAGAAATAGTAGGCTTTTGCAAGAAGCCTCCTTGTAAGATCCACCTTGTTGTAAACGCTTAGTGACATTCTCCCCTCTGGTATCATTGCTACACGTTGAAGGAAACCCACTGTGTTGCTGACCTTTCCCTTCCATTGGCTTTGGTGACAGAAGTCGACAAGGCACCCAGTTTCAGGAGGAGACCAAGGCCCTACAGAGACAGGGAGGCAGAAAGCCTGGTGGGCGCACCGGTTCCCACACATGAACACACCTCATGACGGCAGGGCTGGGTGGGACGTACTGTCTGGGACTCTTCAGCAGCCACAGTGAGTCTTCTCACTGGCCTCACCAGTGCATTAAAGCCCTCAAAAGGTTTGGCAGCGTTAAGAAACAGCCTGGCTTTCTTCGTACCACCACGAGCATCCTCCAGACCCGCATTTCCAGCGCCATTCACGGGTGAGCTCAAACACTGCAGAAGTAGAGCTCATGCACGCGTTCGCCATCCCCTGTGAGATACCTCCCCCGCTGCCAGACGTGAGGGACACCGCAGGCATACCCCAGACTGTTATTTAAGAAAGATTTATTTAAGAAAGAAGCCTTTCCACAGGCTATAACATAACATCCCATCCTCCACCGCACCTCAAGAGGCAAACCATGACAAGTAAGAACAGATTTGAGCTGCACTGGACTCTTTCCTTTGACACTTTAGTGGGAAAAAGGAATTTTAAAAGGGAAATGGTAAAGGTGTTTTTACAGGGAAAGCTTCCCAATGTGATGTAACTATATTTTTCATGTATAATTTTTTGGAGGAAACCAAACTGTTTAATAAAAGGAGAAGGAGGTTGAGGAAGCAGAGCCCAGTTTCACTTCTAGTCTTTACATTTTGTAAAAGAAAGGATTCCTTTTGATTTTTCTTCAAAACAAGCTTTGCAAAAATTCTAAATAATAGTAGTGCAATGCAGAAGTCATCTCATTTTCTGAGCTTCCTGGAGAATTTGTCTCTTTCAGGGACAAAAAAAAAAGATCTAATAGGATTTGGGGAAAAAAATCAGCTGTCAGCTTTAATCATCAGTAAGGTTAGCAGGAATTGCTCTTGAGCAACAAATTTTGATAGTAAAGTAATTTGGTTTTCTCTTTAGTTATTTGAAACCAGTCTTTCACTAGACATACAACTGATAACATGATTTACTTTAGACAACGCTAGGGGCTAGAAGGAATATTTTGATACAGGTTCTCGTACATTTAAGTGCCTGCAAGGCAGATAGGAACAGCTTTGTTATTTCCAACAAAAATGTATCATACAAGGTAGTTTAGGCTTCCCTCATTTCTGTTTCAGGATATGCTTAGACCAGCTTTGAACAAGTTCTAACTATTAAACTACAGGATTTTCAGAATGCTTGAAAACAAGCATAAATACAATATTTCTGATTAAAGACCATGTGAGCTTCTTATCTCATATCTGTTGATGTGAAGCCTAGGACTATAAAAAGAAGAAAATTACTGCAGCCATTATTTTGCAATTTTTTGTTTTTACACTGCTCCAGATACCTTCAATACACCTTATTGATGGTTAAATGTTTAACAGTCACAACATATTTCATGAACAGCAGTAAAAGGGCATTTTCTTTTCAATGAGCCATCCCTCCCAAACATTAAGCGTAATTCCACTACAGTCTGGAACCAGGGCAACTTGTTTGAAATCAGTGGAACCATGATATCAGAGAAAAAAATACTCTTTATGGGAGAAACATGCTTTTTTTTTTTTCCTCTCCCCAGGATACATGAAAGCACTTGGAGATGTTGGGAGAAGGGAATAATGCCATTACCTTCTGCTGCTGCCCAAAACAGATTATTCACAGAATCTCAACTTTCTGAAATATCCTACTGCAAAGAAAGTCCCAGTGGGACATGCCACTTGGCATCTACTACATTCTTAGAAGTATTTCTTGTCTAATACACATACAAATATGGAATCACCTGATATTAGAAGCTCAGTAAAGAAAAATATACACAATTCTAAACCAATGAAGAGTCTTACCAAGATTCATGAAGCAAATAAGCAAGTACCAAATGAAAACACAAACCATTCTCATTCTGAATTGTAGCGCAACCTGTTGTACTGGACCACCAACCTGATTTCCTACCCCAGTTCTGCCCTTTGCTTACTGTTTTTTTCCAGCGAATTTTTTGTGGTTTTTTTTTTTTTTAACTCCCCCCTCATTTCTCTGGCTTAAGTTCTCACAACCATTACCCATTTTTCTTTCTATATTGGACTTACAGATTGATTGCTTTGTAGAGACTTATGAAAGTTTATCTGATGTGAAAATTTGAATACACAAAAGTTGAGCGATCTAAAATTGTTATTTTCTTTGGAGGTCTCACAGTAGGTCTTCATGGATCACCACATATTTTAAAAATGTATTTTTGTTTTTCAGACTGAAGTATCATGTTGGAGTCTTTTAATGTCAAGGTAAGCAGACCAAGGGAAAAAAAACTATAAAAGTGTTTTTGATAGTTTTCCCTTGAAATTCAACATTTTAATATGTCTGAAACTTTCTAAAAGAGAGTTCAGATATTATTTTAAAATGCAGAATTGTAGGCTGAAGTAAGTCCTGATGCTGCAAAGATACATTTCACGCTTAGCTCTCAGTGTTTTGGACAATTAAATGAAATCAATAGGACTAATCACAGGGCCAAAGTCGAATTTACAGGCAAACCTTTGTAAATTTAGGTCTCTAAATAAAGGGAATATAGCTTCTTTGGGACTCTGTTAATCTCTTATCCTATTTTCAGTTTTATTCTTTTCCATAGTTCCTAAATAGTCCAGACCTGACCAGGTAGATTAGAATTTTATGTGATATTGTTCAAGTGGGATTGGCAGATTTTTTTCTCAGTTAATCAAAACCAAACATGTCTGTTTAGTCACTGAAACTATTTTTTGCAAGACTGTATATTTATTACTGAAGTCTTATATCGCCAATGCAATCCCACTAACCATTGGACAGGAACAAAACACAAGTAAAAATCAACCACAAAGGAGAGAGATTCAATGGCTCTGTATTCCTGTTGTAGTTCTGTTCCTTATGGTTTGTTGAGTGATGAACTGCAACTACAACTTAGTTAACAACACTTATCACTGTAGTTGCTGGATAACATTCTGGAATAGCTTTACAGCCAGATTCTGGGGCAGACACATGCACGCAAGGGTCTCGCACCAAGGCACAGCATATGCAAAAAGAGAATTCCATTTTCTATTGCTCATGTCATACTAATATTCCTGTTAACAGTTACAAATACATACCTGCAAGCTAAATCAGCTGGTCACAATTTTAGAAAGCATTATAATTTTAATTAACAAAGACCTTGCATCAGATCCAATTCACAGAATTTACTCTATTACTTTGACCCAAGCTAGATGATGAGATTAAAACCAGTGGTAACTGAAATAAAGACATTTAAATTATCTCGTAAGTTGTCAACATGGCTTTAGAAGATGCAACTTGTTAGTTAACTGCTAAAACCAGCCTTTTGGGTTCTATCCATAGATTTGATTCCTCTCACAATTAAGAAACCCAGATGATTTATTTGGGTACAGACCTGTTCAATGAACTTTCTTGATAAGCTCCTTCTCTCCAAAGCTCTTCTCATCTTCTCTTGGAATAAAAAAAATGCTAACTTTTCCTTGAGCACCATTGCTGCTTCTCAGGGAAGAGATAGGACAGGTGGCTCCCAAGGGGAAGATGACTCCAGCTAGGGCAGTGCCCTACCGATGGGGGAGCACAGACCCCAGCACCTGAGCCAGGTGGGCAATTAGGCACTGGCAGCCAGTTCCATGGACAGCCCCAGGCACTGCAGGAGGATGAACTACGGCCAAGGTCCAGCCAAGAACAAAAGGAATCTAAGAAAGGGATGAAGCTGGAGACAAGGCTATTACAGACATCTAAAGGGTCTATGCAGGGGAAAGACTATTTAGGGCATGGGTCCGAGGTCCATCCAGGGATAAAGGCAGAAACAAGCACTCCTATAGCACAGCTTAGGGAAAGAACAGATCCCAAGCCTGGGCTTAAATGGAGCCCTGGGGCAGTGGGTGTGGGTGGGAGCCCCAGCTGAACCTGGTCAGGGCCATTAAGGCCAATCAGTGTCCTGACAGTATCGTTCTTTTGTGCATTCAACTGCAGAAGAATATATGAGCTCAAAGTTACCATATTAGAAGAACGTATCTGATTAAGCTCATCCTCGCTGTCCCAATATCACCCAAAAATGTGATTATACCACAAACTATAGCGGGTATAAACACTTGCTGGTGATACATTCTCTCCAACTTGTTTATATTCATTTTATATGCTTGTTTCTTACAAATATTAAGAGGGTAAAATTTTATTTCTAGTAAAATTTCCAGTAAGCATATTTCACTGTAGTACACAAAAAGCTGGAAAAAACGTTTTAAAGATGAAATAGAGCAAAAAAAGTGTCGCTGCTTAAGCTGCTAACCAGAGCCATAAAAAGCACCAAATTCAACTGCTTGCTTTGCAGGAAGGTCTGAGTTGGTCCACAACCAGAGACATTAGTAAGAATGTTTCTTAAATATATTACTAACATTTAACTGATTAATGCTCCTACTTAATTTGATCTGTGGGCATAATTGTGGCACATACAGAAGTGACACAAAATGCTTACTTAGTTCTTTACTAATGGTAAGGACTTACATTATTGATTAAAGGCCCAGGTCACTTCTTCCAATAGTTAATAGAAAACTTTTGTGAATGATAGAAAATATTAATCTTTCAAAAATATAGGCAAAAGCAGGGCTGCAGAGACATTCCTTTTCCCAGATGTTATTCAGGCTCAAAATCTGAAATAATGCTGATGCTCTTTTTGTGCATGCCCTAAGAAAGATGTGCAAGAACACTCCCTGCTATCTGTGAGTTATATCCTTTTCAAAATGTTCCAGCGATGCTAGTAGTTTGGCAACACCTCTAGCTATTATGCTAAGAATTACATTCCTAATCGATACAAGGTAGTTATTGATAGAGCTTCTTACAGGGGAGAGCAGAAAGACTCACAAAAATGAGGTTGTGATTAGAGCTGATTATTAAGCTAATGGGGTGGAAAAAAAGTTTAAACCAGCTTGGGTTTATCTATAGAGGTAGGTTCCTAAATCCCACTGAAATGGAGCAGAAGTTTTGTCTGTAAGTAGTTTATGCTCATTTGAAAAGTGTATTGTTGCTGATCTAAGTAGAAGTAAAGCAACAATCTCAGTTAGCCTCAAAAAATCTAAAAGCCGTATGGCATTAACACGGAAATAGCCAGGAAGAGCGATAGGAATACAGCAAATCAAAATCAATCTTTATGCCACTGGAAGATCAAAAGAGTTCTTTCCAATAGCTGTATTGATTTTTCTATTTTTCCGAGAAGGTGTTGTCAAACTTTTGGAGCCATCATTATAGTATTTCAAAAATGACCAGCCGAGATTTTATGTGAAAAAGTTTTTCACTGTATTATGCTAAAATCCTCTTATTATTTTCTTGCCAAAGCTTCTGGTAAAATGTCTTTACCTCTTTAGGATATATGGAAATCTTTGTCAACTTTTTGGTTCATCTGTTTAATATGAAAAATAATTATGCCCATTAAGTTCAAATTTACTTGGAAGCATGTCTGGTGGCAAAAAACCAAAACTGAACAAACAAAGGAAAAAAAAATAAGCCACCAAACCTCAAAACCAACAACTCCTTTTTAATTTTTCTGATTTTTTTGGTGGTGTTATTTTATATCAGAGGTGCAAGCCGGAATAACTCTTACCGCTAGCCTAGCCTTTTTTTCCTCCTGTCTGCCTAGCCTGTTTACATGCTAGCAACCCAACTAGCTGTCACTTCAGTTTAACAATAAAAACACCTGAACAAAGCGTATTTTAACTAAACCGTGCTTCCCTTCTTCCTGCAGCTGCTCTGGAGTCCCACAGCACGTTCTTTCACTTAAGCTTTCTGCCTCACAAGTCAGACTTTAATTGGCAAGTTGGAGATGCAGACACAAAACGGAAAAAATTAGCTGCCAAGACAGTATCCGGTGGTTTTTATGTTTCATACTGCAGGGTAGAGCCATCCTAACGTGTTTCACATAGTCTTAACAATAAGAAAACTTTAAAGACATCAAATTAAATCATTTGTGGAAGAAGAAACGATGACAAAGCAAAGTGTGCTTTGCTTAACAATTGACGTGTGTAGCTTCAGTAAGAGACTTTATTGGTGAGCGCTACCATAACGGGGGGAAGGCACTGAGGCTTTATTAAGAGGGACCAGCAAAGTCTCCCAGTCATCATGGGGTGGACCGGGAATCTGTACTGAAGTGCCAAAATGCCACAAACTCCTCCCAAAAACTAACAGAGCACCAACAGAGATTATCTATACCAGCTCTGATGAGACATTATGGCCTGACCTGGTCTGCTTCATGATCTGGATATGGGAGGAGGCCCTCACGCTGTAGTTCACAGAGTAAACCCATCAGCATCACTGCCCCTCCTTGTAGCAGCTGCAGGTCTTTCTGCTGGCAGCAAAGCTCCAGCAGAGACCAGGGAGGAAATACCTGTGCTCCCTCCTGGCAGCCCAGCAGCCGTAACGAACGGGCTCTCTGGAAAGCAAGGTTGCTGTAAGATGTTCTCTCTGTCAGTGAGGTTACTCTTTAGAGATATGCTAATATAGCATTGGAAACATGCAAGAAGATTAACCTCTAACCTCCACGATTGCTTTACTCTTGAGTTGTCTGAAAGAGGCCAAGGAAGGGACATGGAGGACTGCTGTTCTTTTCGTCTGCCATGGAAAACGTGGGCTTGGGTCCTTACTGAACACAAAGAGCCAGTGCTCTCTAGACTTTCTAAAAATCTTGTCATGTGAAGCAAGGGCTTTATAAAAAAGGATGCAGAACCGGAATGGCCAGCTGAAGCAATTCTTGCATGATGCTTGTGAGAAGCAAGAACCTCTGAGTGTGCACCTTGCAATGCCTAGAAGAGCGCTGGGGAGCAACCACAGGCAGTAGCAGACAGAAGACTGACGGCTGCTCACTGCGGAGACGTCGTGGGTTCCTGGTGCCCTTTCAGCCCCAGCTACCCCTACAGCCCACAGCCCAGTGCCATAGGGGCTTGGGCAATGGGGGGCTAGGAAAGACAGACTTTACTATCACAGTGCAAACGTAATGGTCTTCCTCCAGGTCCTTGAGCAGGAAACGAGCAGCATATGGTCTATAGACAAAGGAGGCACAATAGAGATTGATTAGACCATATTGCTCCTCCAACTATATCCAGCTAATTTTTTCTGGCTGATCTGACACTGACAGAAGATTACACGTACCACGTTGTCTCCTCAGGAAGTTTCAGTAATTAACTGAAACAGCCTTGGGAAGTATGTAAAGATCAGGGATTAGTCAAGCTGCTTCATGGAAAACTGCAACCGGACAAAATATCATTCCCAAGTGAAACATCGTTAATGACTGAAGCTGCGTTGGGCTACTGAGTTTTGAATTGGGCCTGGAAAATCCTAGTTAGGGATTCTTGGGTTTCAGATTAAGGCTTAGACTGGAGAATTGAAAGGAGGGAGTAAGCTAATCAAATTTATGAATTATTTAAAGGTTGGGAAATGAAACATTAAGTGTATTTCAGGAAAGGAATAATAATCAGAGGTTGATAAATTGAAAAAATTAGACTGGCATCAATTACGTAGTTGAATAAAGATATATACAGGCACTTAAATAGAGACAAATAATGAGATGTGAAGAAACAGTAGAAAATAGACAACAACCATCTCAACTCCAACGTCTTGGGCAACAGATTATACTTCAAAACAGGTAACAAGAAAGCAGATGCAGACTTGAATGGCATTATTAGGAGCATTATGTGTAAAATGAGCAATTAGTATACTTCCCTGTATTTTACACTGTTAAGGGCCCAGCTTCAACATTTTCATCACACTTCAAAAAGAGAATGAACAAAGTAGAGAGTTCACAACCTTGAATGACAGAGAGTGATTAAAAGTTAGGAAAGTGAAGCTGATGATAAAAGACCATGCTGAGACTCAAGAAAAGATAACTCAGGGAAGACAAAATTGTCAGGAAATAACAATAAGGATGTTATAAAAAGACAGGCATCAATTATTCTGACTTTTCAGCGAGGACAAGAACAAAATACAATGTGCCTAACTTAAACTGCAACACAAATATTCTGTTTAAATATCAGAAAAAAACAATTGTCAAATGCCAAAAAGTTAGCGTAGTGCTAGATAGGGTAAAAAAGGTCATATGTTGTCGCAGGACGGAGTTGGGTGGGGTGGGGGGGTAGGGGGGAGCACACTGCCACATATGTCTACCGAAAGTCTTAGAAAGAAATCTAAATATCAAATAAATACTACGTGAGCATTCTCACATGAGATTGCTATTGACATGTCCCTTACTGTAGGATTCTAAATGGAAGAGGAAGGTATGTGTTGTTGCTAAAGAAAGAGTAGTTCACCATTTAATAAGCTAACTTTTTAAGTAAAAAGTACAAATAGAGACACATACTTTCCCACTAAATATTTATGATACATTCAGAAACTATTTCAGAATTAGTCTGAATAAATGTTATATAGATTTTGATTCGATCAACCACACATGACTTTCGTACAGCCTGTTCTAGTTATCTCGGAGAACTGGTAAGACAAATCTTACAAAGTTCATGAACTTGGTGTAAAAAATCATCTACCTAAACGATTTCCAACATGTGAGAAGTCTGAATAACTTGCAAATATTTTTCAATTGTTCTGAAAAAAGAAACATGATGAACTGTATTTATCTTAAGGGTGACCACATGATCATTGGTAGCCGCATGCATAATTTCTACAGGAAATGTATTTATTATTTTGACATAAGCTATGACAGCCTTTGCTCCCAATGCGCCCTTTAATGGAACAGCTTGATCTATGTGCAAGCAGCCCACAGATCCCTAAGCACGATTAACAAAGAAGCCTGCATGATTTCTTGAGAATTTATTACTGATTCTTTTAAACATCAGTTACATCCAGTATCTTTGCTTAGAGGAATTTTGTTAAGCATCCACAAATAATTTTATTTCCATTCTCAATTCTGTCTTTAGCGTTGAGCCATTCCCTCTTAATTCAGAAACTGTATTAAACACATTTTTGTCAATGACATGCCTATATGTGAAGCTACTTCTGCCCAGATGCTTATTAGCATTGCAAATGCTGCAACTTTGAACGTTGACCTGTCTGTAGTTTCAGTAATGGCAGCATGGCTAGATTGTGGCTGCCAGAGTAACTGGTTTGTTATTGCTTGCTTGTTTCATCGGATCCAGGAATGCCGGAACGTACAGTAGTCTTGTACACATCCATAAATCTTCTCTTTATAATTCCTCTTCTTTTGTTTTTGTTTTTTTTTTGTAAATACTTAACTAATACATGGTTTTAGTTGGTAACAGGTTTTATAAAACAGTATTAATTGCTTTTGACTAAAACAAATAGCAATGCTCATACTTTCTGACATTTAGATAGCTCTGTCTTCACAACATCTTGCTTTTTTTCCCACAAAACCATGCAACTGGGAGTGGTTTAAACTTAAATTCTATTTAGTGTTTGAAATCCAGGATACAATTCCTGAGTGCATTTGACAGTAAAAAATGCATGAAGCAGTAGGTGGACCAGAGGGTTTACAAAAGTAGGTGAACCAGACACGCTCTATGAAAGTTTTCATCTGACATCACTTTGTAGTATATGTATCCCTACAGTAAAGGACTGTTCTCTAAATTAAAATAGACCAGTAAATTCAATCTAAGCAGTACTCAGCTGTGCCTTCTAATTTTAAATGAAAGCCCTAACAAATACTCAGAATTCCAGATTAATCCCATCCTGAAATGGAGTTTCTAAGTCCTCAACACAACCAGTTCAAAAATGTATGTGGGGGGGAAAAAAGTCATATCCATAAAATCACTGTCAGTAAAAATCACTGCAAGGAGATTACTAATCGAAGAGTTGTCTTTCACCCACAGCTGTCTAGAAACAGTTTTAACTGTAAGACTAAGAAAGAAGAATCTTATGAATAATTTTAACTCATTTGTGATGAAGCAGATGCACTATGTAGCTCATGCATCACAACTACACACAAAGCTATAAGCCCCCAAAAGCTTGTTGCCCAGTTTATGCACAGGTTCTGCAATAAGGAATGATGATTTCTGTGCGGTGAAGCCATATGCTTTCGGTACCTACAGATTTGTCCGTATATAGTACCAAAAGTAGAAATTTATCAGGCACAAAGGCAGAACAGGAAATAAGGACATATGTCACACATGTCAACTATCTACTATCGTCCTTTATCCTACTAAATAGATATTCTAAAAATAATGACATCCCAGCAATACATGAATCGTTCTTTCAGCACTTTTTCCTAATCTTAAATCTTTGCTCAGTGGAAGTGAAAACACTGCCAAAAATTTTTTTTTCTTTTTTTTTTTTTTGGTGCAGATTCATAAACAATGAGGGTTAGCAAAGCATCAGTTAAGAAGGTTATACTGTACTTTTTGAGATGCTGTGAAATCAGAAAGGACCATCTGCCATGCTTTGCATATCTACAAATGGGTTTGGCCACAATCACCCAGATGACTGTTAAAAGTCCAATTATAAACCTAGCCATTATTCAATTTTGTCTCAAAAGTATGAGTTACACATAATAATATGTCTCATCACTGCTTTTTGACAACTGTGAAAATGTTTCATTGAAATTCTGGTTGAAGCATTCGTAAGGGGAATGATGGGGACAGGCTGTTCAGGGGGGCCTGTAGCAATAGATGGTGGGGTAATGGTTTTACACCAAAAGAAGGTAGATTTAGGTTAGATATGAGGAAGAATTCTTTAATGTGACAGTGGTGAGGCACTGGCACAGGCTGCCCAGAGCAGCTGTGGATGCCCCATCCCTGGCAGTGCCCAAGGCCAGGCTGGACGGGGCTTTGGGCAACCTGGGCTGGTGGGAGGTGTCCCTGCCCATGGCAGGGGGTTGGAACTGGATGAACTTTATGGTCCATTCCAACCCAAACCATTCTGCGATTCTATGATATTAATAATAATAATCATAACAAAAATATAGGGAAATATTCAAAAGCGTTAGAATGTCACTCTAAAGTTCAGTTTACCTATTATTATCTATGCAACTTGAAGAGAGGCAAGTAACTATTTATTATTGAACAGAATATTGACACCGTATATTCTACTACTGAGACCAAGAGGATTTTTGCGGTTAGTCAGGAACTGTTATTTTTATGAACATTTAACAAGGTTTTACTAGTTTTGATGTAAACTACTACCATGGTGAACAGCAGGTAAAATTCACCCAGTCCCTCAGGTTCCACGTAGAAGCCCTATGCCACATATGAGTGCCAGGAAAAATACACACAGTGAGGATCAAACCAGGTAAAATACTTAGAACGAGTTAGGCAGTTGAAGAAATTACCTGCAGAGGTTATTAACTATATGCTTTTACTTGCAGATAGAATCAAAGATTAAATCCATCTTGCATAAATTTGATTTTAGTCATCAAATAGGCATATTTCTCTTTAGCATCTCACACTAACATGTCATAATTTACTACAGAAAATAAAGAACTTCTGATGAACACATCTGTTGTACCTGCCAGGCTAATTTAGGCACAGAACTTGCAGATTTAGCCAAGATTTGTTGAAATGTAACAGAGAATCTGTAAAGATGACAGCTTGCCAAGAGCAAGATGTCTGCTTTGTCCAGCAGCTGACAAATTTCAGAAGCCCCACTTCTGTTGTCACCGTGCAGTGACATTGTCTCAGGTCAGAGGGGAGGGAGAGGCGTCCTTGGTTCTGCATGAGCTCAGGTGTGAACATCAACGTGCATGTAACTGTTTAGTAATAGCAGTGGCAAAAACCATATACTGAAAATCACATGCATGTGCACGTGCGCTTGCAGAACCAGGATCTGAGGAAGAACAGCATATTTCATGAATGTGAGTCATTAGTGCAAACAAATTTCCCCTTCAAAATTTTCACCCAAACAGTAAGAAAAGTTTTTTTCTTAAGACATCTGGGAAATAAACATTCAGAAGTTAAAAATGCAAGTTAAGACATTCTTAAACAGCAGAGTATGGGAATAACGTAAAACTAGGATATCATTTTGCTATCTCTTCATGTTTTCTCACCATCTCAGAAGGGAAGTTGACTGAAGCACTGAAGCAGGAGAATGAGAAATTAAGGACATCTGAAGTGGCTTAATGTATATTACTGAAGAAGTGGAGATATTCTTGGTGCAGATATAAAGCAAACACACTCTAAAAGGTCAAAGTACAAAGAAGAACATCAGTCAACTCATTGACACAAAAAGGTCTGGACATGGAGCTAAGACATTTTCTCTGATCTTAGTAGTACTAGCAATTCAGCTGAGTCTTTGTGATTAGGCATTTACATGGATTATGAACAAAATCAAAGTACCTGGTTGAATCTTTTCTTAGGAAATATTATTCTCAAATAATCCTGGTGGACTTCACCCAAAATCTGACTTTATTCAGATCAGCTAGCAGCTTGTCATAGAACAGGCCAGTGATGCAAGCCACCCAACTCTAAGAACAGATGGTTTTTCTTAGGAAAATAGGATATAGCCAAATGTTCTGTTTATTATTCACTGTAGTTTGGAGGGTGGCGGGGGTGTGTGTGTGTGTGTAATTATTATTTCTTGTAATTATGATTTCTGTTTCCGTATCACTAAAATGTGATGTATTTTAAGAGTGAATAAGGAGGTGCTGAAATACCCTCGCGTCTTTCTTTAAAGAATTTACTTTAAAAGACCACATTTCCCACAATGCAACAAATAAGTATGAAAAATATTAGCAACTTGTCTTCTAAAAGCATAGAGAATTATTTGCTTGTGGAGCTACCATAAATGACTTTTTCACAAGTAATATTTGAAAAATCTGAAAAACAGTAGATCCTGACTGAAATTATCTGAATATTGACCCTTTCTGATTTTTGAAGGAACACAAAAGTTCCACAGGGTGATCTTATTTGGAAAGGTTAAAACAATTTGTAAGGTAGCTTACTGATTCTGTAATTTATGCTTTGTATATTATAGTCCATATATGAACTGTGTATATTTGTTCATCTATATGACCTGTCCCCCCCCTTTTTTTTTTTTTTTGAATGATGCAATGAATTCAGTCAGGCAAAAAAGGCTGGATTAACTGTGAAACTGCAGATGTGTGACAGCACATATATTATTCTGATGAAAAAAAGAAAGTTCACTGACAGGGCTTCACAGCTAAATTTGCTTTCCTTGCTTGCCTGTTTAGTCCTATCACCACTAACTGACAGGCTGGGAATATGAAAAACAAACAAACAAAAACAAACAGATGAAGAATCAATTTTTTTTTTTCAATGTTATGACTGGTGATGGGTGCTTATTTTTGCTAGAATTAGGTGTTACCTTCATAAAATGCATTCCCTGGGTGAAATAAAGATGCTGTCAGTGACTACAACTTTTTCATTCTGTCAAACGAGTGAAAAAGGAAGACCTCTGATTGTGCTAGAATCCAATTCCATCCAAATACTAAATAAAACAGTGACAGACAGACACATTACCAAGAGGATTTTTTATTTTTAAAGAAAAAATTAATAAATTCTGGCGCACCGATTAACATCACACGGCAAACATACAAAGTCAGCCACTTTCATCTTATGACCCACATTCTTTCCTTAGTGTGGAACTGACCTTTCCATTTGATTCAGGATTTCAAGGAATACACGCACCGGCGACCACAACAGCAGCTATTTCAATTCGTGGCGGAAATCACTATTGCGTCTGCTTGAGACACAACTGTTACAAGCACTGTTAGAGCTAAGGAAGCTGAAAAAGGCATGGAAGTCATTGCTGGCAGCTAGGCACGCTGTCCTGGTGGCTGCTGAGCCAGGTGCAGTGCTGCTGTCCCCAGGCCACCTCCCCGGCCATCTCTGTGCCCTGGCTGAAGCCACCATCTCTGGTGGCCTGCAGTGCAGTCACTGCCTTGGCTGCTCCTGTCAAAACACTCTGAGTTAGCATAAACGCTGTCAATAGCAACCTTTTGGCTGGCTTTCGTTAAAACTGAGACCTTTTTTGTGGAGCTGAGCTACAGAGGGACTATAACACCTGTAAATGTGCCAGCAGAGCAGGGATGAAGGCTGGGGAGAGCATGGGCAGCCTGAGGGACCCAATCCCTTAGCCTGACTCAGCTGCAGCCACACATCTGACCAAATCCTCTCCCAAGTCTGACTATTTCAGCCCCATAAATCTTGCTCTTATAGAAGCTGATACAGACCGGTTGGTAAAAGCTTCATCTTTCCTGAGGTGGGGGCACCAGTTAGAAACATTTTTGCTCCTCAGCATCACTTTCTCAAGAAGCAGACAAAAGAAATTTCCCTCCTAATGTAGCCCATCAAACCCAGGATCGGTCAGAGACAGATAGGAGATGTAGATTTACACCACCTAAGGCTAACAGGGATATAAAAGTAGAGTTTCCTTTGCCTGAGTGATAGGACTCTAAAAACACACTCAAATATTTTCCGAGAGAAAGCTGAGAAAGGCAACTAAATCTACAGGGTCACCTACACAACTGCAGCTGTTAAAATCTGCCAATTCAAATCTCATACACGCTCAGATTTGTGAAAGAGGTGGAATTTCAGATCTGTTCCTTCTAGGATGTCTTAGAAATCCCTCCCTTTGCTGTACAAGTCTCATAACCCCTATTCATAAGTGTCTGCTCTTTCCACATGTATGTGTTACAGGAAATTGGATGCTGTAATCTTTTGAATTCTGCTGCAGAAGATCAGTATGGCTGTATTAAAATAGCCTCTGCAGAAATTATCTGACAACTATGTAATTACCAAAGTGTGCAAAATCTACGAAACTGGGTAATTTAAAATGAAAATGGAACCATGACCTTGATTAAAGAGTTCTTTCTCTAGCACAAAATTCCACTGGGAATTTTAAAATTCCATATGAAGGTCATAATTCTGCAACCAGCTTCATAACTTTCTGCGTCTACCTTATAAACTTACCTTATTGCCTTTAAACTTAAAATATAATTCCAGAAAAGATCCTACATAAAGCTGGTGCTGAGTAATAAAGGAATTTTTGCTCTGTTTTCCAAGATCTTATTCTTCTTTTCAATCTTTCTTTTATATACTATGTCAATTCTGAACACCAACATTTAGAATTCAAGTTTCCCTTAAATGTGTAGCCCGATTAAGGATAAATACATTGTTGTTTTCTTCAGGTTGTTCTGAATGAATCCAAATGTGCTATCAGCTAAATCTGATGAGAAACACAGACGTTCTGAACTTTCAATGAGTATCTCAGGTGGCTGCTGAGCTGCAAATTCATTTGATGCACCATAACCCCAGTGGAATAAAATCTTCCCTGATAAATATATTATTCAAAGTCAAAACATAACTTTCTAATTTCAGCTGAGGACACTATAAAATGTCTATGACAATGAGATGAAAATTAATAAAATATCTGTTGTAGAGATTCACTGCTGTTTTCTGAATTTGGAGGTTGCTAGGTGATGAAAAATAAGTTGATTGAATCAATAGAAAATGCTTATGGGGAACGATGAAATGGATTGCAGGGTACAATTCTTTGAACATGAATTATCATATTGTTATGAAAAAGACGGCGTTTTATAGAATTACAGGGCTGAAGATTTGATAAGAAATTACTAGCAGAAGACATGAGCATGAAAATTATTCTGGAGGCACTTAATGGCTAGTAATGAAAAGCAATAAATAACTAAGAAGGAGAGAAAAGAATACTGGAGAAGATGTAAGAAATCAAATAGCCTGGCTGCTTTTTAGATCTAGAAAAGCTGTAACTGAAACCTGTTTTGATGTGATTAAGGTAAAACGCTGCTGAGAATATGTGCTTATACAGGCATAGTCAAAGGCAAAAGAATGTGTCTACATTTCTTTATTTAAAAAGCTTAATCAGCTTCCCGAGCTAATTAGAGGATCATTACAATCCTTCACCTCCTAAGAATAAGAATACAGTCTCAATGGCAGATAGCAGTACCATACACCAAACCATCATTAACAGAAGCAGAGCACTCTGTATATTTCCTAGGCACTATAACCAACACGGAACCCCTAAAAGAACGACAATTCTTTGTTTAATTTTATGTATGTAAATATCTAAATATCTCAGTGCAATTATCAAGCTGTACTTTTATACTCTGAAGGAGTTAGCAGCAAATTTACTGCCAACTTTCTAAAGTAATACTGCCTTGGATATATTGGTTTTGTCTTAAAGTTTATGTTTCCTGAAAGCAAAGATTGGTCGTGCAAAGGCATTGAGGCATTAAAGAAAACCAAGCCACATGGGAGAGCACTGGAGAAAGTGGAACAACATAGGCGTAGGAATAAGTGAAAATGAAATGCAAAACCATTTGTAGCAATTTAACTTTAACCTTGGGCACCATTACAGGGACCTCTTTGGGAACCAGAGGAAAACAAGAAAATGCAGGACTGAAAACAACGGGCAAGTCTGAATTCTGCTTTAGCAAAATATGCCGGAAAATGCAGCATGTATATTGAAAACTTCTAACCAGATGCTAACTATTAAATGACAAGCCATAATGAGACAGAAATGTTGAAACTCGGATACTGTGACACGCAGGGTGGATAAACCGGATTCTCATTCTCCATGTGCTACAGCGCTGCGATGGTGGCAAAGACCACGGACACGAATTACCTCTAAAGTTTCTAACAGTAAGAGGGATGTCTGCCTCTTCAGCACGGCGCAAGGCTTCTTGTCTGTAGCCTCTTGAAGGAAAATCTTGCCCAACTGCTCATTCTGTGCCTTTGGCTTGATAAGCTCTGGTTGGAGTCTTGACTTTCTCTGGGGTTTCTTCATGCCACCACTTCCTTACCTTCAGAACAGCACAGGGACAGCTCCCAGGAACGTGCTTTTGCCTTTGTTAGCGCTCTCAGCCCGTGGCAGGTTTTTGGGCATCCCACAGGCTACTTAGTAAGATCAGACTGAAACAGCTCCTGCATTTCAGATGTCCTTTTCTTTTTGCCTATCTTCTTTCAGATTATTTGTGTGCACTGTCAAAGTAGTTTATGCCAACAGACTTAAAATACTTGCCGATGCACTCACGGACTAAGTGTTTGTTAACCCCGGGGAAATTTCATGCCAAGACTTAAGGGCGGTTCCACTCCACTGCCATTAGCAACACTGAGAATTTAGTACAGTTAGGCTCTTTTTGAGAGCATGGGTCATGGTGTAAAGCAAACAGGAAGCGATGTGAATGCAGCTTGCATGTTAACAAACCCAGCGAAGCAGTCCCAGGGCTGAGATGTTAAGTTCTGCCTCTCTGCAGGACTTATTAGCCTGGGGCAAGCCCAGTGCTAAACTGCATTTACCTGGTTTCTAGAGAGCTTGCAAGGAAGAGCCTGCAACTCTCTGAAAAACACCAACTTTCTGAAAATGCCAGGGAAATACTCTGTTGAATAAAGCCTATGTTATAACAGATGCCTAGGTTAGCTCAGAGTTCCCAACATTAATCCCATCAGGTCATTTCTCCAGCCTGTCAAGGACCCTCTGAATGGCATCACAGCCATGTGGTGTGTTATCAGTCCACTCAGCCTGGCATATTCTTGAAACCTGCTGAGGGTGCACTGTGCCCCATCATCCAAATAATTAAGACATTAAACAGTTGTGGCCCAGTATCTTCCTTGGGGTACTCTGCTAGTGACTGTCCTCCAGCTGAAATTTGTGCCACTGATCACAACGGGTTGAACGTGGCAGTTCAGCTAGTTTCAACCCACTTAACTCAATTCATCTCACTTACCTAGCCTGTACTTCATCAGCTAGCCTATGAGGATGTTACGGGGACAGCAACAAAAACCTTGCTACAGTCAAGGTAAGCAGTATTCCATGCTCTCCCTCATCCGCTGAGCCAGTCATCTCATTGTAGAAGACTATCAGGTTGGCCAAGCATAACTGACCTAAAATAGCTGTATTTCATGAGATATCAGAATAACAAATATAATTAGCATTACTACCAAGGACTGACATCAGTCTGACTGCTTTAGGCTGACATATTTTAGCCTGACAATTACCCTGCTCTATCCAGGACTGCTCTAGTACAAGGGTAGCAAATTCTGGACAAAAAGACAGCTGAATAGTGACATCAAAATTCAGCTGAAATTCAGTTCTATGGTCATTTAACATAAAGCTCCAGATTACCACCTGTTTCAAGAAAGTTGCTTTCCTAGCCACTTCTCTGCTACATGTTATTTGAACCACAATCACACAAGTGAATAATTGTTCACATCAGATACCATGTAGGTATAATTAAAGAAAGAAGATACATGATCATACGGGAGTTGAAATTGTAGCCACAGATTCATTTCTCCTTAATAATTCATTAGAATTAGGCAAAATTAAATTCCAGACACCACCGTAAATCTGTGATATTCCTATCCATAAACAGGGGATGGACAGGTTATGTCCGTCATAGTTTGTGTAATTTTCTTTATACTTTAGTGGACTTACTGTTCCATGAAATTCACTGTTTTGAATAAGAAGTTTTGTGTGACATTTTCGGAATAGCCTTTGGCATTCAGGAAGCTTAGCACCACGCTTTTTCTCAGGGTACTGTTCTAAGGGGTGGTAGCAATACCTACTTCTGCTTGCTTTATAGTTCTGTCAAATAATTTCATGTCTTCTGAATGGGATAACAAAATCAATTGACAGCACTAAACCATTTTATTTTCTCACACAGATGCTTATTTAGTGACAATTTAAAAAAATTAAAAGTCTTCAACCACTTATCATACATACAGCTGAGATCACCATGGCACTCTGAAAATAACGTTGTAAGGGATCTGTAGCAGAAAGTTGACTGAATCAGAGAGATACTCCAGTCTAGCAAACGTGCTCTCAGCTCTACAGGTTTGTACTACTCTGTAATTGTAAAATACCACTTCAAATATTAGAATCCTGGGTATTGTAAATATTTTTAAGATCAGCTCAATGCTGAAGACAGTAAGTGCACTCATCTTAAAAAGGTCACATCCCATCCAAAATCTCAGGTAACCTAAGATGGCCTTTTCACTTACAATGCCATGTTATTGTAGTGACATAATATTAATGTATTGTGATAGGATATTTTCATTTTGTCTTAAAGGTTACGTTTCCTTAATTCATGCAATCAAATAATTTTTTTTGGTTTGAACACATAAACATAACAAAATGTCATAATAATCACCAAAATGAGCAGTCTATAAACACTATGGGACTCAAAAGTACATAAAATAGTACAGAAGTTAGAGGAGTTTATAGCTAACCTTTTTGTGATTAGCAATATTGACTTTGTCAATATTAAAACAGAAAAACTGATATTTTTCATAGGAAGAATAAAATTCAAGCATTTCAGTAGTAACCAAAATGTCGAAGGTTTAATTTTTTTAATATACAGAGGCTGAAGATGAATAATATTAGTTTAAAAAGTTTGCAGTAATGTCTTAAATTCTACTTTGGGAAAATACTTTTCAATACGTTTTTACAGTTCTTCAGTAGGAATTCTTGCTCATTTTTTTCCTTGGATACATACTTTTTATGGGACTACAGTGCTTAAGTACCAGACTGTTAACATATAATTCAAAGTTCATATCATGCTGAATCTATTTTGTATGTAATTAAACAATTTAATATTATATTGATTTTAGCAAATAATGACATTTTGAAAAAAGAAGGTGCTGTCTAATGTGAATGAGTTAGCAAACATATGAAAAAAAGTTTTCTGGAAATACATGCACGTGACACCCAACCAAGTTATTCTAATCATCATATATGAAGGTGCCTGAACAACTAACATTGTCAAATTGCAAAGTTATAGTTTTAATAAGTCATAAGTCACTGATTTTTTAACTTGTTTGCATCACAATTAAACTCAGACCTTCAAGCCAATGTACAACTCCAAAGCTGCTTTAGGTGGTGCTCATTCGTACTTCAGCAAACCTGTGAGAGCTTTGGTGGTGAACTCAATAGCTGCGAAGTCATACCTCCGGTAAAAGTTTGAAATTAAAAATCTGAAAGCAAATCCTGGAATCCCATTTTATAGCTGGAAGTCTTGTACACAAAGGAAATAACTTATATCCTTCCAGACTTACACAGTAAGCCTATAGCAAATCCAGAAAGGTATCTGTATCTTTCACATGAAACGTATCTAGTCATAAGAAAATGTAATCCAGCATCCTTAATCGCAAAATAGCATCTTTCTTCCCTTTTTTTTATGTTTATCTCTAAGTAAATATTACCTATGTTATTTAAGTTAATAATTTTGATACCAGATGGTCTAGCTTTTCAGTTCAAAGTAATAGTACGTTTAAACAAAAGCATTACTTTTCTAACTTACAGCCCCAGATTTATTTGCTATTAATAGCTATGCACGCAGGAATCAGGTTCACAATTGGCAAATATTTTGACAGTAACTGGACATTCACAGCAGCAACTGAAATTTTGACAGGAATGATCCAGAACTCATTAGCATTCCTCTTGCTTAACGCACCTGTTACCTGCTTGCAAAACCAACACTAACGCTAAGTTGGTGATCATAGACACAAGCACAGCAAACAGCAGCTACTCTGTGGATGGCTTACAGGCAGCTAATAGGCGGAATATATTCCACTGAAAAAATGGCACAAGTAACTAAATAATAAATATACCTGCAGAAGCCAAAGGGAGGTCAGACAAAGATTGTTATGGAATGATGCAATATAATTGTAATTGGATTTCTTAACTGAACTTTACAATGCTGGCATTGAAATCAAAATGAAAAGAAGAGAGTCATCTATTCAAAAATACTTTTAGCCCTATTGTCACTGCGGGAACATTGATTCTGTCAGTAGTGAGGGTACATTTGACATGAATAGCTCCAGTTAAGTCCCCTCACTTATCGCAGACTTATCACAAGCTGTCTCTGTCAATGAGCCAGGGTCGTACGGATCCACTTTCCCAGCTCACTTCTGGGGTTGACTGAAAGAAGTAAAACTATCAAATGAGACTTTGAAAGTTTTTCTTTCTTCGGTACTGCAGGACTAAAAAGGCCAAGGCGAGGACCTGAGTTTGAACATCAGTATGAGCAACGCTACAGCCAGTACAGGCTTTATGCGATCTCCACGTGTATCACACAGAATCACAGACTCACAGAATGCTCAGGGATTTTCCCTTAAATTCTATACATATCTCTTCAAGCCAAAATGTTTAACTCGGTTTACCTCAAAGTCTATCAGTTGTTGAAAACCATATTACAGAATCCCAGCACGGCCGGGGTGGGACGGGACCCCCGGAGCCCACCCAGCCCAGCCCAGCCCCTGCTGAAGCAGCTCTCCCAGAGCGGGCTGCACAGAGCCGCGTCCAGGCGG
>JAVJGI010000035.1:32103159-32172525 GCA_035590275.1 Ibycter americanus | reverse complement strand
GGCACTCGCCCTTAAGGTATTTGTATGCATCGCTGAGATCCCCTCTCGGTCTTCTCCTCTCCAGGCTGAACAGCCCCAGCTCTCTCAGCCTGTCCCCAGCAGGGAGATGCTCCAGTCCCCTCATCAGCTTTGTAGCCTCTGCTGGGCCCTCCCCAGTAGCTCCCCATCTCTCTTGAACTGGGGAGCCCAGCACTGGACACAGCACTGCAGATACAGCCTCACCAGGGCAGAGCGGAGAGGGAGGATCCCCTCCCTCGACCTGCTGGCCACGCTTCTCCTAATGCACCCCAGGGTCCCACTGACCCCTTGGCCACAAGGGCACCCTGCTGGCCCATGGGCAACTTGCTGCCCACCAGAGCTCCCAGGTCCTTCTCCGCAGAGCTGCCCCCCCGCGGGTCAGCCCCAGCCCGTGCTGGTGCGTGGGGTTGTTCCTCCCCAGGGGCAGGACCCTGCACTTGCCCTGATGGAACTTCATGGGGTCCCTCTGTGCCCAGCTCTGCCGCCCGCCCAGGTCTCGCTGCATGGCGGGGCACTCCTGGTCACGCACAAGCCACGGCTGCAGTGCAGGCAGCAGCACTGAAACTTGTCAAGGTGTTGAAGTTTCTGATTAAGCTAGTAAATAAACTTCTTAGTTCATAATTTGCTTATCGTTACCTGTAAGGAGTAACAGAGTGGAAATCAGAAGTCGTAGGTGCAAACTTACCACCCAGACAATCAGATCCTAGCTTTTAATCAAAATCAGGGCGAGCTTAACCCATGACATTTATACAGTTCTTTGCAAAACTAGAATTTTTCCCACATAAAGCTGTGAGATTCAGATTTTGGGCCAAGGCAAAACCCAGGAAACCTTTGGGTACCACCGTAAACAACTATTTGAGGCCTTAGTTTCCATCAAGTGAATGACACTAGAAGTCACACATACAAGTCATTAAAAGCAAACCTCAAAATTATTGGAGAATAACTTAACTGAATCTGTATAACAACGTAAATATGTATAAAGTTGAGGCCTCAAATATTAATGTTTATATAAGTACAGTGAAATGACTCAGTGGAGCACCAGATATAGATTAATACTTCAATGCACTAGAATTAACCATTTTAAAAATCAAGGGACTAACACAGCCTCCCACCCTGCCCCTCATTAGTGCTAGATGAACTGTAAGCAGCTGAGGGTCTCAGAATATTCTTCAGTGTTTGCTTTTTCCTTTGTTTAGACAGCAGAAAAAACATTGCCTTTACAAACATTTCATAATGTCTTCTAAATGAATGATGGAGTTCAACTTGAACTTTTCAGTAAATATCCAAGGAAGTTCAACATTAGACAAAATTAATGCACTTATCCCTTCTTTCATACTTTCTGGCAAATACAGCTTCCAGCGCTGGAGCAAATTGTAAATTGCTACCTGTGTGTTCACATGTGAAGGTCCCATTCGGGATTAAATAATAGAGAACTTGACAATATATTATTTACTTCAGGAAACACAATGTGATTGATGCAATCAGTCACAATATGCCGCAGCACATAACAGGGCAGCTGAAAATTCAGGAGAAAGAGAAAAAATCCACAAAACCCCAAACCGAACCACTTCTGTTCCTGAAACAGGAAGAAAAAGAAAAGAATCAGACTTTTATGAGAGAAATCCAGGCACCAAAGAACCAAAAGGTGAAGAAAATAATCATTCCAGTTTTAGTTTGCTATAATCAGTAAGCATGACCCCGTTCTAATGTTTCCAGTTTACCTAGCCTCAGGTTCAAATTATTAATTTTTCTTCACATTTTTTGCTGTAGTATATCCTACATTTTCTTCTACAAAAGTCTTAGCACACTGTAATCACAAGGTTTTGATCTATTTATTTTAAAGTATTCCATTATATCCATTTCTCTGAGCACTTATTGAAAGTTAATTACAGGTCTCATCTTTCTGAAATTTAATTTTTCTCCATAGTCATGAAAAGCTGCCCCCCCCAAACAGACACAGTATTCCAATATTGCCTACACACGGGTAAAAAGGGGGACCTTCCTTTGGTTTTCTCACCCATTCCTTGGTTCTACAACAATTACAGACTCCTTTGCCACAACATCACATGTAGAGCTGGTGCTAAATTATTTATCTGTTCTGATCACATTTTTTTTTGTATTGTCTCTTCAAAACAGGCTCTTCTTTCTGCTCCTACCCCTTCATGAAGGCATTACCTGGATTATTTGCTATTATGTATACATTTTTGCATTAAGGTTTTTTTTTCCTTCAATAGGCTTAATGTACTTCTCAGTCTAAACAGTTCCTTGACCTTGATACTTCAGCTGTCCACCAAGCTTTATAAGTGACTTTTAAGTGATTTTATATTTACTTTGGACTACCGAAGGAATACTAAATAATGTTAAACCTATTATTTACCTCTTCAAGATTCTGCTGGACCCCTCCCCCTAGTGACAACTACTTTGGAGATCTGTCAACTAGCTAGCTCTCCGTTCATTTCACGTGGTCTTTATAGATATGAATAGTGCTATTTTCCTATCACAATGTTGAAGGCAACTATATTATATATACATTTACCTTTATCCATCAAAATTACGATCTCAAATACTGAAAACAAGTTTACATCACAAGACAGTTTTTGCATATAATGTATTGAGTATTTTTTACATTCTTTGGTGCTTTACCTGTTTGGGGTGGTTTGGGGTTTTTTGGGTTGTTGGGTTTTTTTGTTGGGGTTGTTTTTTTTCCCCCCATTTCCCAGAGTAAACAGTCTTTCCTGGAAAGAGACACAACAGCTTTGTGGGGTTACCTCAGTGTATCTATTTTAGTAGATATATTAAAAAATGAAAAATTGAAATATCTTTTCTGCCAATTCTTTTTGAGAAAGTGTGTGGTGTTCAGGATTTACTCAGTAGTTAAGCTTATTTTAAGAGGTCTCATTTACTTTCTGTCCTACCCCAAATGGAGAAAGAGAGCAGGAGTTACACTACAGTTTAAGAACTGTCATCCCTGAAAGCAAGGTTCATAAGACCCCACAGTTATTTAGCCCTACTGATTTAAAAAGCTGAATGCCTAGCAGATGCTATTTACTGTCTGCTATCACTAATGGACTAGAAAGTGCCTCATTGTCGTCAATCACATTACCAGACACACCTACACACTTTCACAGCTGTCCAAATACAAAACAAGTTTTCTTATTAGTGAATACCTGTGCCTCTTCTACATTGTTATTCAAAGGTTCATCATTTCCATCTGGCGTCTGGCTTATGACCCAGTAGGATTTCTGATGTTCCAAATATAGCTCAAAAAAACCCCAACCAACCCACTCTTTAGTTGATTTGCGTTAGAAGCCAGGGATTTTCCTGCTCTCTCCAGTTTCTCTGGTCAATTTTCTACAGTTTCAAACTTCTAAATTTACTGTTATTTTCTTATCTTATTTCTTGTTTTCCTTCAACTATATGATCCTTTTTAATAGCAATTTGTTGCCTGCATTTCACCACTTGTGTTGCTCAGTGCATTGAGCTAGACAGAGAAGACATGGGCTTAGCCGAGGCCACAGAGGAGAGGAATGTCCATGCAAGTGGGAAAAGAGCACAAGGTCTTGAATCTGAAATTGGTGCTTCAGAGGAAAGACTTCACCTCTGTATGCAGGTATTTGACACCTACCAGTGCTAAGCATGATGTAAGAACAAAGTATTCTTACTCTAGTTTATCTAAAGCGTTCAGCCTGCAGCGTGGAGTTGTGACCTACCAAGCATTTTCAGTATTCATTCACATTCTCATATAATTCTTCCCTCTGTCTCTCAATTTTTCTCTCAAAAGTTTTCTTAACTTTGAAATATTACAGTTCGTGAAACCCAGTCCTCTTACGATTGTTACTACAGGAATTCTCCAGCATACACCTATAAATACAAGTTCCTATTAACAATAAATTGATAAGCAGGGTAGCTTGGGCTGTCCTCTACTTTGATCTGAGCGGTACAGAACAGACCCTTTCCTGCATTTCTTGTTGGACTGTGCTGGCTGACACATTGGTTTTCAGGCATTCCAGCTCTATCACTTCTGAGTTTACAGTAGCCTTAAATCAGGTAATGATTTCTTTAATATGGAAGGTCTCTTTCTCACACACACAAATATTTATTCTAAATTCTGGAACGGAACATTTTACAGTATTCTGGTCATGTCAGTCGCCCCAATCATTATCTTTGATAATATCACCTATATGAAATGTTTCATACAACTGAGAAATTCTACTTGTTTGTTGTTTCTAACATTTAACCTTGATAAGAAAGCAAATTAAAAACTGCCTTTCTTCACGATTTCATGAGATTGATTTTATACAGGATTTGTGTATTTAGTGTTCTCTAGGATGGTTCTGCTGCCCTGTCTCTGAGAAGATCAGTGCTCTCCGATGAGAACAGGCTGACCTGCTCACTCAGCTGCTTTTCTTGTGAAAACACAGTACTCCCCAACACACACACATCATACATACAACAGTTCTGCTTTTCTATTTTCTGCCATCTGTCTCTTGTTTATGAAACCATAAAGACATCTGCAAAGACATTTCATATTTTTCTCCTATGCAGTTGCCTTCCAAGCTCGCATTGGAAGATTTTTTTTCCAAGTATGCAGTCTCATGTGATTCCATATCTTAGTTATAATAGCTATCCTATGTAAAGTTCCATAAAATTATTTTATACTTCTGATGAACCTTGCTGTTATGATTTCCATTACATGAATGTAGAATACCTTGTATTTTATTTTAAAAAGATTTTTTTTTTTTTTCACTCTTTGTAATACAGAACTCTTGATGAGTTCTTGCTTCTGTAACATGCTTGAATTACTTCCCTTAGTACCTGCTTCTTCATGCCAGATAACATTCACTAAATATGTCCCCTGTAACTCTGTGTTTTGTCCTTCCAAAACGGCTATCTCACGATATGACTCATCAAATCTATGGTAAAAATGTAAAATTCCTAGCTAGATAGAAGGCCTCCTACCTCTCCTTAGCAGTTGGTTATCAAATCACCAATCTGTTTCATTTTCTTTGTAGTGATTCTGGCAGGGATCTCAACCTATGTCATCCTGAGAAAAAACTTTGTTTTCTCACATTATGTGTTGATATTTTCATTTGAGATCACTAATCCTTTCCTTCACAATTATCAGATTATACTTGATGCTGCTGCAATCTCTTTTTTCGCTCTGAAGTATTTTAAGAATGAGGGCTTCATCAATATGTAGGTTAGTGGTTGAATCCTTACAGACGGGGAGATGGGGAGATGAAGTGGGAAGCAGAAAAGAAAACACAACCTGTCCAAGGCAGCTTAGTCATTGCACTTGATTACTCATCATCTTCTTCTGTTACCTGCTGCAAAGCCATCTGTTAGTGGAAGGAACTCTACCGTTTCTCCAAATTTGCTCAAAATCCTTTGTTTACCATTCAGTTCAAGCAGCTTCCTGGGACTACTGGTACACATAAAGTTAATCATGTTTTCACATGTTTGCATGAACAAGGTCAAACATTTGCCAAGAAGATTAAGTAGTTACTGGTGTTTTCATTCTTGAGTGAGTAGAAACATTATCAAACTCCCTTAAATAAAATAATGTTACAAATTTTCCCTTCTTCCTCCATTTCCCCCCAGTTGTTCACGTATTTTTCACTGAAGTGTGTGGTGAAATAAAAGAGCTACAACTACTAGTCCCTTCAGCAAATAAGTCAGGGCATGTTTTTTTTTTTCATATACCTCACCTGGACCACATAGGGATAGATAGTGTTCATGTTCAAGCTTCATGGTATTGCGCATTTTAACTTTGTGCTGTATTGAACTAAACTTCTCTTAATGGTGAAGTAATGAGTTAACTCCTAGTCCCATATTTTCATTTTCTCGAATAGTGCAATTTGGTATTTATAAGCTTGTTGGTCAAACCACAAATAATGCATAATAATTTTCCTCATAAAACTCAGCACAGTAAAGCATTATTACCACAGCTATAACATGATATAATTTTACTGACTCGCAGAATTCATATTTCATTAGACAAAAGCTTTACCACTCACAGCTATTCTAAATTTTTCATTCTTTTTACCCTTGAAACTAGCATCTTTAGTATTCAGACTTTAATACCTTCCAGTATAAAGAACCAACCTGATTTATAGTTAAATACTTAATTTGTTGTATCTGACCACCTGCAAATAATGGGCTTATAAACAGAAATAAAATATTTGTTTGTGTTTGTGGGGGTTTTTTAATGAAATAGGAGGAATGGTATTATTTTCTTACTGAGAGACCTGTCTCCACAAATATTGTTAATAAATAGGTAGATAAATAGGGAAAAAGTTGTCAAATTTAACCTGCTTTTGTAAGAACATATATTTGCAGTGGAATTACTGGGAACTGGGGAGCAATCAAACACATTAGGTTGAATGTTGCACTGTAAAAGAGGGTTTTTTTAATTTTACATTCCAGATGTGCTAAAATGGGAATTTCAAAAGGTAAATGTTGAATTTGATAATTTTGTTCTGTGAAAGAGTATTTCTGCTTGACAATTTGATTTTATCTGGCATTCTCTTGAACCAAATCAACATCCTGTAAAAACATTGAACTTACGAACCATTCCAAATGACTAAACTGTGTTGGATTTTTCCTCATCATCATAAATTGCTTTTAAAAAAGTATGTTTCTCCATCAGATCTTTTTGAAATACAGTTTCTGTTGCAAACTGCTTGTTTAATATCTTCTAATAATGAAATTGCTAAAAAAAAAAAATATTAAAATTTATAATTGTAAGCTCCACCTTGTGCTCTTTTTCATACCCATCTGTCCTGGTTTCAGTTGGGATAGTTAATTTTCTTCCTAGTAGCTGGTAAGCACTGTGGGTTTGGGTTCAGTATGAGAATAACACTGATGACACGCTTATGGTTTAGTTGTTGCTAAGTAGTGCTTACCCTATGTCAAGGACATTTCAGTTCCCTGTGCTCTGGCCGTGGGCAGGTGCACAAGAAGCCGGGAGGGAGCAGAGCCAGGACAGCGGTCCCGAACTGGCCACAGGGATATTCCATACCATAGACTATCACACCCAGTATATAAACTGGGGGCAGTTGGTGGGAGAGGTCGATCGCTGCTCCGGGACTGGCTGGGCATCGGTCAGTGGGTGGTGAGCAACTGTACTGTGCATCACTTGATTTATTAATTTTATTTCTCTTTTTTGTTGTTGTTGTCTCCCTTTTCATTACAATATTATTGTTGTTGTCATTATTTTTTTTTACTTTTATTTTCACTTCCATTTTAATTTTATTTCTATGATAAAACTGTTCTTATCTCAGTGCATGCATTTTACCTTCTTTCCAGTTCTCCTTCCCATCCCACTGAAGGCAGGGGTTGAATGAGGAACTGCATGGTACCTAGTTGCCAGCTGGGGTTAAACCACGACACCATCGTTGAACTAACTTACCTTCTGCCGTTCAGCTCCCCAGTCAGTCCATTTTAAGTGAGAAACTGCAGTATTTCTTCCAAGAAAAATCACGTCTATGAATTTCTTATTTGTCCTACAGACTACTTTTTATAATACTGAAGTGACATACACTAGATTAGTAGGTTGTTGAAACAACTATTTGAAAAATTTACTTTATAGCTAATAATGAGGCATGAATTAATAATAGTGATGATTATAGATCATTTGACTGTCCTATAGGGACAACTCTTTAATGTAACAACAAAGGTAAGAGAATGGAATGGCAAGCAGTTTCCCATTGTTCTATTAACTAACCAGAGAGTTTAGATGCATCAAGGCACCATCCTGTAAAAACAGGGGAACACTAAAACCTGGAATGTAAAAGAGATTCACTCAAGAGACAGTTCATCTCTATATTAAACCACTTCCAACTGAAAGATAAGACAGATAGAACACTCTAATCATCTGTTTCTACATATGTGCAGGGTTTTGGGTATTCACAAGAGTTTTTGGTTCTCATCTGTGTTGACTAGTTTATATGCTATGTTTGTTTTCCTAAACTTCTGTTGTGTTGTACTTTTTAAACACCCTAAAGAAATACAGTCTAGGGAAGCTTCCTCAATATTTTAGAGTAGCAATCTCACTGAAGCCTTTCGCTCAGCAAGTTTACATCCAGATTCTCCTGGGAGTGTACAGAGTCCAATAACTATTTCAGGTTTACAAGTTGAGTTGGTTTCCTTTTGATGGGGAGGGGAAAGTCTGTCCCAATTGTCATTGTTCACTGACAGCGGAGGTGAATTTGTTCTTATCTGATAAATTTGACATTTCATTAGATGGAACTTGTAGACTGATCCACTTTTAAAAGCACACAGACATTTCCCTGTATCTTCATGTTAGGAAGAGGAAACAGCCGAATTTAAAAAAAAAAAAAAAAAGTTGCAAAATGTTGACATTTCTAAATTATAGTGGTGATTTGGCTTTAAGTTAAATAAGACATAGGATTCCAACTGTCAGCTTTCATTTAAGATCATTTCAGATATGAGTAAGCCATTTTAAAATTGTAATACTACAAATTCAGATCATCAGAACTGTAATGACTTGGCCAACTGACCAAAAGAAGAGCATCCAGCAAAACAGCTCAGGTTTTGAACTCACCGTTAGATTCCAAACAGCCACAGCCAGGGATCCGTTGGTGCAGCAAATCAAAGGCCATGGTCTGATTGTAAGATCACTATTTCTCTTTTCCCTAGATTGGAGGGTTCACCCTCATTAGAATATGACTTTCATAGCAATGGCAAAACAAATCATGAACTATTATCATCTAGTTGATGACTATTATCCTTTCTGAACTTGCTGAAACTTTCCTTTAATATTAATATCGCCTATAAACTTATCTTTCCTTTATATTTTATTTTATCCTTCCTTTGGCTCCAACCTTCTGACCATACAGAAAGTTCTATAAAAACCCTTGCTTTAGACTCCCCTTGCCATTGCACAGTTTTCCTGCTTTCTCACATCTAACGTCCCTGAGCAATTTGTCTGTTCCAGCTGTCTGAAGACATTCTTCCTTGAAAACGAGAGTCCATTATTAAGCCTAACGAGCAAGAAGGAAGAAAAATGTTTTTAGGTTTTACTTGCTCTGGCTGCTCTATTCTCTTCAACTGTCTTTGCTTTCACAATTCTGCATTAACTGGTGTGTCTGTATTTTTACTGGCAACTTTATTTTCCCCCATCCCAGACTCGTTCAGTGGCTTGTCCTGTTACATCTTAGGAACAGTGCAAGCTAAGTTTTCTTAAAACTTTTGACCAAAACCTCCCAAATCTTCTTGCCTACCAACTCAGTCTTTCTTCCTTTCAGCATCACATCTGTTCCTTACAGTCCAGCATGAAAGAACACCAGTCGCTTTCCTTAAAACCTGACATTTCTCTTTTTTTCCTTTATCGTGTACATTTTTCTTTCCCAAGAAAAAAAATATCTTGTAACATACCAGATTATCCTATTTTTTTCAGCCAGTCTTCATATTGATAATATTTTGCCAAGGATTTCTTTCTAACATTGCTTGTCCAGATTCTGAACAAGTGAAAATATTATAAAGATGTTATCAGTTGTATTTTTGGCTCATATCAAAATTGACATGGCTGGGTCAATAAGAG
Source organism: Ibycter americanus (assembly GCA_035590275.1). Lineage (NCBI taxonomy): Eukaryota > Metazoa > Chordata > Aves > Falconiformes > Falconidae > Ibycter > Ibycter americanus. The sequence continues at coordinate 32,162,942 of JAVJGI010000035.1, read as the reverse complement.
ACAAATAGAAGTAATTTTGGGGAAACAAGCTAGTAAAAGATTAAAAAGAAAGAATATAGAGAAAAAAGAAAGGGATAAATGTGTTTTGGGTTATATTAATTTCACCCTCTCCTTCACTGAATTTGAAATATGTGTATGGTAATCTAAAAACAGAATTTTTTTTTACGTATTTAATGGCTTACATGATGCACCCAAACTATCTATTATCAAAATAAATTTGCAATAATTTTGAAATTTTTGTGATACTCAAAAGACTCCTCTTTTTTTCCCCCCTATCACGTGACCACCAGAACAAGGTTTTCAGTGCAGTTTCCTATGTGTTTTACAACAGCAGGCTTCTGCAGGCATTTTAGTTTCTCAGTGTTGAGAGAAAAGCAAGATCACCAGCAGCAGCTAGTGACAGACAGTGTGCCACTTTCTCAGGTGAGCTATTTAAGTTAAACTTGAAAAGATACAACCTACTAACCCCAGGTTCCCCAAGCAGACTGTCGTTCTGCCTCTTCTCTGTTCATGATATTAGTTTCTTCTCTTATTTTCACCAAATTCTCATTAGTAGGATGAGGTCAATCTTTATCGGAGATATTAAGTAACTAACCCCAACTTCTAGCCGGAGCCCTTCCTCTGCCAGCCATCACATGAACTATCTCTTTCACTAAAGGAATATAAAAATACGGATATATATTTTGTTTATGTGTACATGGGTATACTTTATCTAGAAAGATATATTCATATATGTGTACATATGGCTGTATGTGTACATATATAAATATATATTAGATAAATATCTCTATATCCATTACATAAAGTGTAGGTTTATAACGTATAAAGCTTCCTTCAATAAGAGCTAAAGAAATGAATAATTAAAGTTTAAAGGTGAATAGAAAGGAATTAAATACAAGTAAAAGGCAGGGTCATGGCCCCCCAGTTTACAAGGCTGCTGAACAGCCCCAGCATTTTGGGTTCACAAGGGTGGAGAGTGCCAAAAAGCAACGCAAACGCCTGATTCTCCAGCCAGCCCAGCCCCAGCCAGCCAGGAGAAAGGCAAGGGCAGGTGGGATGGGACCATGGGCGGTGGTGAGGAGCAGCTCCATCACAGGCAGGAACGATCGCTGCCATATGCTGGGCCGGAACAGCCGGGTTTGTGCCTCCCACTGCACTCAAGCACATCTCTCCAGGAGCCACAACCCAGTTTCCCAGGCTTCCCTTTTTTTAAAAAAAAAAAAAAGAATCTGGTATATTTCGATTTAGTATATAAGTAGCTCTATAATTAATTAAGACCCTCAACATTATTTTGTATGTCTATTTTATTCAAAACTTCTCAGCTGGGATTTTCCTCCTTTTAAGCTGTCTGAAGTTATACTTACCATCTAAAGCTGTAACATGTATAGGTCATGTATACCTATAAGCCTTCTACCTATTACACCTAGTGTATACCTATACCTTATACCTATAAGCCAATATTAGGTCATCTTGAACTTCTTTATAGTCGATTCATGTAGCTTAACTAAAGTTATTTTGACACATTCAATGAGTATCCAGATATATTTTATTTTTATATTAATGTTTTCATTATTTACTCCCTGCAAGATATATTCCTTTTGGCTTCCTGAAATTTAAAACCCTAACTCAGCAGCAGCATACTAACCTAAGATCACTTCCATTTAGTTGATTTTTTCTCATTATTTTTAGAGTTTTGTTGGATTAAATTTTATGCATCCCAGTTCAGTCCATAAAATTAAAACATTAATAACTGTCTCTGCGTGTTTAACCACACAAACTCTTTTTTAAATGAAGCTGTTCATTAAGTCAAGTTATTTGCATATTGCATGGCATGCTACTGTGAAAGACTCATTCATACATGATAGTGCTCATCCTACTATGCCTAAGACTTGTGTCAGCACTTCATTTGCAAATTCTATTTTTACTAGTTTATAGCTCAGCTGTATAATCTTTCTGTGGGCTGAAACCTGACAAAGAATAGCTCCACTCCAGAGGCCATTTGAGCACAAATTTCAAATAAATCAGGTTTACCATTTCCATAAAGTTTTTGCGCACGCATGACACATCAGGCTGTATTCTTGCCAGCTTTCATAAGCTGAGCAGGGTTGGGCCTTTGAATAAAAGACCTCCTGGGAAAATCCAGGCACCAGAAGAATAATATCAGTAATTCAAGAAGCGTAGATCCTTTCAAGTTGGTAATGAGTTCTATACTACCTTGATGTCAACAGGTTAGCTACTGCTGCACCTAACACTTCTGGATTTAGAAATATCTATATATTACCTTCCATTGATTACCTACCAGTTATCACTCAAAATGTTTGTTACTTCTAAGATTGCACTGTGACACAGTACTGAAATACACTGCTAAATAATTTGCATATAAGTAAAATACATAATTATGTGCATGCATACTTATATAATGTGTAATTATAGATTAGTCAATTCAGATTAATATGGATTAAAGTTCTATTTTCATGTAAAAACTTGGTTATGCCTCTAAAAATCATATGATCTCAAAATAAACTAAAAATTTATTACCCCAAAAATCTTGACCTTTCTATCAAACAACTTTCAGTCAAGGTCACTGATCAAGAGAGTCACAAAACGTAGCACTCCAAAAAGTACAGAAATTTATTCATTTTTTCTTTGTATCTATAATACACAGGTGCATTGCAAACATGGAAAGACAAATCCTACTTTCAGGAGAAAAAAATCTATGGACAAGTTTTCAGGTTTTGTAGGAAAATTATTTAACTATAAATCTATATTTGAGCATGGAATTATGGTAAGAGTTTAAAGTAGTAATGGGGAACTAATAAAAATGTATAAAGCTTGTGCACAAATATATTACAAAGTATGTCTCTATACTCTCAGGTTTTACAAGTCTAACCTACGGTAGAAACTGATTGAAACTGGAAGATACAATTCCATCTGTAGGGTTAAATCTGACAATCACAGTCATAATTTAAATAGTAATATCTATCCTTAGCCATAAAGCATGCCAGTTTTTAAGGAAGTGACTCTGAACTGACTCTGAGATAAATTTCACTTAAGTCCCTGAAGAATTATAAGTAATAACAAATAATTATTTTCTGTACACCATCTCCATGTAATTTACTTCAAACCCACTTATTATGCTGTTCCCACACAGAGCCTTCCTCTACCCTTTGTCCTGAGCCATACTTTGTTTAATCTCACCTCAGATGAAAGTGATTTCATATCTTTGTTCATTCTTGTTACCCTTTTCTGGACTTCTACTCATTCCATCACACACGCACTGCCCTCAGTGTTCAAGAAGTGGGTGCACCTTGAGTGTATATGGATTTAGATAAAGTGGCGTAATTATGTTTTCCATTTTCTTTACTTCTTTTGTAATGATTCCTAACATATTTTTTTCTTTCTGACATCAGTGAAAATTGACATTTTATCATGAAACTCTCCATGAAGACATTTTGAGTCTCAGCATTCACAGAATCATAGAATCATAGAATTGTTCAGGTTGGAAAAGACCTTTGATATCATCAAGTTCAACCATAAACCTAACATTACCACATCCTCCACTAAACCATGTCCCCAAGTGCCACATCTAGGCATCTTTTAAATACCTCCAGGGGTGGTGACTCCACCACCTCCCTGGGCAGCCTGTTCCAATGCTTGACCACCCTTTCTCCAACTCTGAGTTCAGGGAAGCCTAATAAAATTTCACAGATGTGACTTCTTTCTTGCAAAAGCAATGTTGACTGTACATCCATTGTATCTTATTTGTCCATATGTCTTATAGCTCTGTTTTTCATTACATTTTCTTCCAATTTATCCACTAGATAAATCATATTTTCTGGTCTATTGCTCTTCAACAGAGTCTGTTCCCCCTCAATATAAAAAAAGTCACACTGCGTCTACAATTCTGTGTTCTTCTGGCCGTGAGGCTGATTTGAAAGCAACAGAAACCGCACAAAAGTCGAGGAAAATTTTACTAGCTTTGTGCATATACTATCCAGAATGTTAAGTAGCTCCTACTGTCAAACTTTTGCCATTGACACTTAAACTTCAAACAAATTGTCAGATTCGCTCCCACTAAAAATATTGATGGCACTTTCCTAAAGCACACTAGTAACAACTTCCAAATCATATTTCTCCTTTTTCTGGTTTCACCTTGCTTTCCAAGAGTGTTCCTTTCATTTCTTGACCATTTGTTGATCCTATCAAATCTGTAAAGGTCGATGTGTTTGGAAAAGAAGTTTTATTCATGGGGGTTTGGTGTTTTATTTTTTTCTTTTAGTGAGTTTTTCCTTGCCACGTTAAAGATTTACTGTGTTAAAGTTTTAACTTCCTGGTATGTCCTTCGTTATTTCTTTCAGTTGAACACATCCAAAAAGATCTTTTATTTCTAATATCTTCCTTTACTCTTTTGTTAAAGATGTAAGCCTTGCCTCTGCATCCTTTCCCCTTTTCTTCCCACCTCTCCTGTTGTGGTTTCTGTGCAGAGTATACATTTGCTCTGAAAATTCACTGCCACATCTTTAAATGATTGTGCTGCTGCAACTGTTCCAGCCTTTTGGACAGATATTTCAACCAGCTGCTTCATTTCCCACTCTGAAGTGAAATATCGTTGTTAGTGTATTCTTTCCTCTCCTACAGTGATTTTAAATATGAGCACCTTCTGGTCACTTCTAGAGAGAAGTAATGTCTTTCTACATACTGCTCAGGTGTTTTCCTTTTGGCTTGTTGCTCTGAGAAGCTGTCTTTTAAAATGTAGCAAATTTATATGGCAATGATCAAAATCTCTTGGTATCAGTGTAGATTTTGCTCTTGTGAGCTCTGCCCACTACACTCATTGCTACCAGCCTAATAGGGTGACCAGTAACTCTTTATATTCTTTTATTACAGCTGTTACACTCCTCTAAGTTATCCCTGGATCTTCAAACACATATACACACTATGGTGCTTGTTGATATACTTCAAGTATTTGCCTAATTTCGATTCATGGTTTCTTCATTTCTTCATCTTTTGCAACCACTCCTCCACAGCATGGTTTACTTCAGTGGTTCTAAGTGCTTCACTCCCCAATATTAAGTGATTCCATAGATGACAATTTATTTTTCACCAACGTCTTGTCATGCCCAATGTAGCAACAGCCTTATCTCAAACCAGGCTTACCGGTTCATTCCTCTATTACTGGATTCTGATATTTGCACAGAAGCATATGTACTTTTGTTCTTTGTTCTTATTTTCATTTCATTGTGGCTTTGCTTGGTGTTTCCTGCAAGAAATGTATTGATTTCTGCCCTATCTTTTGTTGCTGTGAATAATATTGAATTTTTAAATTAATGTACCCCTGGAGAACGAAGCACTTGCTAATTTTCAAGCAGGTTTTTTTGTAATGATTTGATTCAAAAGTTTCCTAATCAGGCCAGAAGCCTATTCCATTTTGGCTTTAGTGAAGCCAGTCCTTCCTCCACAGGTTCTCTCTCTCACTGTTTTTTTTTCCCTGCATGTATTTCTCAACCATGGACCAACATCCTTCTGCTTTTGGAAATCTTCCAGAGAAATGGTACAGTACTTCATGGAAATCCTGATCTTAGGTTGTACTTGATTGTTTAATTTTTTTTTAAGAAATTGAAGCTCCATTTTCAGATGGACTGAATGATACAGCTATCTGTAGCAAAGGACCTCTTTCTCCAATCAGCTACTCATTTGTAGTTCATACAGAGAACCCAGTAATTTTTTTTCTGAAATGTTCATCAAAATCAGCACATAACTGAAAAAATTATGTCTCCATCAGGAGATTCTGATTTGCTGAAGAACTACTTAATAAAAAAATTCCTGACAAGCTACAGAGGTATTATCTCATCCTCAGATATGAATATAAGAACAGACAAAACAAAGTCACAGAAAAATGTAGCAAGTTTGATAATCTTCACATGTACAGAGTGATTATTGTCATTGAACAACTTTGGTCACAAGGTTATATGACTTTTCCTGCTCATAAGTACTCTTAAATATTAGTCTGGCTAATTGAGCTGCCCAAGCTGTGGAACTAGTGACACAAGAAAAAGTAAGTATTTGACATAGAATTGGGAATAATATTACAAATACGAGAAATTCTTCAAATCTAACAATGTAGCATATGCTGCTATTTTATAGACCATCTTTTTTTTTTCCCTGATTACATCTCCTCTAGAAAGGTTTGATTTTCAATTCTAAAACCATTTCAAATTATGGAATTGTAAGAATTCTAATTATATTTAATTATTTTTTTATATAGAATTATATTTTTTAAAAAAAATTGAGGCCAAATTTATGGCCACAGACGTAAGAAAATGCCTAAGGGGAAGTATGCATTGAAGTGTTTTCACCGATCAGGGACAAAATTATCATGAACCCCTGTAGGTTTTGGCTTTGCATCTAAGCACACTTATACAAAGTACTTTTACAAAGTACTTTAACAAACCCTTCAGAAAGGTTTCCAAGTAACTTGCAGACAGGCTACAAAATTTAAGGACTCCATATGGAAGTAAAGCCTGCTGAGTCCTTGAACACCACCTGGTCTTAACGTCTGACTATTTAACATAACCTGATTAACCATGCTGCTGTTCTGACACTGCCAAATTAGAAACCTGCAAACCCACAGATCTCAGAAGTTCATAATAGAGGCCTCCAAAATACAAGAACAGGATGATACCGGAGTCCCCAGTGGCATAAACACAAATCACAAAAGCCTGTTACTAATAGCGGCAACACGGGGTAGTATCGGGTTTAGAGCATGAGTAGAAATAGCGAAGAACTACACAACATCCTACTGATGCTGATCGTTATTGACAGCCTCAGTGGAGACACCCTTGGGATGCAGTTGGGAGGGGAGGAAGAAGGAGAGGGGAAGGAAGAGGAAGGGGGACAAGGAAGAAGGGGGAGAAGAGACTGAAGTTATAATTTGCAATAGTAGGGCTCATTTCTGAAATCTGCAATGTATTTCTGAAACTCCTCTGAGGCTTTAAGAAGATTTGGTGTAAGGCATTTGGAACTGGTGGCGGTGGTGCGCAGAGGTTCATCCCGTATGTTGCTTTGCTGTCAGACTGTGCAACACACAAACATTTTTGTCAGATTTCTGGCTTTGGTATTCATTGAACGAAACATGCACGAAAGTATGGAAGTCAAAAGGGCTCCATGGAAACAGAGGTGAACCTATATTTTTTCAAACTGCAGAATGAATTTGTGCTGGCAGAAATTTCTGGAATAAAAACTTTCAAAAGTCTTATCCTGATTTTATAAATAAATCTATACAGGTTGAAAAGTTAGTTACCTTGCTAGAAAATGAGCACAGTTGTTCCTGTCTTAGTTTTCAGATTATTATCATTTTGCACCTGTCTAGTCTTACACCGAGGGATCTAAAAAGCAAGGTTTTTCTCCAAAACAGAATTATCTACTTAAAAGGGAGTATTGTTAAGACAATACTGAAAGCTTTAGAAAATCCTTCCTGTACTCTTACTTTTAGGTTCAAGGAATCAAAAATTAAGTAATTCAGTGTTCAGGCAATAATTTAATGGCAGAGGGGAGAAGCGAATTTTGGTCTCTAATGACTAACCATAGCCATCCTGAGTCACAGTGCATGGATCAACACTGAAAGGTAATTTGTATTATATCTGCTATTATTTATTGTATTATAAATCTTAGCCCTGATAACCAGGCTACTCTTGTCCTATTCCACAACAGCACGAAAAAAAACGTTCTCTCAGACCAGCTTTCACTTCTTTAAAAACTACTCATAATATGAAATCCATAATCTAATATGTTTGATACTTTGCAATTAGATGGACTAAATCTGCACCTGATCAGTTACAACAGCTTCTACTAATGAGCACTAACTTGCTACAGTGTGGTAACTCACTCACACTCAGCATATGCTTACATGCTAAGAAATTATTCAGAACTACTCTGAGCTTTTTGTAGGTAAGTCTTCCAGACTGCTACCCATCTGCTGCTACCAAAAATGTGAACTCGGTGATACATTTGATTAAATGGATATCTGCTGCCACCATTTCATTTGAAGTTTTGGTGAAAACAACAGATAACAGCTTTGTACTTCTGTAACATGCCAGATGGTGATAATTCTTTTCTAAGCATCCTAGGACTGCAGGTAGAAGTATGTTGACAAAACACATCACTGAAACTTTAACACCACTTGACATCCAAAGTTAGAGCAAGTGGTTTTATCAGCTGTTAATATTTATTGCTGCCATACACTCTTTGTGGTTGGAAGGCACTCAGCATTGTCTTACATCTAGAGAGGGGACTGTCAGTACTTTTTTTTCTACTGTAATTGGTATATCAACACCAAAAGATGTTCAGTGAAATCTAAGAGAGAATTTGTTCGCATATGAACAATCTGGGCTGCAATTTCCTCTTCCATGAGCAATTGGACAATAGGTCACAAAATCTGCTCAAGAAGGTAGTTGCAGAATAGAGTTTTGGTCCTTCATGCCATGCCTTTCCTATATTGGGTAACCGCCTGTAGCACACCAACCTGATAAGTTACTTAAGACTTGATGGATCCTATGAATAACATAGCCTGAATGCAGCACAGCATGTAAGATGTAAGAATGGATCCAAGTCTATTGAAAACTCAGGTTTGAGTTTTTTAGTAGGATCATGAAAAGAACTTGCCATAATATTTCAACAGTGGTTTAGGGATACTTTATTCCAGGTTCTGAAGGTCTTTCAGGAGGTTTTGATTAAGCTCTGAGTCTCACTTCTGTTAATGCAGATCCACCTTCTCAATTTATCTGGGCTTATTTGAAGTGAGCAGTAATGTGGTTTGTGTTTGAGTTACTTTAAGAGATTTTTGTAATAATTTAAAAGAAACAGCGTGCAGTTGATGAAAGTCAGATATACCCAATGTTTCTAAAAATGGCTCTTTTGTTAATTGATTAATAATGGCATAAGTTTCTTACTAACTTTATAATGTTAGCATTTCAAATAAAATTTACATTTAATTGTACTGATTCTTTCGTATTATATTAAGGTTAAATAGTATATTTTTTTCAAATCTTGGTTAATTTGGAATTCTTTACAGTCTGCTTCGCTCTCCCAACTTCCAATCTGTTGGTGTCTTCTTCTTCATGCCCAGTAACAGAACACAGGCTTCCAGCTCTCAGGCTTTTCTCACTGGCACTCACTGGTATGGCAAATTCCACTAAATGTGAGTTCTACTAACCTCCCCTACTTGCCCAAATATTCCTAGGCATCTGCCCTACAGGTGACAGCCATTCTTCTTAAAGGCTAAAACATGCGCGTACATTGGAAGCGTACAGTCCAGAACTCTGCCAAAGCTGGCAGGCTCAATAGCAACAGGTCCAACCTTTCTGGTGTCAAACCTACAATACGCAACATACGTTTGCCCGGTGTTTCCAAATATCTACAGCCTGGGCTGCTAGATTTCCCCGAATGCAGCAGATCATTGTCAGAAGTGGTAGGGTAGTAGATTACCACTCAAATTGGTTGTTTAATCTCTAAAAGCCACAACTTACTACTCATATCAGTGAAGATGGCAGGTCTGAGTGAAGCAGGTATTTCAGTGTTGACAGTCCTCCGAAAAACCTTGTACAGACAGTTCTTCTGTTAGTAGTTGTTTTAGGTAGATTTATATCTTTACAAGACTCCTGTGCCGCTCTGCTGGCACAGCCTGTCTGCACGTTTGTGAGTCTCTGGAGGGAAGGACAGAAGTCCTTTCAGCTAGGGACTGGTATTGGCCATTGCTCAGCATAAACAAATCCCAACGGGACACTGCTTGTCAGAAAGAGGCATTAATAATGCAGAGGCATTGACACCGGCAATTTTTCACTGCCACTGATGAGCTGTTGAAGTTGGGTCGTTCATAAAAAAATGTGTGTTTCATTGCAACATGTCAGTTGAGTTTTTCGCAGACTCTTAGCTTAGAAAGATGAGAAACCTCTCCTAAACAGCAAGGGTCTTGGAGCATTTGGCTGAAGTGATGAGGGCTAGAAACTACATCCCCACTCTGCATTTTGCAGATGAGTTGTCAGCTGATGGATGCTTCCCTTTAGTTTTTCCAAAAAGATACCATTTCAACAATCTTCATCTCATTCTGATGTGAGATGAAAAATTTTCAACTTCCAAATGAACTGGGAAGGTCTATCAAACAAGAAAAACTGCTTCTGGAGAAGATCATGCCTTTTTCCGAAATGGTTAGCTACATGGCCTGGGACAAGTTATTTAATTTCTCTTACTGTGACAGTACAGATAATACAATTGCCTAGCTTCTGTTACCATGAGGGTCAACTAATGTCTGTGGTGTGTTTAGAAAACTTGGACTGCTCTACCATTTCTTGAGATCTGGAAGAAGTTTCATAGCACCTATGAGAGGAATGATGAGTGATCATGGATATTGGAGTCTGCAGGGAACAGTTCATTTGACCAAAGGATTAAGCTGAGCTTTGAAATATAATTTTGCACGCAGCAGAATGCAGGATGATTTTTACAGGCAACATTGAAAGTAAGTGGTGAAAGAAACCTGTCTGGTGCTGTCAGCTCTGCTACGCTTTTTCCCAAAACACTTTTTAAAGCGGTTTTACTCAGAGGCTAAGGAGCGTGCAGTCATTGGTAAGCTTTTATGGGCATTCTGACACAAAATTTGGCTGAATTAGGTATTTAATGGGTCAAGACTTAGAACAGGATAGTAATGCTTCTTTTGACATTTTAAATCCATATCACATTTAACCGTGTATATGTTACACACACACAGAAGTAAATTGATTACTCCTTACTGAGCTCTAATTATCCAGAAGTTTTGGCAGCTGAAGGAGAAGCTGAAAGGCGATGTTTCCTTGACAAACTAATGGAGGTAGCTGCTGTTTTAAAACACAGTGAAAAGTTATAAACCCACAATGCTATAGACACTGAAGGGAACAGCTTTCTGCTTTTACAAAACAGTATTCCCTTGATAAAATGTTCCTCTAAATTTATGAGAAGCAGCATTAAATTTTAGCTCCTTTTTTAGAGAAACAGCTTTTTCATCTTCCTAATTCTATGCATGTGACTAATCCAGATGACTTAATTGGGTCTACTCATGACTTAAAATTAAATGTGTACTTAAGTGTTGATATGATTAGCTTCTTGATGACTGTATGGTGGAGTCATGCCCCATTCATCTTATATCACATGCATTTAGTAAATTATTTTTATGCCAAACATTTCATATTATGTCGAATCTGAAAAAGAATTATTAGAATATTTTTATTAGCTTGTTGCCATCACTGCTTAGACAGTGGCAGAGCACCTTTTAAGGCTGTTATCAACATGGACTGTGGGTGGCTGATTTTCTTGTATAAAACTGACTCATTTGCTAATAAGAGAGGGTTTATTTTAGAACTCTCTCTGTAAAAGTAGCCATTTAGTTCTTGTCACCTGCCTCCTAATAAGATTATTTTTTTAAGAGGAATACTCTTTCCAATGACTGACACAAGCTGTACACCTGTATATCAAAACATTATTAAAAATACCTAAAATAATATAGGTATATGTTTTCACGATTATTCTCTCATATTCCTTAAATGTTTACTCCAAACTACATTCTAACCCATCTCCTAATATACCTTGACATGTGTCATATTCCCTAGATTGTTGTCATCAGAATTATTGACATTTTCTCCACATCAACAAAGCTGACCTACTGATACTGAACACATATCGGCAACTCATTTACGTCATGGAAACAGTCCTAGGAATGTAAAATTATTCTATACACAGATAAAAAGATATTGGCAGTGTAAGAACTGTTAATACTTCTTCAATTCTAAATCTGAAACAATAGCCTTCTGTGCCCGATTACAAAAGGAAAGGAAGCGTTTATTTCCTGAAATAAAATACACGGGGGAAGGTGATGGATAACTGTGCATCATTAGACCAACATGACATTTTCTAATGTTAGCAGAACCAATATTATACTAAACCATTAGAAAATATTATTCAGAATATAATAGACTAAGGTGCATGCCAACACCCTTTAAAAGTAAGGTGATGACTCCAGAAAAAAATGGGTTAGGACCTAAAATGTGTTTTGTTATCAAAAAGACAGAAAGTGCAAAAGCATTTTCCACCATTTAGCACTTGCATGCAGTTATTACAAAATGTGCTACTGTAGATTTGCAAACTGAATTTTATCTAAGCTAGTCTCATAGTGAAACATCTCATCTACCTGAGAAGATTGTACATCCATATTCCTGAAATACAGCTAAATAAGTTTAAATTTGTCCTTGAAAGAGAAGTATGGTCAATGGATGGTGATTTCATTGCTCCAAGTAATGCATTGCAGTGAAGAACATTTATCATATATTATAATATTAGATACGTGTCCCATAAACAGGCTTGTAAAATCAGAGACTTTGTATAAATGAGAATGAAAGGAACTCACGTATGACTGCATGTGCATTCTACATATATACATGCATGTGTATATGATGTTGTGAATTTGACTGTATCAAAATTATATTTGCACAATAACTTGATTTTCACATTGTATATGGAATGCTCATCAGGACCTTAGAATATGGTAAAATATGGATAAATACTTAAGTAGAAGGTGAAAGTCATTTGCCATAGGAGCTTGCCAAGGTACTTATTTTCTCCTTAAAATATGTGGAACAGAGAATGCATAAAAGCTAACACAGAAAGCATTTCTACAGCCTCAACTACTATCTAATTACTATGTATATTATATGAAGAGGTATGGACTGAAATAACATTACTGACTGATATCCATCGCTTTCGCTACTGCTCCACAATGAGCCCCATAACAGTTCATCATTTGCTTCCTAATTGCCAGGTAGAGGACAGCAAAGACTCCATCCTTTTGTCACTTTTTTTCTGGTGACGGGGACACTGCTATCCCACCTTAGCCCGAGCTGCGGCTGCAATTACACTCAGAAGTAGGTCATGGGAGACTGGTACCTCTTCCACATTATAGACATTAAATTGTATCAGAGCACAGTGGGTCTTGTATTCCTTTTAAAACACAAAGAGCCAGGTTCCCTGCTGTAATGAATAATGACTGAAGGTGAGGGGAGAGAACGCATACACACATATTAGGTTATCTACAAGTTTGGCAGTTAAGTTGCTTGTTTTGAAGAGAAGAAATGTACTTGTCAAGTTTTTTACCTGACTCATATAGCAAGGATTTAACATAGTCTTCTTCAACGAAAAGCATGGTTGATATTTGAAGGTATTTCTGACAAAATGTAATGATTGCAAGTTATAAAATGGTTTTTTTTGGATTTGACATTTGATTTAGACTTTTAAATTGCCTTATCGGCAATGGAATATATATAAAATAATATCAACAACATCCCTTAAGAGTTACTTTAAAATCATACTATAAAGCCATTATTTTAAGACTTTGCTTACAGAACAGCATGGCATGAAAGACTGAATATGATCCAAGAATATATTCCCAAATGAAGAAAAGAGCACGCACTTATATTTCAAACTTAAGAAATAAATTCCCCTATAACATTATGCTGGGGAAAGACACTTCATGTGGAAAGAGCGATTCCACTTAACATTCTGAAACCCTGCTTACACAGTTATAACCTTTGTCATTGCTAAATGCTGAGGGGAAAGTTTTAACTTTAATGATACACTGGAATGGGAATCACAGCAGAAGTCATCTTTTCCAGCATGCCTTATTAAAAAAATTTCTGATATTGCTATGGAAATCACTTATACCTGCACGAAACTGCACATCATCAAATGCACTGAGTGGGCTGTAGTACAAGATCTACTGAATGAAATGCTACTCTGTCATTTTGGTAAAGATCAGCATGGATCAATATCAGTATCTTTTCACACCATTTTTAGTACATTTTAGTCACATTCAAAGCTACTTTTTAAAAACAGTGTTTGTGTTCAGTAAATTTTGGCAGTAGCCAGTCCACCTAATAATCACCCACTTTCTTCATCTTTAATGTTTCCTATTAGTTCACCAACTGCTGCTTTTTATTATGTCACAAGTGTCACTTACATTTTCTCCACAGGTTGTCATTACTATTTACTGGGTAGACAGCAGATGCTAACCTTTTCATTAAAAAACCACAAGCTAACTAGCCAGACACCAAATCAGAATGGCAATTATATACATTCATGGGCCAGTAATCTCAAAAATGATGAGATCTTTTCCTTTGATGCTTGCCGTTTCAGAGGAGTTGTTGAAACCTTAAGGATTTTCCTGTGACATTATACGTGGCAGTCCATAATACTTCAGTTCTTTCCTACCTTTCTGGGTATTAACAAAGCTGTAAGTAGTAAACTAATTTGGTAACTTTTGAATCATATGACAGTTATATCAATACCAAAGAGAGAACAAAGTATTTTGCTAATACTTCACCAAATTTCACAAAAATTATGTCAGAATAACAGTGGGATCATTAAAAATTAATTCAGGATCCAGTTTTTTGTGTGAAAATTAATAAATACTCAGAAAGAAACCTAGCAAGTGTCATGCTTTGCAAGTCTCCTGTTGTCACCAGACTGAGTCAAAATGATAGATAATAACGCTGGAGTTTGGGTGGGCTATGATTTTTTTAGTAATTTTTCTGTTCTCTTCACTACTAAGATTTCTGCTTTTCTCAACACTGTGCTGTTGCAAGGCTCCTTTCTTCCAGTTTCAGACATTATGGTCAGCCTCCTCAGATGCTCCTGCATCCCGGAGGATGCATCTTTCACCAGCTAGTCATAGGTTTCCCTTTATGTTTTTACCAAAGTTTAGGGGCACTGGGATAAAGCAAATTCTGAATACAGATCCTGTAATGCGCAAGTGGAAGGCCAGCTTGGAAACTCTGAATATCAGGCTTTCCAAACTGAAGTTTGGACTGTACAAAAAGTTGTAGTTTTCCCAGAGGGGTTAAGCTTAAAGGTCTGCTTTGACAGATGAAGACCTGCCTTTAAAAATTACACCTGTACCTCCTATTGCTACATTTTGTTATACTGAAGCTATAACCTCAACATCTAGAAGAAAACTGCGAGAACAAAGACACAAGCGTGGACAATTTCAACGTTTTGCCCTAGGACGCCTAGGATGCTCATTGAGTACTCCTGCGCACAATCCAGCGCAGTCACCGCGGCGCTTGGCTGTCCTCCGCACACCTCGGAGCTCCAGGGCTCACACTTCACCACGTCTCCTCTCTACCCTATGACTGCGAGCCTCTGCTTTCATTACTCCTGGATAACAGCTCCATTTCTGCCCGTACATGCTGTCCATCTGGATAGCTGTCAAAGACCCGCAGCCACATACGTGCCCCTCTTCTACTACTCCCCAAAAAAATCTTGAGTGTCAGCCCAGGGTTGGATGATAGATGGATAGGAAGCTGGCTACTTACCCTTACTAGCTGTTTAAACCCAGTGTACCCTAACACGTGCTAAAAGCCGTGGCAGAGGGTTCTGATTTCGGTGTCAGCAAAGAGGACTTGCCCCTCCTGAGTCCTGTGATATTTGCAGTGAAGGAGCTCTCTTAGCATGGAACAGTGAAAGAAAATATTGGTTGCCTGTGAAGTTATAATAAAGCACTTTCTTTGCAGCAAGCGTTTGTGGATTTTAGAATAAAGCTTGTAGGAGAGTTCTAGAGTATCTGCATTGCAAAATTGCAAGGGAATTTCTAAGAATGGAGGGTTAAAAATTCAACTGGCATAGTCCTTGTGATTTTGTCAGAGCAATGCCACTCACATTACAGCTACAGCATCGTGCTGACAGATTACATGTAGACTTCTGCAGGGAACAAAAAAATAATAAAAAGTTAGCGAATGTCAGCTGAGCTTTGAGTTGGGAAAGAAAGAACTTCTCAGCTGAGGCAGTGTATAAGGTTTTAGGGAAGAGCTGAAGTTTTACCCAGCTAATTTTTTGTTTCTTAACATCAGCATCTGTTCCCTTGCTTTGGGAATGAAGGCAGCATCTTCATGTGGTGGGCTGAAATGTTCACAGAGCCCAGGCATTTTTTCTTTTAAGTTTAACTTAGAATATTTCTGTTATCTGGCTAAAAGATGCATTCACAAACCTAAATCCTGGTGGTAGATGCTAGCAAGTTGATATTCCCAGTGAGTGAATATAAGCAGAGGGAATGTAAACAGTGGGAACAAAGACTGGAAACACTAAAGGAGAATGTAGACAAATAGAATTCAAACCTAAACTTGACAGAGGCAGCAAGTTATCCCTGTTGCTGAAAGGTTTGAGTGACTTTCAGACGAATAGTTTTTAAATTGCTTGTGTGTTCCAAGACCAACTTTTCTTTGGAGTAATCTATCCTAAATCCTAGCTGTGTCTCCTTCTGAGGACTTCCTTCCTGTTTTGCACTCAGTAAAAGGGTCCAAGGAGCCATCTCTGCCCCCAAATTATCCAATCATTCCCTACAAACTTCCGAAATCTGCAAAATGGATGATCTAAGATGGGTATCTATGCACACAGATGTCCAAATGGATACAGGACTGTCACAGTTTAACCCCATCCAGCACCTAAGCACCACACAGCTGCTTGCTCACTCCCATCAGTGGGATGTGGGATTGAATCAGAAGTGAAAAACTCATGGGTTCCGATAAAGGCAGTTTAATGGATAAAGGAAACACAAGCAAAGCAAAGCAAGGGATTCACCCACCCCGTCCCACGGCAGGTGCTCAGCACCCCCAGGGCAGCCGGGCTCCAGCACATGTAACGGGGACTGGGGAAGGCAAACGCCATCGCTCTAAACATCCCCCCCTTCCTCCTCCTTCCCCAGCTGTACGTGCCGAGCGTGATGCCATATGGTATGGGATACCCCCGGGTCAGCGGGGTCAGCTGTCCCGGCTGGGTCCCCTCCTAGCTCCCGGTGCCCCCCAGCCTGCTGGCTGGTGGGGTGGGTGCGGGGCAGAAAAGCCCTTGGCACCGTGCAAGCGCTGCTCAGCGATAACAAAAACACCCCTGAACTATCAGCACTGTTCCCTGCACACATCCAGACCACAGCCCCATAGTAGCTACTAGAGAAAAGTAACTCTGCCCCAGCCAAAAGCAGCACCAGAAGCAGCACAGCTTTTGACAGGTCCCTTTACAAGTCCGCTGGGGCTGGTTCTGCCACTGCCAGGGAGAGCCGGGTGGGGTGGCTGTCTTTACCACCAGCCCCCGCTGAAATCTAGCACTCCGTTGGAGCAAATTTGCTTGTCTAGCAACAGAAACTAACGTCAGAAAGATTAATTGAACCAGTTTAATAATATTTCATATTAATAATATTAATATTAAGTATTTGATAATATTTGGAGCATCGGTGACATCTAGAACATGGTGACATGAGTGGCTCTTTGCAAACAGTTTACTGCAAACAACTGTGGTAAAGTTTATCTCTTTGTGCTTTAGTTCACCTGCCGTTCTCACTCTGTGCAGGTACTGAGGCACTGGAAACTTTGTCCTCCTTCGCCACCCTGGACAGTTCCAACTCATTCCAGTCCTGTCACAGCTCAGTTTTTCCACACACACATCGCAGATTTCTAGAGCAATCTCTTTATGAGGTAGCTGCTGAGCACTTCTGTCAGACTTTTCCCTAGATTCTCTGAAAATCTCAGCCTCCTGGACCAGTTCCATACTTTGAATGCTCATGTCTGGCCATGGCCCAAACTGAGCACATTTGTCAGCTCAGCCAGGACATTAATATTCACATTGTGTCCCATCCCTTACAGCTAGCATTTAAGCCTTGAGAATACCGGAAAGATGCCTGGGAGGATGTGAAAGGATTTTTTCCTCCTCTAAATAGAAAGAAAAAATATATGATATGGGAGCTACCAGCACACTTGACGATTAATTTTTAAAAGCAGAACTCTCTAGGTTATATTAAGAGCCACAACAGCAAATATTGCATGTGCAGATGAGAATATTTAATAGCAATTTTAAGTTACATTACTACTAAATTATTTGAAATAGACATTTGTGCTGTTCTAAGCATACGCAGACACACATAGACTCATGAATAATTGTCTTTCCTTTCTGAATGACCTGTGTCTTTTCTTCTGATGCCTGTCTCTGAATTGATTAAGTTTGATGAATGGATGAATACAAATTAATCTCCAGGTTTTGTCTGAGTAAGTTACAATATTATTTTTTTTTTTTTAAGTGGAAAAGTTAAAATAGTTTCTGCTGGACATACCTTGGATGTTCTTCATAATTGTAATACATCTCCAATTACATTCATACTTCAACTATTTCAAGAAGTTCCCATTGTTATATTTTATTCCTTTTCTTGATCCCTCTTTCCAGCTTGTCTAAGATGAGTGTTTTTCTTACATGAGAATGCTGTAAAAGCTGCTGTATGGTGCACCTTATATTTCTAGGACAAGGAAACACACCTGACCTTCAGAAAATTACAAAGTTTAAAATGCAGCATTAACTTCTGTCAGCTAATCTATCTCTACCAGTCTCTCTATTTTTTTCAAAAATAGATTTCATGTGTAGGTATAACCTTATATTTTCTGCGATATCTTAGAAATATTTCAGTCTTTTCATTTTTTCCCCTTTAAATATTAGTAGCCCAATAAAATTTGCGGGAAAATATTTTAAAATATTTCCATTAACGTCATCAGGAATTATCAATTGGGATTAACAAGAGTGTATTTGCAACATGACTCAGTGAAATGCTGAGAAATTGCTTAATACGTTACAGTATTTATAAATAAAACTTTTATCATGCCCATATACACAATTTGATTATTATTGTGGAAAATGGGGAAAATTACTCTGAAAGCTAAAAACAGATATGCATTCTGCTTTTAGATAACTTTAAAGGGTACAAAGTTGAATTTTTTGGTTATATACTGATAGTTTGCCTTATAAATATATCGATGGTGCTAGGGAATGAGCCAAGAAATAACGGAACGCTCACACAGCCTGGTGCACACAGGCACCGGTGTTCATCCAAGGTTTACCTTGCCCGGTTGAGAAGCCCAGAAGAGCCGCTTTCCCTTCTCAGGTCTCCCAGAGGTTTCTAACAAGCTCCATCCCTGCAGCCAGCCTTTCCCGCGGCGGTGGGGAGCCAGCGCAGCCCGGGCTCTTCGCCACGCGGAGGCTTTCGCGGCAGCGTACTCCGCCGCGGGCTGCTGGCGCTCTGCTCCTGGCCAAGAGACGGCACCGATCGATGCAACGTGTTTCAGCCTCTCAGGTGAAACACGGCTGCTGCTAGAGAGCTGCCTGCCTTGTCTAGATGGCAGTGCTTTTTGCAAAAGGTAACCGAGGGTACCCAGTAATGGCTTTAGATAACAATTAAAAGGTTCTGTTCGCCTTACTGGAAGCTAGACTGGATCGTGAATCATTCCAGTACTTGGTAATTGTGGCCTTTCTTTCATTTGACAAGATAATAAAAATTGGTGATCTATTAGAGTGTAACAAGAAAGAACCAAATTCTTTTTATGCAAAAATGGATTGTGCTACCATGCAACAGTCTTACAGGGGGTTCTTATTTATAGATTTTTCTCTAAAAGGTGATAATCACCACCTTAATATCTTGCCAGTTTACATGAATATGTAGATTTATCCTCAAAAGACCTCTAACACATGGAGCAAATTAATTCAGTGTTATGAGGTGACAAACTGTGGCTGAGGAAGGCACACAGGAAGCCTGTGGAAGAATCAGAAATTCCAATTCTACAGAATAATCAAAATTCAGTGAAAAACCAAGCTTCAGTGTGTTCCACTTTATTGGGAACGGGCGGGGGAAAGCCCCTCTACTAAATACTCAACACCAAACAAATACAAAGCACATTTTAACGGCAAAGGGTCTCTTACCGTGTGTTTCTTACAGTGCTCTTTCACAACAGAAAGTTTTCAAGTTGGTATCTTTTTCCCCGCACTGAAGGAAAAACAAAACAAAACATAAAGAAATCAAGCTTCCTCTAACAATCAAAACAGCAAGAACAGTCACAGTAGTTTTCAATCCTCAGCTTGCAAGTAATAGGTTTTCCCCTTCTCTCCTGGCTTTATTAGAGTGATTCCATTTCCTTGTCAAACTGGATATCCACTTTTGAAAAAGCAGGCTGCGTTTGCTTGAGGCTCTACGCAGGGAGAGTAACATCCCACAAGAAGCTTTCTCATACGGTCAAAGCTGACGACCTACTGCAATAATCTGGAGATTAAAATGAAATACCATTCTTGTGAAGTCTTTTGGGATTTCCACTTTTCTTTGAGTGTAATAACTATCTGAATGAGACGGATCCCCTGAGGTATAAGCGTATCTCTACCGAGTTCAAAGGACCTATGTGGATTTATACAATATACAAATTCAGCCCCCTTGATTTTTTATATTATTTTAAAATGTCATGAATTTTCTAATGAATACCCTTTTTATTAATTGTTCATCTGCGTATGGTTTTCCCTGTCACAAATGTATCTTTAACTAAACCCCCATCTCTGAATTTTAGTGCTCTCTTCGTGATTACAAAGCACAAAGAAATTTAAGTCAGGACGATTTGGAAGTTCTTCAGTAGCCAGTCTCCATACCTGGAAATTTAAATCTGCAGATATTCCATTTCGTATTTTATCAGTGCACTCACTCACAAATGTACTCCAAGTAAATCATTGTGCTTGTGCACTGAATTTTAATATACATCAGTATACTGCGCCGCTCCTCGATGCGGGTGAGGCAGCCTGACGGGCTGGCAGGTAGAAGTTAGGCTGGCACGTGAAATAAGGGGAAATCATTAATCAGAGGTGAACCCCCAAAACATGGGTCTATGGTATTGTTCAAAATATTTCTCACTCTAGAGACAGATTTCTATCAGAATAAGATCTTTGTTTCTTTTAAAGAATTTCTATTTGTGGCCTTTAAGGAACCTGCAAGTCCATCAAATGTGAGAGAAAGCAAAACATTTACCAGATCCCTACAAACCCCCATCCCCTCCCTCCTCTCCACAAGCAAACACTTCACGTATTGGAGACACAAAGGTAGAGAACTCCATTCAGTTTGGGTGTCAGGCTTAATTTCAGTGAAGCAAAATGAATCCGTAGAAAGTTGTATCGACCGCTTGCTTGAATTTCAGTAACAAACAAACAAAAAATTGTTCTGGTTCCATTATGAAAACATCTCTCTTGCTTCTGAAACAGGTCCATTTTTATACAAATGATACAACAAATAACAAATGTGGGTATGGTAGCAAGGATAAATATTTGTCTTCAACTTTCTTCTGGCCAAATAGTGGAGTGGCATTAATCAGGAGATGGGTTTTTTTGCCTGGTAACTACAGAGCATCCTGGTTATTCAACTTGTTTGTGCTTGGCTGGAAAAGTGGCCCTTTGACCTATGGACTGGCAAGCACATACATGCATAACAAGGCAGACAATTACCCTTGTGCTATAGCTGCATTTCCACTGAATTTCTAGAACATTTGTAAACAATTCTGGGAGAGGCAACCAAGGAACCTTTGGAAACTAAAAATTATAGACCAGTTTAACAATCCATTTAGCAATAGAGCGAACAGTGTAATTGCATGTGAATTCTTCAATTCAAATGTAAATTAACATATAGAGAGCATACTTTAGAGATGCAGATGCAAGTGGTTTGCTTATTCCATTCTGTTTATATCCCAGTTAAATATATCACAAATTTAATAAAATAAAGGATGTCCCTGGCTAAGAACTAAATGCAGTTGGATCCAAAACTCCTGAAAATGCATGTATCTGATAAAAATAAAATCCAAACACATGAAAAAAATATAGGAGCTGAAATCTACCAATATTTTGCCTCAGAAATATCAGAGACATCAGAAAACAAGCTTGGAGTCATTGGCTTCCCCCACCTGCTAGACAGAAGCACAGGGCAGATCTGGAAGCTGTATGAGCTTCTGACAACCTGACATAGTCGCAAAGTTTTGCAGTTATATCCCTTAAAATAAAATGAAGACAATTACTGACCAGGTTTACCAGTGACCTTCCGCTAGCAATGAAACTAAAGAACTGAATGCCTGCAGCTCCCTCAATTTCCTTAGAGTTCATGGATGCAGTGGATGAAGTCTGTTCCAAAATCAGAATATACATTTTACATTACAGGATTTTAAAAGTACGTCCATGAAAATAATTTTTTTCCTTTTTGTTACTGCACAATAGAGTGACAAGCCCTTGCCCTTATACATTTCCCACCATTACATTATTTCAGCCTGTTATTAATAGATCAAAAAATTATTCATAACACTGCTTCTCCAAAACTCCTTGCAGTGAGAAAGTTGGTGATGCTACCAAATTTGCAGTCAGAAGAAGAGCTCGAGTAAGCGTGTGACCTCTTATAAGTTGCGAACATTTGCAACAACAGATCACCACCATTTTCCCAGGTAAAACCTCCAGCTAAAAAACTCAAGATAAGAACAGTACACTTGCTTGAATAACGGATATAGAAGTTTATCAGGAGATCTAAAAAAGGTGCAACTGTAATCGAGGGATTTGTTTTCCCAGCTCTCAGAATTTTTGTGAAGTATCTTAAATTTAAAGAGGGAGGGACACTGAGGAGGTATGTTTCTGCATTCAAAGGGTGTCCTTTGTAGATAGGACATTATTGCTTTTCAAGGAAAACACGTGTACTTTAATTCGAACAGAACATTGACATTGATTTCTATTAGGCATTCAGAATAAGCTTGGTTTGTCCCAGAGATGTACATTATCTTGAAATTTTTCATTACTTCATGTTAATTTGTTTCAGTACTCAAGAAAAAAAAATAAACAATTCCAACTGTGTTTATTATTCTTTTGATAGCTATTTTAACGGTCCTGTGTACTTAAAAAAATAAACAATCAAGAAACAAAAACACAAAAGGAAGAACTTCCACACCAATATGCAATTAAACCATGAACCTCACTGTCATAAGAAAGTTCAAATTGCACATACTACCCAAAATCAATACATATAGCAAATCTTTCCTGCAGATTGATGTCTGATTCATATCAAGCAGCTTGTCTGCATATGAGAAGACTGACCTTTAAGACAAGGAAGAGAGAATCAGATATTAACAAAAAGGGTTTTTATCCAGTGTGATGGTTCTTGCAATGGAAGTTTCATTATAGAAATCTAATATGGTATATGAAAAGTAAGATTTCTCAGGGAGAAGTTTGCACGGAAATAATTACATTTTTCATGATTTTTATATTTTTTGGTAAGGGAGAAATAACTTTCTCTCGTTCCCTCATACATCAAGAACCTTGAGTAAGCTTCATTTCCACCCCAAAATAAAGCAAAGCTAAACAGAAGGGATTCCTTCATTTTGGACAGGTATCAGCTTCCAAGGACTGTGGGCATTTACTAAGACACAGTTGTTTTTATGTGGCCAACTTAATCATAAAGATATTAGAGACACACGACCTGTTGAGGTATTTAGGTGGCCAGCTCTGTCAATAAGAATGGCTCATTGAGAATTATCCAGTACATAGCTATAGAAAAACTGTATAAAAACAAGTGTCTCCTATAAATAGTAATTTACATTTTTTTCTCTTTTTTTCAATTTCTTTGCTCTGCAAAATTGTGAAGATGTTGAGAGATACATCAACTGACGCAATAAAATGTTTTGTACTGAAATATCAAAAAAATATAGGTCATTTTAGCACGGTTCGTATTGAAACAAAGCAGTTTGGGTTTGTGGTTTTGTTTTTTTTTTTTTACTTTTGGACAGAATACTTAAGTGAAAACTTGAATAAGTTGGCTTTTAAGCCTTTAAGAACAAGGCAAAAAGGACAGCAAAGCCGATTACCTTTGAGAAACGTGACTGAATGTACAGGAGCACAGTTCAAAATAAAAATATCTGATTTATTCTACTTTGTAAAGCATCTATTTAAAAATAGTCACAAATGGATGCCATCCTAGATGATACAGTAAAGAAGATGACCTTTAAATATTTTTTTTCATGATGTTCTTGCATTCCTTTTAAATAACTTCAGTACCATGCTTTGTCTGCTTTCCCCTCAAGAAACCAAACAAAATAAAACCCAGTTTCCACTCCCCGCAAGTATTTCTGGCGTTTCACCAGACGCAGCTTTTGCAGGCTGATCTTGTACCCAGGCACATCACGACCCTTTTCCTAATCAGCTAATTATGCCCAGGCACATCTCGATTCTCATTCCACCATTTAACTCTGGAAACGTGCTCTCCCACATTCACGTAGTTAGAAATCTGCTGGTTTGTGGCTGTATCCATAAAACTTGCAAATGCTTATATACTCCTAAGCCCCTTCAGACTGAGTTTAATGAAATTAAATTCCTTTAGGAGCACAAATTCCCCTCACTTGCTTTGCTTCCATTTCTATATCTATGCTGCTTGAGTACCCAGCTTTGATTTTAGTGCTAGCAAAAATCAGCCTGAAGTATGTTAAGTTTCAGAGAGATTAAAAGGAAGCATGTTACAGCAAGGATGGAGTGCTACAAATTAAAAATATCTTGGTAGTCAATAGCAAAATCCCAATTTCTTGCTGATCTGGGATAAAACTACTGATACGTAATAAGAAACAATATTTTGGGGGTTCGGTACAGGGTCTAAATTACCATCTGTTTCAGGCTCAGCTCCTCTCTGGTTTTATCTGAACTTCAGTTAGGTGGTGAGGAGCCTGGGAGCCGGCTGCTGCTTCGGAGAGTCACAAAGAAGTAACGCTCTTCCATTCCAGCAACAGCATCCAGCAGCTTTGAACTGTAGTGATGAATTTCTATACCTGTTTCTTGCTGGGTTTTTTTCCTAGTTGCAGGAAGAAATGAGACAAAAGCACCACCACCACCCCTCAAAAAAAAAAAACAAAAAACCCAACAAAAACCCCAAAACCAAAAAAACAAACCCAAAAGACTTTGCTGCTGACTTTGCAACAGTTTATGAATCTCTCCTCACAGACCCTTTCTCACAAAAGCTTTGTAGTTTTGCATTTCATGCATTGGTCATGGGGAGGGGATGAGATGTATTAAAGTAATTTCACCACCTATTTCATAATGCAGTCACGAGCTCATAGAAGGCAGCTTCTCATAATAAAAACCTTATTTATATAAGCATCAAGAGGTGAGCCCCCGTTCTTGTTATTCAATGGTTTTGGTGCACAAGGAGATGATACATTTGCTATGTAACAACTATGTTACTCTTGCAAATGTTTTTTCTTTTAAATGAAAGCCAACTGCTTAAAAAGTAAAAAAAAAAAAGTCAAAATAGGTCTGTGTTTATCCTTATTTTTATTACGTTGTGAAAAACAAAAGAGCACGTGCGCTATCATTGAGCTTATTACACTCAAGTCACATTTTCAGGCAGACACAGGGAGATGGCAAATTATTTCACCTCAGATGAGCGGCTATATCCTCCCAGCAGATAAAGAGCCAAATTTTGGACAACAGCCCAAACTCCTGTTGAATAAATGAAACAAAATCTGCTCGCTCAAAGTTTAAAAGAAAGGATCCTGTCTTGTATGACATAGTGAAACTAATGAAGGGTGATGCCTGAGCTGGGACAACCTTCTAAGGATTAACATCTACTGAGGCTTTTATTATTTTAGTGAAAAAAGAATAAAAGTAGTCTGTGTAAAAGAGCATTGTACAGAATCTCTTTCAATGAGTTGTGTTCCTGTTGTTTCGGCCCTGTAAAGTGTTTTTAATCTTCAAAGCTGACTATTTGGCATATCTCATAATAACAATTTATTTTAAAAGGCCACACAAGTATATACAATACACTGTTATTTGCAGAACTGTTGGTTTTTGCAAATTGTTGCTATTGCATTCAGGATTGATTTATAGACAGAGGAAGACTGCCAAAACAGACTTTGTACTACTATGCTGATTTCAGAGTTACTCTAAACTGGTGCATTGAAGAGCAGAATCAGATTACGTAGATAGAAAATTATACTTCTTTTGGACAAGAAAAGGCTTGCAAACACTAAATGTATTTGTATTTGAAAAGGTATTTGCGCAGGAATGAAATTTTACACCCAGAAAAAACCTACACTACAAAAAAAATTAGGAGTATGACACAAATAGCAAAAGCCAAGATATAATTTTAAGTGCAAAACACTATAGCGCTTTCTTCACAATATGTGAGTTGAACAGTTTTACACGTTACTTACATCAATTGCTCTATTAGTATTCGAGAAGAGCTCAGTTTCAGGACAGGGGCGATATGCATTTCAAGCTAAGAAACAAAGCCTTGGAGAGATACTACTTGCTTCTATTATTTGTCACCAGACTTCTCAGTATGAATATTTCTATTCATGCTTTCAAAAGGAAAATATCCTGAAAGCAGACAGTACAATTTGCTTTCTTTTTTCAAGTCTTAAATTCAATTTTCTTATGTATCCTCCTCTCAGGCAGTAGATCAGCAAGCCGGTTTTTGTTCAAATGCATCCAAACCTCTTTGCTGTTTTATCCCTCTGGTGAGACAGTGCAAGCGTGTAAGGAGGTGGCTCCGTACTTCCCTAGGTGCAGAGTCTAAGAGGAGTCAGGACATAATTTAGAACATTTCCCACCTGCAGTAATGGGGAAACAAGGAGCAGAGACTGAGCTCAGGCTAGGTAAACAGTACAACAAGTGGATCTGGTAATAGCATCTGGTACAAGACCTACTGGTTTCACTGGGTTTTGAGCTGACGGCAGTGAAGGTAATTCTAACTCCAGCAAAAGAGACTAGTTTGCATCTTATATCTCACAAAGCTCTTTGGTGTTGCTTGCAAGCTGTCACAAATTTTGCAAGTTAAATTTGTAGCTCTTTACTGACGAACTGTATGCTGATGTGCCACCTATATGACACCACAGCAGCAACACTCTCCTTACCTGCTGCGTGGGGGTCAGTTCCATACGCGGTTAGGCAGAGCCAGCTTTTGAAACCCATAATGTCAGCAGCTGCACACTCCTCTTGCAAGAAAGTGGACGAATGAAGGTAAAATAGAATTCCACTTCTTACTAAAACACCAACTGTTATCACTTGTTTTCTTTTGAAAGAAGACTTACAGGTGGGGAAAAAAAAATGCTGAAATATCTTCTACAGGGCTGAGAGTTTATCAGTGGCCTTTCTTCAAGTTAGCTGCTGAGTCACTGTCACATAGAGCCATCAGGGCTGGTGGTGACAAACCTGATTTCAAGTGCTTTCCACCCAGCACTAATGGTGGCAGACCTTAAATTCGGCACGGGTCCCAGCACTGAGCTTCAAGACGCTGCAAATGAGTGCAGAGTGGTCTTGAGAAAAGAAAGGGCTTTTGCTTTCCAAAGGAAACTGTTTGGGATCTGGAATCGCAGTAGATTTCCAACCAAAAATGAGTGACTTGGTAGACTGGAGATGAAGCGGTCAGGATACCTCACAGAAGCATATGTATGAATGCATTTGCCTCTTTTGATGCACTGCTTCTCTGGCCAGCTGTTCTCCATACTGAATGCCTGGCAAACTATTTTCATAACATCAGGTAACATTAGCACTTAATTGAATAGGGTTTCCGAATCAGAAGATAAGCAGGGAAAATATTTGCTGTTAATAGATGTTTTAGAGTTATCAGGAGGTATATGCTTTTGCAGCAGCAGACGTGATTCTTTATCCATTTAGAGTCATACATTCAGTTAAAAAATTAAAATAATACATATAAAAGCTTGAAATACTTAATTTCTGCTTAATTTCATTTTTTCTCAGAACACTCTAATGATCACTCACCATGTAGAAAAAAAAAAAAGTGACATATTCAGTTACATAGAGGCATTAACATCATGGTACATTTACTAAGCCAGCTATTACAACAGAAGAGCAGATGAGTTTTTTCTTCCACAGCTACATCATACCCTAAATCCTTCTCTAATCCATGACTGCAGCCTGAGAAGGTCCCTGAGCGTTGCTGTTTTGGACCACTTATACTTGAACACTGGAAAAGCCTAAAGACACTTTTGTTATATACAGTCAGTACGGTTCTTCTTATTTTCATCTAGTCCAAATCAAATAATTGCCATAAATCCCTTCACATTTTATATGCCGCTGTATTACAAAGAATCAAAATGAACCCTCAACATCTTTATAAGATCTGTAGATTAATATGAACTGTAGTGGTTTTTAAATCATCTTTATGAATAAGAAAGTTATCTAATGTGTGTAGGGTTAAATGGAGCTCATATTCAATAAGTAAAAGAACAGTCAGGTATCTGAGGGTCCTAACTAATGAGGAAACCCGCTTTAAAAAATGCAGCTTTCAAAGCTCATGAGTTCATGAGATTTTAATTAAAGTGATCTGCTGTTAATTTAACATATACCCTAGATACTCAGGTATTGAATTAAGCAGATTTGAGGATGTGATTTTCTTTTTCTTTTTTTTTTTTTTGTAATTATCACTATTCTTCTAAGGGCATTTGCATTGCTGTATTAGATCTGCTCCACATGGACAGTGTTTTTAAGAGCAACAGAGCTAGATTTATCTTGTTGCTCAAGGCATGGGCTCAATTATCCCCATTCTGCTGGGCTTGCAATAAAATTCCCAAAAACATTTTTAGACTATTTTGCTGGGCTTAAGTTTGATTTTTTAAAAAACCCTTCAAAAAACTAGGAAAAAAAAGGAAAGGTGGCCTTTTAATAACAGAACACAATTAACTTTTCAGGTGTCTCAAAATATCCTTTTTGAATGTTGAACAAAATCAGTAAAACTCAAAATTTTCAACTTCACTAGAGTTTGCAAAACGCTGAATCATAGGTATTGCAGCGGGAATTGCTGGGCACTGATAAAGTGTGAAACCTTTGCCAAGAAATTTGTGGCACGTGAAGGTTTTCGAATTTCTCCCAGGTTTAGAGGCAGAGGGAAAGGGAAAAGGCTTCTCATCTTATATTTCTGGGTGGCCCTCAGCAGTACAGGCAAAGGAATAAACTGCTCAGTGGCACTAGGAAATTACTACTTAAAAGCCCTTCTTTTTTGTGAGGCAGCTACCTGAGCCTCAAGGGTGATCCTTAATACCTCCTGTCTAGGCAGCAATTCCATGTTACTCGCATAGTCGTTTTCGGAAACCAGCAACCTGGCATTAAAACTCCTGTGCCAATATCCCGGGAGCAATCAAATTTCTCTCACTGGTAGAGCTCGTTACTCCACTGTCTGTACATGTTCATTAGCTATAAAGAGATCACTCTTTGATCACAAAAAATGATCAATCTATTCTTGGTCATACAGAAATAATTGACTGAATTTTAAAAGAGACAGAATCAATAGCTATAGGAATGTATACTTCCCCAGCTGATTAAGGATGTACTACTTCGCAGCTGATGCTTATATTTAAAACTTGAAATCATTCAGTATTTAGCATCTCATGAAAATCTATGAGAAGTGAGAAAAAAAATCAAATATTAAGAAAATAAAATATACAGAATTTACCATAATTGGTACCTTTCTCCTTGTGACTAATAGGTAGCTTGTACAAGAGCTATAACCATTTTTTATTGTATCATTAAAGTTTCAAACAAAACAAATCCAGAGAATACTATTAAGATTTCATTAGACATTAGAAAGATGTTTGGGAGAAGACCTGGGTTTTGTTTCAGTTTATGTCCCATCAGCTCTTGAATTTACACATCTACTCTTGGAGTGTGGTCCGGAAATGTCCCAATGAATTTGTAATGCTGGTGGTTTCCTGCGACACATGGCAAGCTCTTTAATCCTAACTCTAAAATAAACTTGTTTGAATTGTGTGACTAATCAATTGACACCGTTATCCTTAAGACAAATACTCTAGGCAGACTTCCACCAACATTTCTCTTTTCTTTAATAATGAATTCAGAATAAGTGTTTTCACAACATCTCCTCATTATTAATCAGGCTTTATCTCTATCCATATCTGACAAGAGGACAGGAGGAGTGGTAAGACAGTACCACAAGTATTGACGTATCCTCTGAGAATACGACAGATTAATTATTTTATGCCTTTTTATATAGCTATTGTAAAGATAGTGTTTTTCTTCTTCATTTGCTGCCATATAATGGGACATCACTGAACTTCCCAAAATAGTCTTCAGTCTTATTAAAAGTTTGTATAAGTTCAAGGTTCACAAGTATATGAGTTTAGGTTACTGCCTACCTACACAATAATATAGGTATGCATATTCCATTTCAGCTGCTGTTTTAAAAGCCAGTCTGTTACAGACTGCCAGGACTCTTCCGATACATTTATATACCGGCTAGCGATTCTCACACCTTCTGTAACTTTTATTTGCAGAACTTCTTTAGTGTCATCAGCAAACATCAGTAACTACACCGTCCACTTCCCTCCCTGACTGCCAGACCTGCTGCTTGACAGTAATTTTCTACAGCATCTGGCTTTATATCTGCATAAAGATAAAACAGAAAAGCTACATTAAGATTACTGTGGGGTTTTTCCCCCCAGGCTGGTTGTGTTTGGGGTTTTCTCCCCCAATTCAGACAATGTTACTGACCTAGGAAGTTCCAAAAAATGAGGTAGAATCAGATTAGAAGTATGCTAAAACATGGAAGTCAGCGATACAGTGTAGTGTATGTTAACCTGGAGACAAAAGATTGAAGCTGAGAAGTGACTACCTCAAATACTCTTACTAATCCATTTTTAAAAGTACATCAGAATGGCAAAATACAAAGGCCATAGGCAGACACCTACACATCCTAGATAGATATGTGAAAGGGAGACAGCATTAATTTTTATTATACATATAGATAATAAATAATGTTAGTTCAATCACTGTATACTTGCAAAGTAATGCTGTTTGTTCTATATGGTAGTAGTCCTCAAAATGAATTTCACTGTAATGCAATATATATATCCAGTAGCAAATACACATATACTAACTTGTTAGTCAGAATCTATTTATACCTTCAAAAGGCATTCTGAGACATCACCTCCAACAGTAACCGTAAATCATTTTATGCTAATATCGGTTTACACAGTTCTGACCTGTATTTAACTCAGCATATCTTAACTTTCCAAACATACACACAGTATTTTTTCTTCAAGTCATTAATAACAAACCAGTCAACAACCCTTGGGATCTATGCACAGAAAGAGCCACACTGGACAGCTACACTTTTAAAGGTGTTCCAGGTTTTCTTCATGATGAAACAACCTGGCTCAAACTATGATATCAAAATATGATATCAATCATAACAAATCTGTTCTCTCCATGAATAATATAAACAAATATTTTTTTTTCTTATCGCTTAACCAACGTATATAGTTTATACATCATTTTTCACAATTTTGTTTATTTTCCTGAGGTCTCTTGGGTCACATTGTTATCTGGAATAAAACGACACAGCTTCGTTGACGCCAGTGCAACAATGTTATCTAAACCCACCTTGAAAGATTAATGATTATTTTTTAAAAAATATGTTTTGTCGGATGTCTTTCATTTCTTTTTTACTAACTTTTAAAGAAAACCTAGTAGGCATAATTATCCTTTCAATAAGCAGTGTAGGCTTGATCTTCTCATATTGTTTTCACGCCACTGTTATGCAATATTTAACTTTAATGAACCTCTCATTCTATTTCACATCCATTTCTGGTGAAGCGTGGCAGTTTACAATTCCCAAAGACTTTCTAAATTCCCAATATACAAAAAAAAGCCAAACCAAACAAACAGAAAAAAACCCACTATTTCAGCTACTTTTAGAAACACTTGCTGTTAATTTACTTGATTGATTTTTCAAGATTTATGACATATCCAAGTATAAATTCCTTCTGTTTTCTATCGGAACCTCTAATGAATACTATCTGTGGCATAATGCATATAGCAAACCTGAGGTAAAGCACACTGGATTTGATGAAACTTTTATAAACACCATTGCATAACAGAAGGATAGGAAATGGGTGAGCAGGAAGCAATATTTTTATACTTCAGATGATTATGTAGCTTACCAGATTTCAAAACTCAGAAGCTTCTCTTACTGTTCAGGTATTTTTAATTATTCTTTTTATGAGAAAGACATTACACGTGCTTAAAATGAAGTGTTCGTACCTTAACTTCCCTTTAGCTGGGAGCTGGATATATTGATTAATAATCCTCAGGGAATTTTAATTCTCTGCCTTTTTCATCATATGTAAATGTTGACCAGTTACAAAGTAAATCTTACCGAGAGAATCTCAATCTGTGGGAGGTTCCTAGATGAGATGTGAAAAATGAACCTTTTAGTAGGTGAAGTTAACTGTGCTAAGCAGGAATTCTGTAACTGGCACCAACCCTGCCACTTCAGCTGTGAAGCCTGCTCCACATTCCAATAAATCAGCTATACATCTCTTCTCGTTAGCTCATCCTGAGAAGTTCCTTCACATCATCAGCTGCATTGATTTACCACCCTTTGAAAAGGACCTGAGCTGGTAGCAGATTCTAGCACCTGAGATCGCATTCTTGTAACAACTAACTGAAAATATACTACCTGAAAGTATTAGCAAGGGATATTTTTATTATTATTTTTTAATTTTGTTTTTTTATGGTGTCTATAAAGCAGTGAAAATAAGACAAGTAAGACTTGTAGTGATGATTTCTGTGTTGGTAACTTAGACTTTGTTACCTGAAATAGCTTTGGTTTATCTATACAAGCTCACCAGTATTTTGCTTTCTGTAATTAGCAGTCATAACCTAGAATTATTTGCTAGAACTTCTGGTTTGATTTTGTTTTGATTCACTGAAGATTGAAAAATAACACAAACAATTCACAACTCTTCATTTATATTCTATATGTGAAACTAAATATCATTTCTCTTCAATGTCTCATTGAAACCAAAGCTCTTCACATGAACAGTGAATACAAAACAACAACAAATAAGAAAAAGAGTTCCTGGTACATCTGTGCAGTATTTTCAGAGGCAAATTTGATTTTAAATTCATTGGAGAGAGAACTGCTCTCTTGGGATGGTCTCAAGTTCATTTGTCATTGGAGCAAGGAAAAAAAGAACGAAACAATATGAATATTTTTAGCCAGGTTATTTGCCAGTGCAACTCAAGTGTACTGAATCTATACATGCTAATATGTATGTGCGTAAAAATCTAACTGCAATGACATGAGGAAAGATGTAGCAAAATGAATTGTAAAGTTGCCTTTATTGTAATGGTATGATCAGGCAAGGAAACCTTGTCATTTCCATGCTATACCCCTACAGATTTTTGGTCATCTGCAGGGCTACTGAATTTCATTGTAGGAATACAAATTTTACAACAAGCAAGAACATCCACCACACTATGGGTGTATCATGAATGACACACTACCATATGACCAGAGTACCTGGAAGCCCTACTGCAAGAAGTGTTGAAAAACTTTCAACAATGATGCGTGTAAGCAGATACAGTTGAGCCAGCATATATAAACAAGAGGGATGTAGCTCATCACACTGCATAGGTCATGGCTAGGCAGAACGATTGAACGAAAAGAAAGGTAACGGTGTTGCAAAGGCTGTGAGACACACACACAGAAAGCTCTTAACACACAGGACAAAAATCTGAATCAGCAGATGGAGAAGCTCTGTTATCTCAGCTGAAGGTAACCCCATATGTTCTCTTTCAGACAGTCTCAGATGAACCCAACCCAACCGATAAAGTTCTAAACCCTTCTTTTATTTATTTCTTATCTCTCTGCTGAGATCTAAATATATGTGTATATATATATATAAATAATCAGTGCAAATATACTGAAAGAAAAAAGTGAAAAAGTGTAAGTTAAAAAAAAAGTTAGCTAGTGAGTTGCTAGTCTCACTAGTATTTTTCACCATGGCAGTTCATACCCAAAGATAAATTTTCCTGGAGCAAAATTTTCAAGGAACCATGAGTGACCTCACCTTTTGAACACTTGAGCTGCTTTTTAAATTAGGACTTGTAACCTTTAGCATTTCAAGTTTTCAGAAAATCTTAAAGTCATCTTGAACAATTAATTTGGATAAATGTATCTTTGAAAAATGTCATCTGTTTGAGGTGAAGGTGTCTTTACTGTATTCCCAATAGTAATGCTGGTATAGTAATCTTCAAGAATGTCTATACAGAAGACTTTCCTCTAAACATAAGCACTTTCTCTGAAAACAGGGATGACATTGTAGTTTCGATGAAGCAAATAGAAATTTTATCATTGTTACAAAGATGAGGATTTTATGCAAAACGTTACCCTGTCAACACCTATATGTCTTTCCTGCACTA
Organism: Ibycter americanus; assembly: GCA_035590275.1. Lineage (NCBI taxonomy): Eukaryota > Metazoa > Chordata > Aves > Falconiformes > Falconidae > Ibycter > Ibycter americanus. Next base: position 32,128,838 of record JAVJGI010000035.1, on the reverse strand, counting down.
ATCTCCATTTTACCTCTCCTGCTTTTGCTAAAATTCCTATTACAGAAGCTTCTTGGGGAAGCCTTCATGCTTCATAACAAAAAACCCCCTCAGAATCAATTAATTCAGGTGGATAAATTTCATGTATAGAGCTGAATCCAGAGAGAGTGATAGGGCAAGAGCTTAGTGAGACATGTCATGTATCAGGTATTAGAATTCTAGTTTTCTGGTACCACAGCTTCACCTCTTATAGAAGAACGGGGAAGAACAGTTTTTCCAAGACTTTTTTAGGAAATGTTACACAATTTGAAATGTCCAGGCTACTCTGTGTGAAACCCTGTTAAGATGTTAAACTTTCCCACTCAACTTTCAAAGATATAAGAGCTCTCTACATTGACACCATCATTTAATGTTCAAGATCCTGAGCAATACTGGTAAAAGGCATATTCTGTTCCTGAATAATGTGGCCTCTTTCAGCTAAACTGCTTGGTTTTAAACGCTTGTTTTATCAAGGGCCATAGGGTGGTTCAGACTGGAGGGAACTTCATCAGGTTATCTGTCCCATCCTCCTGCTCAAGGCACGGTGATTTGCAGGAGCTCAGCTCGTACCGATATCTCTACATACACATACTTTGCAGTACACCTTACTGAGTCCATTCTGCACTTCTAACCTGGAATCCTGTAATAATTTTCTTACTACACAGGTGTGCACTGTTATATTTGAAAAAGGAATAAAAATTAAAATTCTTCACAGTTTTCCTCATTTAAAAAATGGTATTGCTGCAATTAGCATATTATAAATCATTTATTGGAATACATTGGGATTAATTACATAGCCACTTGAATTTTAAGACAGGGTTTTTTTCCTGTTGTGATACACTTTCTTCTATGCAATGAAAACCCGGATTTAGCTGGTAGTACACTGTAAAATCCAGAGGGCTTTGCTCTACTCTCAGTATTGTCATACGAACCAAAATCCCATTGCACCTGGCAAGGTAAGCCAGTTAGATCACCAAGCTGTTGGTATGTTTTACTGGATTTTTAAATATAAGCAAATAAATATGGATGGTGACATGAAGCTTTCTACTTAAACAGAAGATAATCAATGTGGGTAGCATATGAGTGACAGCTGCTGTTTGTTTTGACACAGGAAACACTTGTATTCATCATTTCGGGGGGGTGGGTGGGGGCAGGAGAATACTGAAGTTTTACAAAATCTGCCACACTCTATCCCACTCTTTCCTGTGAAAACCACAGTTTCGTAGCATTCATATTCTTAAGCAAGTGTCAATACATGGGATATTATTTTTTTCCATTGAGAACTATCTGTGCAGCAGACTCATTTGTAATAACTGACAGTGAAAAAGTAGCTCTTGAATGCATGGCATCATTTACCTGCAACATATTCCTGTCTCAGAGACAGACTGATGCTCTGTATGGCAGTTTTCCAAATAAATCTCATTCCATTCTGACTTGTAATCGTTGCATTTCTCTGTGCTGTTTATTAAGACTTGCTAAAAAAAAATCAATTATTTTCAGCAGAAGCCATGCTGTGTTCTGATTAGAAAGGAAATTGTAGAGGAATTAATGGTTTTGAGGTAATAAAACCAAAAATCATGTTCTATTGCATTAATCAAATTTTACTTTTTAAGACATAATTCAGATAATTAGTCAGTTGTTACTGGCTGCATTCAGTGCAACCACTGTTGCATCATTTATATTAAAAACAAATATGTTTTTAATAAATGATGGCATTTCAAAGCCTGACTAGTGACAGATAGTTCTATTAGCAATTGCAAATAGTTGAGTAGTGATAAAGGGAAGTGCAGTAAAGACTTTGGGTGAAATTGCCCCTCTTCACAGAACGAACAGCACTCCACTTATGGATCACTGAAGTGTTGTGCTTCAGTCCCTCAGCGCCTGTGATCTGTATTCTCCATATACCTCCCAATATGCGTGAGTTTTATACAACGCTTTCAGCCTATCTACCTCCGTAAATTGTGACCATCTCCATAGCCAACTAGCAGCAAGAACAAAAGTATACTGAAGCAGAGGCACTGCAATATGTATGATGAATATTCAGGATTTGTTGGAAATTGAAAAGATAATTTTCCAGTGACTTCAGCAAGTTTGGGGTAAGGGTCTTTTTTTTAAACCTTACACTAAAATGTCATTTTCCTATTTTTTATATTTTCACCAATTTCTAGAAAAGCAAAAATTCTAAAAGAGAGGGAACTGCTTTTTAAAACATGTCTTGTTAAAGCATTTGTAATAGCCATGTAAAAGTGCAAAAAGCATCCATAGAGAAGTGGGCATAATTCTTACTCTGTATTGGGCACCGGCAGGAGCTCAGACAGAGGTACCGCAGATTGCTGGAAGAAAAACCAACCAAACAAGCACGTCTGCATGAGCAAATGTATGTTCATAAAGAATCTGCTAGCCACGAGGTTATGGCAGTCAGGGACAGCCAAACCTGCTGCTTTATCAAGAAAGACGACATGAAAAGGCTTTCCTATGGATTTACTCTGGGTCCAGCATGTAGCTAGGTATGTGCAGAGGGAAGTATTGTTTAACCATGTAAACTAAATGGAACAGACTAATTAAGAATCAATCCTATCTGTTTAGAAATTGATTTCTACTCAAGGTAGAGTATTTGAACCTGAATCCTTCACGTCGCACCAGATACCTGCTGGACCATAGAAATTATATTTGATAATCTAATAATCTGAAGTGTAGCCTCCTCTGTTTCCGTGTGGACTGAAGTTTGACTGAAAACCACCTTCCCAACAACAACTAAGACCAAAAAATAAATAATAAAAAAAAAAAAAAGAAAGAAAAAAGAAAGTGTAAGAGTGTCAAGTTTTGATGACCTACGTCACTTGTAAATTTCTGAGCATTTTCCTTATGCTTCCAGATACCCACCATCACAAGGAGGGAGAGCAGCTTGCCTTCCCACCAAGGAATTCATAGAAACCAGCTGGAAAGATTCATTCACACTGCACGTCTTACAGCCTTCCTGAGGATACTTGCTTCCTAAGCTTCAATTCCCATTTACAGGAGCAGCAGGTCTACATCTGCCTTTCTGAACCAGTGGATGAGAATACAAATACACATTTTCCTTCAGCAGTTTTCCTTGGGTTTTTGGGTTTTTTTCTTTTCCACTAGCTGAGGCCTTATGATCTGTTTTGTATTATCCTGGCATAACATAAATTAAGAATTTATATGGCATGCAGAATTACTTGTCTAGAGGTGGATTCTTATGCCCTATACTTGTAACACATGCGGTGTTATACATTTGCACACTGCAAAGTACACATTGCACTATTTCAGTTCACCCTTGCCTTTATGAACTTGGTCAAACAAAGCACACTTATGGCACAAATACAGGGTTAAGGGGTTATGGCTGAGCCTCAGCTGCTCGTTGCTCCCCTCGGAAGGCTACTGCTGCACATCAGCTGGTATCGCAGCAGATAGGCAATCTTTGCCTGCTCCAGTTCTGTCAAGTGGTCTGAGTTTTTAAAAAAAAAACCAAAAAACAAAAACCAAACCACAGATGGGATGAGAGGGAAGCAGATGCATAGTTAAGCTGTCAGATCCAAAGGGTGATAAATTCTGCCTTACAAAGGCAGAGGGTACAAAGGAGACAGCCACAAACCACCCAAGGCAGTGATGTAGCGAGCTGCTCAGCTGCAGTCAGAATAGCATCTCTGACCACATCCTTAGACATGCACTTTTGTGTTTTTGCCACTAGATTTCTAGTCCTGTGTGAGAAGTTTCAGATTTGCAGTGCAAAGAACTGCATAGTTCACAAAGGTATAAAATACACCTAATACTATATCTGTGTCCATGCTACCAGTACGTCCTTTTGCCTTTTAAAAATTGTATTCTTAAACATGTAAACTGGGATTATTTGTAGAATAACGAATTAATCACCAGGGTGAACCGTGTTCACAGTACTGAAGTTATTGGAGCTATTACAATTTACAGCCGCTGAGACTTTGTCCCACTGTGAGTATGAACAACTTTTAGCAAATTATTGAACATCGTACAGAGAGAAAAGATAAAAGTTTCATTTATAAAACCAAAGAAGAAATACGTCTCATCTACTTTTCTAGACATCAGGAAAGCTTTCCAAACTGAAATGATGACTAAAATTATTTCCTGTGTTCCATGTCTGCTTCCCCTTGTGTATTAATTACTCTTCCATGCTTATCTGATACCAGTCTCCTTTTAAATCACTAATTAAATTATGAAATGTGGAAAACTATTTTTAAGCACAGAATTCTATTGTTTCATCAAGCTGAATTATCCCTTCCATATTCAAATAGGTGTTACCATGCATTGCAGATTTTAGGGTCTAAAATGGAACAAAAACTGAACAGAAAGCATTAACTCTCCCATTGCTTTTCAGAACAAAGCTTTATGCTCTGTTTGCAGTCTGTCTTAACAGTTACCCCAAATCACTTTCCTCTGGGAACTATCCTGATCTAATTAGTAATGCTGGAGCATGACCACAAATACAGCCACGTCAATCTCATCTGCATTCAAAACACAGGGAAAAGTCTGTTATTGGAAAGAAAGATTCCTTCTATTTCTTGTCCCTGCACAATTCTCCTCTGTCTCTACTCTGCTTAGCTACTTATTCTGGATGTTCATTTTCTTGTACCAAAAAGACCTCCATCCAAAATGTGTTCACGAATTACTCTTCTTCCACATGACCTTTCAAATCACGCTGTCGGACGCTTGCCCCAAATGAAGTGTGGGCACCGGCTATACAGTAATAAAGATAGTCTAAAGAGTCTTTCATTAGTATTTTTGCAAGATCATGTTGAACACATTGTAAGCAAGAGACTATAAAATACATCAAAAATAGTCTGAAAATTGTCCTAAGTGGAATCTTAAATCTACTTGAATGTACTGATTTAAAAATAAAATAAAAAAAAATCACCCATTCCTTGCTGTTTAACTCACAATGGGAAATAGACATGGTTGTACACCCATTCAGGCAGAAGGTCTGATCCTGCCTCACTGCCATTCAAGTGATCTACATCACATTTTGTATGTATAAGATACACAGCCTATATCCCAAACTGCAACATTAGGAAGTGAAAATTGTGCCAGCATCATATTCAGCAATACAAGCACCGAGCAAGGCACCTTTACAATACACCTCCATGCTGTTAGACGTCATTAAATACCTGAATTATCTCTTTTTGTAAAAGACCATGACCAGTTGTGGACGTTTTTTGGTGCTATGCTGAAGTATTTTAGCCAAACGTCAGCTCTGAAAAAGATTGCGTTTCCCTCCCTAAACTTTAATGTCATGAGAATATTTACAATGATAACTGAACAGACACAAAACTGGACTTGATTATGTCTCCATCACAGAATGAAAATTGAGAATTCTAAAAACAAAGTCTTCTGCGTTCAATTTTAGTCTTGTGACAAGAACTTTCCCTCTTGTGAAACCTAGCAAACAAGGGCAAATTCAGCATTTACATCGGATTCATTCTGGGCATGGTCAAAACAGCCTCTCATGGTAAATCTCACAAAGTGCAAACTCAGGTAGATCCAGAAAGATTTCTTTTCTAGCTCCTTGTACCAGTGAAATGCATACAAGTCTAAAAGTTCCCACTTAGTTTTAAAACTCACATAGAAGTTTCAAACTTCTGTGTTACAGTATGGCTTTGTGCACTCTTGGACCTACAACTTTTCATCAGAGTATCAAGACTTTGCATAACAATTCTTTGCACAATAATCAAGATTATAAAGAAATCAGCCAAAGATACTAAGAACAGTGGTACTGAACATAGCCAAATGTATCCAGTCTATATATATGCTGCTAATTTGCTATCTTCAGTTTTCAAACCATAAATTACAAGGAGTAGCCGTAGTTGTTCAAAGGGATGCTATAGATTTGTATTCACTGTACAAAGGTGGCCATATCTGCAGCATAAATGAAATAAACTCACGTACAAACTCATATGGAGCCTTCCTGACATATTTTCAGGTCGGCTGATACTCTCCCAGCTACTTGCCCTTTATGCTGGTTTCAACTTAAATGAAGAGGCTGGAGAATGACACTAATCCTTTTGCTTCCTTTTCAGTTAAAAAGGCAGAAAAAGTGAAAAGGAAGTATTTTACAAAGATCTCAGACATAGTTACATTGTATGTATCTGTAGTTGTACTCTACAATTGTACATTCTAATTAGGATTACATAGTAATTTTTTTTAATTGCCTAAAATATTTGAAAAAAAAGAGAAAAAAGAAAAGAAAAAGGTTCCTTACATCTATTTGACTGTCTCAAATACAAACATCCATTTTTTATGCTTAGTATTATAGCAGTACTAAAAAAAATGAGCCACACTCAGACACCTATAGTGGGCATGGAATATACCTACAATGAGATACTGGGCTGATTTAAAAACATTTAAGTACAAACACAGTCTTTAAATAAATAAAATGTAGATTAAAGTGTGCGCACATACATTTGCCTGTAATTCATTATATAGTTGTGAAAAAAAAAAAAAGATTGAGAAATAACATGGTGATGCGTGTAAATGTAGGAGAAGGGAAAGAGAATATAAGAGTAGAGCTTAATGCTGCTTTCTCTGCTTTCTCCAGAGGTCCCTGGTTATCTCCCATTATCCCTTCTTCTCCCTTCAATTACCTGCCTCTTCCTGCTAATGATTTGCCTTGGAATTATTTGACTGTGTGAGTTGTATAGAGGTTTATTTTCTGAAAGCAATACTGCTTAGAAGCAGTGGATTATCCTAGATTTGGGTATGCATACAAACATGCATACTTTATGAATGTCGGCGAAATCCTGGCCTCAAGATTCTGCCGTGGACCAGAAGAAGTTTAACTGATCAAGATTTCATTGACTCCCCAGTGGACTTCATCAGGGATAAATCTGTGTCAGGATTAGGACTTGAATACATAGTAGCCAAATGCCTTCTTGTTGCCTTTACTACCAAATAATCCAAACTCTATACAAAAATATTTTTGAGAAGCGAAACATTTGCATTTAGTACAGCAATTAACTTTGTAATATCAAGTCTAATTTTAAATCCCAGTTTTCAAGTTCTGCTTCTCAGTTTATTCACGGTAATTCTACTAACATTCAACGTGTGACCTGGCTTTGGGTTCCGCACATTCATTACCGTGAATGGGAAAATGTATCTCTTTAAAATTGCCTTAAAATGGTAATCTCTTTAAATCAATTATACACAGGCCTCTTGAGGTAGTTTTGCCAAATAAAGCAAACTTTCTCACGTGTTTTGGGAATTATATGAGACTAGTACTTACCTCCCATTCATTGTCTTAACTGAGAATGAAGGAGATCATAACCAAGCCTTCACTACGATCTTTCCAATCTTCTCGTGCAGGTGGTAAAACATGATTACTGCAGCTTCTAAAATGTTACTGTCTTCCTTGTTTTGGGAATTAATTCCAATAATATTGCTGTTACTCTTGCTTTTCATCTTTCTTCCGTTTCATATCCTCTCTATAAATCTCCCATCTCATTCAGCTTTCTACATTTCCTTTAATATTTCACTTCCACATCTCCCCGATCTCATGATGTTGGCTATTCAAGGAACGCATAAAAGCTTTATCATATGTGAACAATATATACCTGATCCTAACAGCGACTCTTGAATTATTAAATGCCCTTCTTGCGATTCCTGGTTATTTTTCTGAGATCTTCCAAAGTAAACACCTGATATGGGCCAGTTAAACCTGTGTAGTACAAGTGTTCTAAGGTTTATGATTAGAAACTTGTTCACTTTAAAAACTACTTTAAAAGTAAAGTGCTCTTTTTTGTGACTCTGAAAGACTCATTGCATTATACAACTATTAGGAAATAAATAAACGTTTGTAATCACATTTTTTAAAATGCATATTTGCCCTAAATCTCTTGCTACTTCCTCTGTTACTCTTTTGACTTGGGAAGTCTAAAATTTTATCACTCAGGCAATAAGTACATGTAAATAAATGGAGAAGTCTGGTCAGACTTATTTCTATGGTAGAACTTATGCAATATATTTATAGCATGCAGTCAACACAAAATTCTCATTTGAAACTACTTTCAAGTAGACTACTTGGATTCCACCCACCAGCTACCCCTCTTTAACAAATGTGCATTTTATTCTGCATTTAAGACTTTAAGCAAATTTCAAAGACAGTGATTCTGTCCTCTGATTTGAATGGGCTTTGGATCTAGTTCCTGCAGGGACACAATTAGGCATTTGAATAAAAATGCTCTCAAGTTCTGGACTGCTTGGGAGTACAAGCTCTCACTGAATATAAGAGAAGAGCATATATTCACCATTGTTTTCAGGAGCTTTGCTTCATATTCCTGAATTCTAAAACAGCATTTTTTTTTTTTTTATTTCACCATTTTACTAAATAATATTTACAAATATTTCTACAATGAAATGTAGTGTAGCTTTAAAAAAATTAGTATCTCATTTTTTCTACTTGTACAAGAATGTTTCCTGCTTAAGAGTTACATTTTAGGAAAGAAATTCTACAATGATATATTTACTGCAACATCAATTCAAGTCCCAAAGCACATTCCCTTGCAAGAAGGCATTACAATATCACATGGACTACATGCTAGAGCTCCAATAGGTCAAATCAATATGATGCAGCAAATGCAAAGCAGTTTCATTTGGATGCATGTAGAGTAGCCCAAAATATTTCATAGAAACAGAAACGTATAGTATCCTCTGGGCATCAGATAGCAAAAGCACTTATCCTGTCATTCTTTCTGTGTCCCTTGCACTTGCTTCAAACTACATATTCAAGCTTCAAAAGGAGAGCTCCTGTCGTGTCAGAAGATAAAAGTATTTCTTAATCTATGCAACTCATCTGCCCATACCACATTGTTTTACTTCAGGTCATACTGAACCACACCAAATTACAGGCTGTCACGTGGGTTGGCAATGTGCTGCGTCACATCATTAGCCAATGCAGACATTCAAACTGAGGACAGGTTTATATAAATGCATATGTACACAGAAAGATAACTGGATCTGATCTCCACTGCTCACCTAGCTGTGGTTTAGTTTCATACAAATGACTCTGGGGATATACAAATGCAATAGGAAAGATCCACGCACCGTTTGAACTTCCTTTGTACCTGTCTGACACTGACAACTTGCACAAAATCCAGCTGCACTGAAATAACATCGTATGTGTATCTAACTTTGCAAATTTCATTTTAATAATACAGACAAGCACAGGGATTTCAACTTTTTAGAGTCTTATTCTTTTCCACTTGTTGTCATGGATACATCTTCTCCTTTTTCCCTTTTCTCTCCTTCATCACATTTGACTTTTCGGTGTTGGTGTCCATGGTGACATCCTGCTATCAGTACACAATGCATGTCCCAGCTTCCACATTTTTATAATGGGCTCAGGTATTTAAAGAAGTTTCCCTTATGTGACTGTCATTATTGTATTTTAATCTCTCTTTACTAGCAAGAAAGGAAAAAAAAAATATCAGTTTCTGTGTACTTATGAGATATTTGCAGTTTTATTCACTTGAATAAACTCATGAGTTGCAACATCTTATTTTCAGGATGGCCTCTGGGGACAGCTGCCATACATTCAATCCATCACACAGGAAAACGAGGATGCAGAGCAATCAGGCAAGTGTTTATGCATCAAAATATAATTGCCTAAATTTCCAGAGATGCAGAACTTCAGAAGTAGACAGCGTAGGCAAGCAGGCAGTGCAAGAAATTTCAGAATCTGAGAAAACCAAGTTAAAGCATTTCAAAAATACACATTTCCTCCTGTAAGTCACAGTTCCTTCCAAATGATTTACCACTGTACATCCTGAGGGAAAGAAAACAAACCAAACCTCCAAAAGCCCTAGTACTAAACTGATGCACAGGATTTAACTATTTTATTACTTTCCCATTTATTAGACTCTTTTCAGAGGATCCAGCCTACACACTCAGTGGAGGGACAACCTACCACCTTGGACTGGCTTGAAGATGCTTCTTGCACGTTTATCTGATGCAAAGGTACACCCTGTAGCAATGAGTTGGGGTTTAAAAGATCTGTGCAGGATCATGTTGGCCCTGGCTTATTATAAGGACTAGACAGTTTTGGCTTACAAGAAAAAGATATGAAAAGGTTTTCCAATATGAATCTGTATACAATGGGCAAACTCCTGGCCCCAGAGAGTCAGTGGCAAAGCTTCCAATAGCTTCAATAAGGCCAGGATCACAAACAGCACTTCACATTTTCAGTCAGCGAAGTGTAGCCTGGACATACAAGCTCCGGGTTTACCAGAGCCCCAGTGAAGCTCTGAAAAACAAAGCAAAGTGAATCACTGTGCTGGGCTTTGCCTGGCAGGAGCTTTCAAACATTCCTATGAATATTTGGTGGTAGGGATCCTGGCATACTGTTGTAGTCAACACAAAGAAATAATTCAGATCAGTCTTGTTGTGATAAAGTAACCCAAATAAAAGATGTTTACAGCGGCATTAAATCATATTTGTCAGGGTACAAGTGTAAGAATTTTTAAGTTTATGGTATTCACAAGAAATGTTCCCTAGCGCCATAAATTGTAGAAATTCAGCCATGGGTACTGCGAATCACAGACTTGCTAGTTCATCCCTGAGACGCAATCCAGAAATGTCTCCCTAATTCCCTTCACTTCTTTTTCCATCTCCCCAGGAGACAGCTATTCTTACTTGCTTGCTCAGTACACTGAGATCTGAAAACTGGCTGCTAATTACCATGTGTTTCAATTTTCAGTTTAACTGGTGATCTGGGAAATCAAGCCATGGTCTCATATGTACAGTAAGATCAATAAGCTACCACCTAGACTGCTGAGACACAACATCAGTATTTGCTGTTATACAGTGCATCCACCCTTCGGTTTGCCTCTAAATTCTAACGATCATGCGCTGTTAAATTATTCAGAGTGTTTGGTCAAATTTACCCTATTCTGAAAAAAAGCAAAACAAAACAAAACAAAAAACAACCCCCAAACATGAAAGTGGACCTAGCAGCTATAGATAACTGATGCCAGTATACCTTCTAGATAACGTATAAAAAAGGGTATAATTATTTCAAAATGTGTGTTACAGATGATCTGGTTTCAACTTTTAAAAAGGGAGGAGGGACCAAACATGAATTATAGCTATTTCCTTATTTAAAAGCCAATAGATTCCCCATGCCACCCCACAAAAGTAAGCTATACAGATAAAAGAAAAAGCACTGAACAGATAAACTACATGGAAATAGGGTGGGGTTTTTTTCTCGTATGGGATGGTTAGTACAGATCTATCGAATGCAATAGAGTTAAGCAAATTCCCACAAGTCGCAACACAGACACCCTTCCACCATGTGTGTCCTCAGTAACTGGTATGTAACAAATAATAAAGAACCAAGATGAGGAAAAAAACATCGCTTTCGTGTTTAGTTTTCTATAGTTACAGAACAGCCTTTACATGTACTTAACGAAATACCTAGCTTTGGGAAGATATTTTTGCAGCTCAGAAATAGACAACCACAATAAATTTATATCTTGAATTACCTGCTTGGTTTTCCAGAAGACAAAAACCAAGAAGAAATAAGAACATTTACAAGGCAATACAAAATAGCACCCACATGGCTGGAGTGGAATTAAACTTGCAACAGACCAGATTTAACCAGGTTAAAAATTAAATACTATTACTGGCAAGCAGAATTTGCAAAGGACTGTAGTTATGGACCAAAAAGGCAGCTTAATCCATTTTTAGTTTCATAGTTTGTGAAACTGTCTCAATTTTTAAGGCATTTTCTGACATTACTCAATTCTATTATGATGCTTCAAAATTAAAACCCTTTATCTCTGTATCTACGCTAATGCTAAAATCTTAAGCCTCTCTAACACTAAGATCATTATCTGATCCCTCCAGTATATCCTTTCTGAAACCTTAAAGCTCTTATCTAGGGGTCTTTTACAGGGCCACGCATCTGTGTAAAGACATGATAGCCTTGACTGAAAAAATTAACCCCTTTGCTGATCGTCCTCTTTATCCCCTGTGATGCTTATGCAACATTATTCATCAACTTATTTTTGGCAGTGGTGCAGTTTTTGGTGGGCACCCCTTCTAAACAACATTGTCCCAGGCACAATTGACGAGCAAAGCTGCAAGTCTGTCACCAGAAAATGAGGGATAACAAGTTGCTTCTGTGCTATTATAATGCTTTTAAATACCTACATACCTGTTAGTTTAAATTTTGGGCATATGCTTGACACTCAAAAAAACATAGAGCAGCAACTTGATTTGGTGAGCTAGATAAAATTTATTACAAAGTGCTTGCTTTCTGTAGTTCTTTATATCTGATCATTACAGGTGGTCCAAGATCTGCCAGGGGAAGGCTTTTTCTTTGCTTCTGGTTATAACATGAGAGCTTGAAGAGACACTCAGCTGTAAGTAATTTACACCCATTAGGGCTCCAGAAGGAAGTTTCAAAAAAAAAAAAAAAAAAAAAAAAAAAAGCCTTTTTACTTCCGTTTGTATTACTAATGCAGGCAAATCCACTGTGTTGTAAGTCAAGCAAGTGGGGCAGATGGCCAGCTTTGCTGAACAGGGAACTCCTCATGGAGCTCAAGAGGAAAAAGAAACTGTATGATCTCTGGAAGTGAGGCCAGGCTTCCCAGGAAGAGTACAGAGCTGCGGCTCGTTTATGCAGGGAGAAGATGTGACAGGCCAAAAGTCAATTACAGTTGAAAGTGGCCAGTATTGTTTCATATAGCAAGAAGGGTTTCTTTATGTTAACAGCAGTAGGAGGTCAAAAGAAAACATTGGACCGATATTTGTTGGAGATGGTCATCTGACTAGCAAGGATGAAGAAGTGGAGGCATTCAATGCTTTTTTTGCCTCAGTCTTTCATAATACTGACAGACCTTGGGCTGCCCAGTCTCCTAAGTCAGAGGACCATGAGTGTTGGAACAGCGACCTTCCATTTTTGGACACTGAAATTGTAAGGGAGCAGCTGTATCAGCTGAATGTTCACAAGTCCATGCTGCCTGATGGGATTCATCCCAGAGTTCTGAAGGAGCTATCAGATGTTATGGCAGGACCCCTCTCTATTATCTACCAAAGATCTTCTGCAAGGGAGGTCCCTGCTGACTGGAAGCTAGCCAGTTATTCCAGTCCACAATAAGGGTGTGAGGGAAGACCCAGGGAACTACAGACCTGTTAATCTAACCTCAATTCCTGGAAAAATTATGGAGAAGATTTTAATTGTTACTACTGAAAGGCATTTAAAGAATAATGCAATCATCAGGCATAGTCAACATGGGGTCACAAAAGGAAAGTTGTTTAATTAATTTGATATCCATCTATGGTAAGGTCACTCACCTAGCACATGAAGGGAAGGCAGTGGATTTAGTTTTTCTGCATCTTGGTAAGACATTTGATGCTATCCCCCACAGCAATCCTCTGGACAAGTTGTCCAGCTGTGGGATGAGTAGGTTCACAGTGCGCTGGGTGAAGAACTGGCTGAAAGGCAGAACCCAAAGGGTTGTAGTGAATGGGACTACATCTGGCTGGCAACCAGTCACCAGAGGTGTTCCTCAGGGTTCAGTTCTAGGTCCAGTTCTATTCAATATATTTATCAATGACCTGGGTGTAGGAGTTGAATCCACCATTAGTAAGCTTGCTGATGGTACTAAATTGGGAGGTGCTGTTGACTCTTGAGGGATAGGAGGCCTTGCAGAGGGATGTAGATATTGGAGCCTTGGGCTATGATTAATGGGATGAAATGCTGGGTTCTGTACCTAAGATGGAGCAATGCCAGGCACAAGTATAAACTTGGAGAGGAGTGGCTGGAGAGCAGCCCTGCAGAAAGGGATCTTCTGGGTGTGCTGGTCGACGGCAGGCTCAATATGAGTCAGCAGTGTGTCCTGGCAGGCAAAAGGGCAAACTGCATTCTGGGGTGCATCACATACAGCATAACCAGCCAGCCAAAAGAAGTGACTATCCCACTGTATTCATCATTGGTGTGACCTCAGCTGTACTGCCTAGAGTTCAGGGCCCAATAATTTAAGGATCTGAAGGTCCTCGAATGTATACAGGGGAGAGCAACAAAGCTGGTGAAAGGGCTGGGAGGCATGTCCTATGAGGAGCAGCTAAGGACTTTGGGCTTGTCTAGTTTGGAGAAAAGGAGGCTGAGGGGCAACCTCATTGCTCTGTACAGCCTCCTGAGGAGGGGAAGTGGAGAGGGAGATGCTGATCTCTTCTCCCTGGTATTCAGTCATAGGACGCATGGGAATTGTTCAAAGCTGCTTCAGGGGAGGTTTAGACTGGACATTAGGAAGCATTTCTTTACCAAGAGGGTGGCCAAGCACTGAAACGGGCTTTCAAGAGAGGTGATTGATGCCTCAAGCCTGTCAGTGCTTAAGAGGCATTTGGACAATGCCCTTAATAACATGCTTTAAGTTTTGGACAGCCCTGAAGTGGTCAGGCAGCTGGACTGGATGTTCGTTGTAGGTCCCTTCCAACTGAAATAGGCTGTTCTATTTTACTTCCTTTTGAAGAATAACTGAAAAGATTTGCCAAGGCTCTAGGCACCCTAATATACCATAAATAATACAATTAAATCTCAGTAACATTCAAATAATCAATTCAAAAAGAAATCAGCCAGACAGCCATTAAAAACCAACCTTTCTATGTCTTCATCATCACTGAACACATGCAAGCATCCTTCCCCATGACCCTAGCAGACAAATATTTCTTTAAGCATCCTAGTCATGGCAATGACCTGTTTTAAGACAGAATAAGAAGCCTATTCCAAAAATTCAAGTAATTTCCAGCTCTCCTGGTCCTTTTCAAAGTTATTCAAACCACTGCATCCTAAAAATCGAACTGTCACATGGACCTTCAACACACGCTTATGTCCTTCATGAGCATGTTTGGCAATCACAAAGCATGAATGGATTTTCCACTGAAATGGCCTCATTTTGCCTAGAGGACAGTCTTCCTTTTCTCTTGCTTACTAAGGGCACAAACAGTTTAACTAGCACAGCTTTCAAAACTGGTTCTTCAGGCAGAGGTTCCTCATTGGAAATATTTACTTAGGATGTGGAAAAGTTTGTTGGAGTGCAGTGTGGGACAAAACCAGCATCTGCACCCATTTGCCTGCCTGTGCTCAGACCAGCCCCTCTGGAGCTTTTTGCTGTTGCTTCTTTGCATCACAGTGACCGGCACTGGTTGTCTCACCTTGGGTAGGACACCTGCGCTGCATACCCTTCCAAGGCAGCCTGAGTAACTGGAACAGCACTGGGGACCATGGCTGAAAGGCATTCAATAGCTACAGTCACAGCTTTCTGTTGTGGTCTATCCTCAATGTGTATATGAACAGTGCACGTATCAGGCAAGCAGAAGGACACAAAAAGATACGATGGAAACTTGCACCCCAATGACTTCTCAGTTTTGATGATTTTTTGCTTCTCACACAAACTGTTTTCAGTGATTGAGACCTTAGGAGAAACGGGTATACCTGGGACACAGGTAAAGGTATGGCAAAGGTAGCTCTTATTTCTCGATAAGAGGCAACTTAATGTCATAAGTAGGTTAGTGAAAATCTCTTGGCTACTATTTGCAATGCAATATCCCAAAATCCCATCCTCTCCACTCACATATACACACACACACACACACACCCCCCACAAATACTCAGAAGGGCTCTATGCAGGAGCAAAAAACCCCCAGGATTTACTCTCCTTCAGTTTTTCTTCATGCAGACTTCACTGCTCTGTTGGTGGGAAAGGCACTGGGAAACCACCAGCAGAGACCAGTGCCATGGCTATATCTCAGCCACTGGATATACTTCCCTGACAGAGTAGATCCAGGTGATTCCTGGATCATGTCTTGGCACATACATCTTGTAAAATCTCCTAAGACAAAATAAATTTGAGATCAGATACTTCCAATCAGCTTACTAAACAAGTCTTCACTAAAGGCATCAGGTTCCAACCCAACAAAATTTTTTTAAACAGAAATTTCTAACTTTCCATGCATCTATTTTTAATTCATTAAAATCTTTTCCCAGCAGAAATATCACACAGTTATAATAAGTCATGGGATCTATTTTTCTGCTTCTCAATATTTCCAGTGTCTACAGTGGGCTTAGCTCTTATGCACATATTTCACACGATCCACTATAATCACCAACTCCTTATGAGGACTGACAGATAGGTATCGTAGGAGATATAACATAACCTAAGACCATAATAGACAAAAGAACAGAAACATGACTGCTGATTACAGCCTCAGAAAATATGGAGGCAGCTTTTCAAGGTGAAATATTTTGGGTTTAAATATTTCACAGATATTTTTATTGGGGAAAGAATATCTGACGGCAGTATTTTAAAGATATGTGGGACAAACCACTGAAGAAGTGGCTTTAGCAGAGCTGAGAAAGGTAGATTTCCTTTTTTTCCCCAACAACTTTTTTAGTTCTACTTTCTGCCTGTATTTTTCCCATTCATGAGAAACATCTCTGGGATCTTTTTTTTCTCCTCCTTCCTTTTGGAAAACCATTAACCAAAACTAAACTCCCTGTATGCTCCAGCCAGCTGAGGATTACGGATACAAACTTACTCTGGAACATCTCCAGTCGAGCTTTACAATGACACCGTTCTGCTTCCCATAGAGAGAGGCAGCTACTGTTTAACACAGAAAATTGCTTAACTTTGGCTTGCAAGCTTAAATGAGGGAAGCTAGAGCCTAAAGCAATGCAGTGAATACAGGAAAATATAATGCAGCATTAAAAAAAAAGGAAGAAAAATCCTAAGCATTCACACAGAATTCTCATCAGGGCTCTTACAGGTAAATTTGTGAAATGTAAATTTGTGTGCTGGAAGTGCAAGCTTGGAGACAGTTCAGAGCAGTCTATCGTCATATCATGTAAAGCTTCAGTGCTCTCTTCCTCTGTCCTGTTGAACTATTGCCCAGTGGAGAAGACACTTACATTCAAGCAGAACAGAAACTAATTTGAAGATTTAATGTACAACTGCTTTTAGATAGTAATAAAATCCTTTTCAAAGCATTAAGTGAGCAACAGCATTGTAATAAATAAAAGAGCTTTCAGACTCACATCTCCATTTTCTTTGTATTTAAATCTCGACTGATGGTGCCATAACTACCTCTATCTAATTAGACCTTGTTTTGGAAACTGTGTACACTGCCGCCACAGCTCTTAGCACTTCCAAATGAAGCCAGAGGTTACCCCAGCGCTCAATAATTCTGTCTTCTCCGACTGCACACATGGCCACAATAGCACGTGACAGGGTTTTATAGGTTGCCATTTGCAGTCCTAATTTGGGCTAAAAAACTTGATATTTCCACATCCAACAATATTTATGTTTTACTTGTGTTTATACGTTTCTTTACTTTTGAAAGGTAAACCATAGCATTCCAAATGGCACTGTAGAGAAAGAAATATTTATAGGAAGCTTGAAATGGTAAATCCAAACAACATATAGGACTCAGAGCTAGTCAAATTTTCAAGGGAAAAGTTAATATTGGACTGTGACCAGGGGGAATGGGAACACTTTTATATCACCTAGCAAGGAAAACAGCAAAATCTGCAAAATTACTAGGAAACAAATAGAAAGGAAAAGTAAACATTTTCCCTCACTACAATCCTATCATTGTTTCTCAAGAACTAAAAGTATCCACCTCAATACAGATTTCTTCCTGCTTAAAATTTAAAATGTAGGTCTAAATGTACATATTGCAATAATCAAAAATCACTGTTCTATCAGGTTATGCAGAGATGCTGTATATTGTATTTCTTCAAGCATTTTGAAATTGGCTAAATTTAAATTAAACATTTTATCCTCTCACAAATGATACAAAATAATTGCTTTGAATGCATTGGGCACAACCAAAAGTATGTGTGATTTATATTTCCCTCTTTCTCTGGTCTTAAAATAATACAAATTTTGTATTTCCAGATCTCAGTGAAATAAAATTATTTGGTTTGGTTAGCGATTTTCCCCACCAGCTTGTTCACTCTAATTGCTATACCTTGATTTTTCATAGTAGAAGTTTGCTCAGCAGCTTAGAAATAAAGGCATTCATCCACACTGCTGTTTAGAAAAGGACTTCCCTGGAGAAAGAAAAGTCAATATTCAGACCGGATAATTCATCAGAAAAAACTCCAAAGCTAGCATTTTCAAAACCACTGGATCACTTGTAGAATTATAGATTCCCTTCGAACTGACTGTGTTCAGAAACTGGTAATTTTTTTCAGTGCCCATGATCTGTTGAAATCTCACAAAGAAAAGATGCATATGCTGTTTCTGTCTCCACACAGATTACCTAATTGTGTTGGCTACTGTTAGGCTGTTGGGCTCAAACAAATTACAAAACAGAGCTCTTCCTAGTTAGCTACTTCCTCAACAGGAAGAGACCTGTTTTTCCATTTAAAAGTCTTATTTTTCTAAAGGTTTATTTATGTGTTGTAGATAGCAATTCTGCTGATGTGTATGTGTCCTTTTTCTAAGCCTACCTCTCTCAAATCACCTGAAATCTGACAAATTCATCCTTCCTGAGACAAGCACACACTGAATAAGAACAGTTCAGCTCAACTCCTGCAATCCTTCTCATTAAGGAGGGACACCCCCCCCTTTCTTCATATCTATGCTCTTAACACCTCTCAGTTTCATCCATCTGCCATGGGCAGAGTTCTAAGCTGTCACCAAGCTGAAGGTGATTTTACTGTAGTTCTCTTTTTGGAATTAGCATGATTCCTGAAATATAACAAAAATGACAATACTTATGCAAAATTTCACTTTAAACCTAAAGTGATTAGCGGGATCTGAGAGAGTTATTGCAACCTTGTCTTAAGCATAATTATTCATACCTATCACACTTTTTATTCACACACCAAATAGCTGCAAGAATTCTAGATAGTATATAGTGCACCATAATTTCTAAAAGTATAGCAGATTTTTTGGTCTTTCCCATAGAAAAAACAGTGCCTCCCTTCCTATTTTTCTGTTTTAAACTCTTTTGTTTCCTTCCCTCCCCTCCCTTTTAATTAGTCCTGATACCCTGTCCTATTATTAAAGGCTTCTTCCAGCTGCACAGACCATCTGTATAATGATGACTGTATACATGGACTACTCCCAGGATGTACTGCCCCTGCTGCCCATGATAGACCCTCCAAGAGCTCCTTTCCTTCTTTTATGTTCATGTGGTTTATGTTTGTTTACGTTGACCTTCCTAATGCTACTGGTGATCACAAAGTAATAAAAACATTTTCAGCCAACATTTATTAATCCATTGACAAGTTACGTCAAGCATGAAAGCACTCTACGAAAACCACATGCTTTTCAAGCTCAACTATTATGCTAATATATAACTGTTGCTTACTTTTGTTTCTATTCATTTTCCCATGGGCAGCTGAGCCACTCAAGGAAATTCACCGCAATCCAAAAAGAAAACACAAGAAATCTACCTGCTAGCAATGCTTCATTAGTATTTATTCATTGATTCTCTTTGCTTTAGAGAAGAATGAGCCAGAAATGCGATAGAGCTTTTTTTAAATTTAAATTCCACTTTAACTGATATATTGCTTATAGCGTTCCATCACCAATTTCTGTTACTGTTTGCCAGCAAAACAACTCTTCACTTGATGGGGCTTGTTCCAACTGTGTCCTTGGATATATAAACCAAAGATGAAATATTATGCTGTGAGGAACTTTTCTTTCAAAACACATGGTGAAAGCAAAAATATCTGAGGGAACCTGAATATAAAGTACAAAATGAAAGTCAGATATGAGATCAACCGTGCAACAGATTTGAAAACAAAAATAATTTTAGTAATTTGGAATTAAATGGAAATATTTTTGCAGAGTATTAACCTAAAAAATTCCTTATTTCATTGATGAGTTGCATGGCCACTTACTGGATGATAGGTACCAACCATAGGAACAGAATAAAGTATTTCTAAGCACATTAAATGCTTAAAGTGTTCAAACAAAATACTACTAGGCATATACTCTTCAGTAAAATTGTAAAAAGCTCAAAAGTACTCATTTCTTCATTTAAAGCAATAGAAAGTTACTAAGGCTTAGGAGTAAAGTATACTGAATATCCTTTTTTTCCTTCAAGTTTCTGATTGAAAGAAGTATATTTGAAGGAATTTGTTTTTAGCTGGCCTCAGATTAATTTTTCCATTTATTTCTTGCCAAAAAGTCAGAACAGTGTTCTATTGAAAAGGAATTTTATTTTTGTATTGCAGTTTAATACTCATAATCTTTATATAAATCAGTTATTTTCTACATCAAAAGATATCCTTGCAAAATTCATATTGAATCTCAAAGATTTTAATATTGAATATTTTGCTTATTCTAAACTTTCTTTTATTCACCAGCCAGACTCAGGGTTTTTAAATTCAACTTCAGTTTGTGAATGATTTAGCCCTGGATCCTGCATTTTTCAGCAAACCACCAAAAAAATTGACCTAAATCTAGTGAAAACTTTGTTTCATAATAACTTCTGAAAATTTAAACTCAGATGATTTTTGAAACCTTTCTCAAAATAAGGGTTTGGGTTATGATAACTCAATGCATTGTTCTGACGATCTAAAGCTTGATGGCGAGTCCATAAACAGTCTGGAAATGATGGAGATCACTTCGAGTTCCAGCAGCGGAGGATGCTGCTTCCTTGCTGCTGTTTCGCTGAAGCTTAGCAGCACCTCACGCCCAGCCGTACAGAAAGGTGTTGTGAGCACTTGTTAAACAGCTTCTACACCCAAGCAGCTGACCTGCACATACCTGTTTCACTGGTGCTTTAAATTCAGAAAAACTCCGACACCTCAGGTAGCTGTAGGGCACTGACTCTGCTTTAGCTGGCTTGGCTGTGGAGGCTCCGATAAGCAGCTGGAAGGTGACATCTCCCACTGCTAAAACCAGAACCAGAGGGCAAAGCAAGAGACCTTTCTGGTGGGTTTGGTTGGTTTTTTTTGATGTTCCCACCCACATGCAAATACAATTTGATTGTAGTTTCTTTGTTCTGCTCTGGTGTGGCATGCATACCTCCCCTAATCCTAGCAAAGATAGAGCATGTGTATCACACCATTACAAGCCAAGAAATAAAGGAGCCAAGATGCAGTTTTCCCTCCTCTTCCCCTCTTGTTCCAGAGGGGAAGTCAAACTGCTGGCTCATAGCCATCCAAACTTTTCCCCTTCGCATAAACCAGATGTTCACCTCTGTCTGCAAAAATTTGAACTTAACATTGTTGAATCTCCATCCTTTGACACATAACAGGAGGCAGCCCAACAGAATTTGCTTTTCTACAGACTGATCATGCAGGAAATTTTATATATCTGTCTACATCTTAGATACCTTCCTATCCTTAAGCAGCTTCATTAAGCAAGAGGTTATAGTAACGGTTTTAGTCAGATCCCAAAATTAAGCACAAACAACTCAGCTCAAGGAATTGTGGTGACTTGCAGCAGGAGTAATACCTTTGCTTACCAGAACTAGATAACTGTTGAACCCCAGTCTCCCAGTACATTTTGCATATCTATTCTGATTCAATTGTTTGGTAAGACTTTGTACTAAATGATACACATTTACCAAATTTTCAACTTCATAAATTACATTTAACCCCTTTTAGTAAAAAGTGAATGCATTGTCTATATCTTGCTTTTAACGCTAACTGCAATGAGAATTTTTGCCCAGAAAGGGAAAAAAAGAACAAAACAGGAAAACTTCTCGGCAGTTGCAATGCTGACTTTATCTTCTAACGTCATTTCACTGATTCTCTGTGCTTTGCGGGCTTCTCTCTTGTTTTCATCTGTAATAGATGCAGACAATCTAAAAGATTTAGGTATCTCTTCTCTTTTGTCACCTCCATCCTCTCTGATATTTGCAGAGCTGTCTACCCTAACCATGATATTTTTTTTAGAATAGGTTAATTATGCAGGTGCAGAAGTTCATGTGAATTATCATCTTTGGGTTTTTTTCCTGAATAGTAAGAGGTTCTGGCCGCATTAATTGCCCTCATCACAGAAAAGAGCCCTACTGTTCCCTACGAGAGGAAGTGCACTAGTGAATAAGCTCAGAAGCCTCTTACGCTGTCAATGGGGAAAGTAAAACAAAATGCATCCTCATTGCTTTGTAAAGCCTGGCTAAGTTTTCTCATTAATTCCTCTGCCAGAAGATGAAGCCAAACTTGCACCATTCTGTCATTTAGCTTATATGTAAAAGGGTTTTGGAGCCTTTCTGTTGAAAGTGTCTCCAAAACAGCAAGTTACTATTCTTGCCAGTTTAGTTTAAATAACTCATTAAATGTTGCCTTTTCCTCCTTCTGCATAGAATTCCACTTTAATGCTACTTGTTTTGCCAGTTTTATACCAGTGACTTGCTGGATCATATAACTTAATTCTAGGCTTTCCTGATTTACAATAATATATTTGCAATGGATGTATGTGCATATCTACATATTTGCATATGAAATTTTGTTTAAGCAATGTTGTTTGAAAATTTTACCGTAACACCTCCACTAAAATGCCTGCAATTAGGAAGCCTGAGTCTGCAGTGATTTCAAGACAACGGTGATGCTTTTCCCTTATTCTTACTAGACTTGCATGCACAGCAAAGCTCTGCCAGGTACTCCTCTTCCAAAAGAACAGATCCTGTTGGCGGTACTATCCTGAAAGAGCCATATCCACCATTTTTTAAGTGAAGGTCACTCCGTATATTTCAGATAGAAAGGGTTCATTTGTGGGTCTTTATGGTTCTGCTACATTCTGGGACACAAGCAAAACACCGAGTACTGGCTCCCACGTTAGACAATAACAGCTCCACTCCTTCTCCTTATTATTTTAGCATTAGAAGGACAGTTTCAGACTGCAAATATACAAGCAAATAGGGAATCTGACCTGGTAAATCAGCTCCCTTCACATTGTATCGGCACTCCACCAGTGCAGCTTTATGACTTTATTGTTACTATAGTGCCTTATTACTAGTGTAAAGAGACTTACAATTAACCAGGGTTAATGATTTTCTCAGTGATGGTGGTGCACTCTCAGACTCGCTCCCTTTTTGCCTCATTGGCTTTGCAGAACTGACAGGAATGAAAAGTTGAAATGTTTATTTCTCACCAAAATAATATGAGATTGCTTTGAATAGAGCTATGGACTATTTCTTCAAAAAAAAAAAAAAAAAAAAAAAAAGATAATTTGGGTGTTGTTTCTAACTTTCACTATTTTTTATAACATAGACATGCACTTAAACTTGTGCGGGCTTTACAAGTCCAGCTTCCAGGTCCTTTTTTTGCATTTGCAGCTTCAATTGCCTTAACAACATAATGCCTATTTAAAATTGTTTTATATTATTTAGTCACAACTATTTCTCAAGCCTGTTTGTTCTTTGATATCACAGAAATATATTGAACTGTGTTTTCCTCTGAAATATACAATGGCTAGAATGTCAGAAAACTAATAAACAATTTGGTAAGAAATAACAAAAAATGTCATAGACTCCTATTGGAAGTCTTAGAATTGTACAACACAAAAGTAGAGGTAACCAGCTATTAAAACTCACGTAAACAGTTGCATCGAAGTTTAGCAGCCCACAATCATAATAAAATCTTCCTGTTTTTAACCCATTATGAGGCAATGTGTGGGTATTATTAAAACTGAATCACATTTTATCTTCTGGGGGGAGAGGGGGGAAATTGCTTATATGTGTGATCTGCATATGCAAGTACTAATTCATCTCAAGGAGCTTTTTTTTCTGGACTACTAGAATTATGATCTTTCAAAGTAAAACAGAGATCCATTGTAACTGATTATTTTTCAAAACGTTATAATCCTCCAGAATATGAATTTTTACTATGTGACTAATCTTTGTTTTCAGTGATTCCCAAATACAATTTACTCAGTTGCAAATAGAAAGATAGTTTGCCCAGCTCCCAGCCCAGTGCTACAGTCAGAAAGCTGGGTAAGTATAGTCATGGCCAGATAGAATCACTTGAAATTACTAAACAACTCTCATGCCGTACAGTCACCCTCCCTCACAAGCAACCCCGAGTATTTCCTTGCACTGACACCACAGAATCTTTTATTTCCTGTTATTCTTATTCAAATTATTTTTATTATAATTTTCTCCTCTTTTTACAGTGCAGCAAAATACTATTACTTGTACCCTACCGAAGTACAAACACTGAATATGATTCCCAAACATACTTTTATCTAAACTAGAAAGGGGAAACAAATATTTTGTTTCAGTGAAATCAGTACATGCACTCAGCTGATGAAGCTGTAATTAGACTTTTGTTTCCCACCATTTCTCTAAACAAAGTGTATTTACTGCTGGTCCTTGCCTCAAGTATCTGATCAGAATTCAAATTTTTCCTTATCGGCTACTCCAGACAACATAAGATTTTTTTGTAGGAAATATCAGTCTGTTAAATTCAAGCATATTGTCTTATAAACATAAATATTTTCGTAATCATTCTTACTGGTCCCAGTTTATATTGGCTGCATTGATACAATGAAAATACATCTTAAGTGAGTGATTAAGTGCAGCTAAAATGTATTTTGAGAGGTTTTATCTGATTTTACTTTACATAAAATAATTTCATGTAGGTATTAATTTATTAATACCACAGCATAATATTACAGATGGTGATGTAGTGGGAGTTACATAATAAAATAGGAAATATTCCTGGTTTATGCAGGAAAATAATGGAAATTGCTAGATACATATTTGCTTCTCCGTCTATTAATAGTACACATTTGTTAATAATTCATCTAGAAATATATCTGTGCCTTTCTAGCTACTTTGCATTACAACCCATGGAGTAGTATGTTGTAATCTTAGATGGTACACCGTGTTAATTAGCATTAATAGCCACCATTGCTTCAAAGAAATATTAAAACTGATGATATTTTTCTGTCAAGTATTTAGCAGATCCACTTTAGTTAAATAGTAATAACAACTTTAGCTATATAGTGTTAAGCTGTATCTGCTCATATACGTGGATGATTCTTGAACTATAAGCCAAATACCAGTTGGAGAAAGAAATTTGCAACTAAAAAGTCTCAAAGATACTGTTTGTGTGAGAAAGGGCTCACCAAGGTAAGGGGGCCTCCATGAGTCAGCCTTAGACTACAGCAGTTTATTGTTGGCTGCTTCTATCTAAATACTGGTAGCAGAGCAAGAATTGACAGTAATTGTTCGAGAGATTCATACCTTCTGCTTTATGAATTGATACAAAGATTATTAACGGGAAAAAAGAGCATGAATAGAATGCAACAGCTACAGAACATGAGATTAATTATTTTTCTGGTGTTCATTGAAACTAGATATCCACCTACAAAATCAATGGAAGGTGACAGATCCAAGGATTAAGAAAACGCTGTTTGAAAACTACATGAGAGCTACTTAGTAAGGCTTCCTGTTATCTCAATTACAAGATTTAAGATATCCTTGTTCCCTATGCCAAGAAAAGGAATAGGGACACAGTCTAACTGCCAAGGCACGGAGGTTTTGGCCAGAAAAGCAAGTGACATCGACATGTCTTTCCAATGTCTGCCCTGTTCTGTCTTACATTAAAATTTATGAAATACATTAAGTATAGCATTGAAAAATGCAGGTGTTGAGCTTGGGGGGGGGGGGAGGCAAAAAAAATTTATTGCCCAGTGGGCTGTTCATAA
>JAVJGI010000035.1:32062567-32097909 GCA_035590275.1 Ibycter americanus | reverse complement strand
TATATGTCTAATATATTGGAGCAAGATATCCAGGAGACGACTGCAGAAAACAACATTACTGTTGGCACTGCTGAAGATAGGAAATAGGTATTTCCTATTATTAAACAATAAAAGATGAATCAGTAATGATGCCTGCTAATAGAGGCATTAGTAATGATTTCAGGATACTAATGTGTTCTCTGGGAATTAAAGTAAAAAAAATAATCTAATTAGAGTCAAATTTTATCACTCTTTGGCCAGTATGGAGAAAGGCACATTCTAAACTGATCTTCACACCAAGCAGGCATGAAAATACATACTCTAAAAAAAATGTCCTGGATGGAGAAATACACATGGAAGTGTACTACACACAAATAATTAACAGGTAAGTGTAAACTCATACTACCAATCACTACAAATTATATCTGAAGTCCTATATTTAGACAAGATTTCTGATCAGATCATGTGAGAAGGTAAAAGGGGTTCATGAACTGCCCAGCTGTTAATATCTAATACAACCAATAGCGTTTTCCTGCATAGAAATAAGTCTTGCTGAAGAGGACCAGACTTTCCCAAGGAGCACTCTACAAATGCATAATCAATTGTTCATTGACTTTAATAGCACATGGAATGACCCATTAAGAGGAAAATTAGAGAAACATCATAAAGAGACAAAAGTGTTCCTTCCTTTTTTGCAAGACTGTCACAGAAGTACTAAGAAAAACTAAGTCAGGAATGGCTTTGAAGCATACTTGTCTAGAGTTTTAATAGAGCTTCCCAAAGAAAACCTGAAGCTTGCAAGATCACAAAAGCCATGCATTAACAGAATAGTCACAAAAATTCTTTTTAAATAGAGAAAAGTCAAAGCGATTAGAAAAAAAGAGAATAGAAAAAATATGGTTTATTCCTTCGCAGACCCAGTTCCTTGCTCCGAGGCTTGCAGCGAGCCCTGCAGAAGCCACCTGAGGTTTCCCCCTTCCCCCAGGAGGCCAGCCTTGCTGCCTCTTGATGCTGCCCAGCCTTTTAGGCTGGGTCTACATCACAGGTCCTTCAGTTTACATTTCCTGCACACTGAAACCAACACGAGACAAACAGATAAACACAGGTCCTGCTTCAGAACAACTCCAGCTGTATAGCTAATATAGACGCAGCTTTATTTGCTGTTTCTAAAAGTTTCTGGGTTTCTGTTTTACAACTCTGCACTGTACATCATACCTTCACCCCCTGAGATCTCTCAAGGCACCTCTCCTTAGTGTCCCCTCCCTCGTTGGGATCACCCCTACCCATATTTCTGTAAATAACATAGCTCCATTGGGAACAAAGTCAAACTGAAAACCAACAGTCTCTCACAACAGCTCAAGAGGGACCAGATCTTTAATGGATACCTTCAAAAAAGCACTGCTAGTTTTGCAGTGCCGTTGTCTTTCAGATATTTAGCACTAAGGTATAAGTTTTTATACCTATAATTCATTAGTTACTGCAATTATAATTTAAGGACATAGCTTTAAGATTGAGAAGTTTGGGGTTTTTTCCTCCCTGTGAAGAAAATAAATGTACATGTGAAAACTCACACTGCATGCCTAAAGAAATTTTACTGAGGATGAAAAAAATGTGGTAATATAACATTGGAGGGAAACATGTTTCAGCAGAGAATTCACATGAAGGTTTGCTTGGTTGTTTCATTTTCACCTCTGGTCTGTGTGATAAATGTTATATTCAAGTTTTTGATTTATAATTAATTGTGAAAGTAACCCTCTTCCAGTAACCTCTATATCAATTTCTGTTTTAAACCCCTGCATTTACATACAAATTGTTCCACAAAGATGGCAGCTGCTTGACAAGGATTATGGAAAGTTAATGCTGTCACACCTTCTTAATACTGTGATTTATGACTTCTGGAGACTTTAAAAAAAGGCACAATACTTTCACATGACTGATCTTAAAACTGACTTCATTACAAGCTTTTGCGAAGACCATACACATTAAACAATTAACTTTTATTACCAGCTTATATTTGTAAAAAAAAAAAAAAAAAAAGGCAGATGAAACAGATAAACTATGTAGTATGGTCATTATGCATTATGGCCTGGAATTCCATAGACATGAAAATAAGATGATACTGCTTAAACATGATATTATTATTTTTTTTACATCTCCAGCTATTTATTTTTTTATTATTCTACACGTATATGTGCCTTATCCAGGTCAAATAACAGTCATTTGAACAGTTATTTCAAAACCGACCTTGATCAATAAAATTAGCTTTCATCAAATTCTCCATAAGATGTGTATTTAATACTAAAGGATTAGGTATTAGAAATACGTGTATGTAGTAAATGAAATAAGGCAAAAATATGATAGGATAAATCACTTTCATTTTTATACGCCCATTTCTCCAAGTCTTTTAATTTGGTCTGGTCCTCTTCAGTTTCCCCCCGATGTGGACCACGCTGTTTACTCTTTTTCAACATGGGAAACCGCCCAGTAAAGCACTGTAGTCAATAGTAGTCAAGCATGAGTTTTAAGAGCATTGTCTGAGTATTTGCTGTTTCTGTTCAGCTGACTGCCTTCTGAAAACCCATCTCTAAGGGCTGTAACTATTCCTCTCCACTCTAAAACGAGACAAGGGAGCAGAAAACTGCTCAAGACATAGCTGAATCCTCCCAATCTCAAATAAGAACAATAATCACAGGAAAGTCACATCAATGCATCTTTGTGACAGCAGGAAGAATGAAGTACAAACAAAGATATCTATCAAGGATAGATATCCTAGCTTCAGAAACACCTTGAGAGTGAAGGTAGACTGTGTCCATGAGCTACTGACAAAGTAGCGTGAATGAGTCTTGATTTGAATCAGCCCGCAACAGCTAGAAACAACCGGGTACATTAAGAATAGACATTTTTGAGCATCGAGCCACTAAAGAAGTGGCTATGATTAAAGCATTTTCGGATAGGAATTAAAGTAAAAACAGTGGTACAAAGAGAGGTCATATGTCGTACATACAGATGTTTAAGAAAAGGATCAAACAGAAAATGTTGCAGGAATGCAAAGCCTTTCATTTTCTTCTGGGAGCAGATCACTGAAGAGAGAAAAGCCACAGAGTGTTTTATGTTCGCTTCAGTACTTAAAAAAGGAACAACTGAACACAGTATCAGAAGGCTGTTAGAAAGCATGCAAGTTCTTTGACACTGTATTGATTCTCTTAGCTTGTGAAGCATTTGTTATTTATGCAAATATTTCTGACAACCACTACAAGACAAAATAGTAATAATTTAACATAAATGTATGACCACTAGGGGTAATTTGAACATGTCATAAGACAATCTTCTAATATATATTTGAATTTTAAAAGATGGTGCCATAATCAATATTTTATTGGTATTTCCTGCTCAGCACTAGGGAAAAAATAAAAAAAAATGAATCCTGGAGAATTTCAAAAGGTTTCAAAATGTACTCTGCTTTATATTTTTATTTTTGATCAACTATACTCTTAATACATTTTACCTGGAGTCCATTGAAGCTGCACAAATGTTTGACACAAAATTGCTGCTTATCAGATAAAATAGTCCATATATAATTTATAACAATAGCAACACTAAGACCAAAAATGTTTGGTCTAAATAGATTTGCTTCAAAAATATACATTCCATCTCTGATGGCAGTGTTTTTTAGTCTAAGTGCCTGGAAAGGTGAAAGATTTCTTGCATCAAGTACAAAAACCTGCAAACAAAACCTAAGAATGTAAAGTTTTCTAATGCAAATACCTTTTAATATCACTTTGTGCACATATAAATGAAGCAATTATTCAAATCCTCACCTCCTCCTGCATGACAGCTACAAGACAAGACTGTATGTAATAGCTTGCTTCTCGCATGTCAGGGAAGAAAAAACTCATATTTTTCCACTTTAAAACAATGACAGCTATGCATTTTATCTAACAATTGGATCAAAAGGACTAAAATTTTATTATGAAAATTATATAGAGAACCATCAATAGACTGTAGAGAGCTGCCAGATATCCCAAAGTCTATACTCAGCATCATCACCAGTCAGCTCCAGCTAGACTCTCTCCAGAGAGCAGTAGGAAGCTGGTTTATCATCACATCCATTCAGATGAGATCTGAATAGAAGTTTAGAAGAATCAAATCTGAGAGGCATTAGTCCCGAGGCCTTGCAAACTCAGTGCAAAGTTTACAGCCTGATAGTAGCAGTAGCAACAGCACCGTATTGCTGGGTTACATGACAACAACATATTTTGTCAGATGAAAGTGTTTTATGGATGTAGTTTGTTCTCCACCAAATCCTAGTCTTCCCACTGATACTAAAGCTTTCAAAATTTCTCCTTCAAATTACTACAAATGATGATCATATGCCATAGTATATTTTAAAGGTAGCCAGATCCCAGGTCACACCATTATTCCAAAACCAGGCTTACTCTGCTGAATTCTGTTATCTGCTCTTGTATCTGAAAAAGTGTGCTAATAACATTTTCACTGTAAACAGACACCAGCGCCTACCATGGAATTGAGCAAACAATAAATGAGGTCAAGTATCCTGTGTTATATCAGATATAACCAGAGTCATCCAGGTTATAACACCTGTACTCAGAGAATACAACAACTACTTTACATTCTGTTTAGGCATGAGTAAGGGTTGCTGTTTTACTTGCTCTTCCAAGAGCTGCCTTTTGAAGCACTTAGCCCCACAAAGCAGGTAACAGAGTACAGACCATACAGCAGAAATTGTGCATACCTGGAAGTTATAGGAGACACTTTTAGGAGCTTCCCAATGATAGTGTAGCTCTGCCTAAATCCAGATGAAAATCATGCCTTCAAGGCACTAGTGATCCTGTCAGTAAGACAGAAAAATTTTAAACCCTGCTATAGCTAGAGGTTGTAAAAGAGGGCTGTAGAGAAATAAACACTTGGTTTTGTGCTCAGCTGAGGATGAAAATCTGAAAGTGTTATGCAAACGAATTTTTGGAAGGTGTTGGGCAGCTTATGGAAGGTATATTTAGATAAAGGATGTTATTGCTAGTCTATAGTAGTAAGCAACAGGTGATGCTTCCTTAAGAGCTCTAGGATCAAAAATGCCTAAAGTAGCATTAAAACTAAAGCTGTGTAACTGCTAGATGTAGTGTGCTTAAGAAAAAGCAGGAATACAAGAAAGTTCAGTTTTTACTGAAAGTTACTTTCATAAAAGTAAGCAAATTAAATGACTGCTAGTTGCAATCTGCTGATTCAGAACTGGATGCACAGTGCACGAGGTCTTTCCTGTTAAGTTAATGGGCTTCAGATAAGACCCATGAAGGATATGGGCAGCAATATTGACATTTTCTATCCACTGAATGCCACAAGTGTCTACTGTATCTTTTGTTCCATAAAACTGTGCTTTCCATGCTTAGCACCCTCTTTGCCTCTATAATAAGTATGATTTGAATGACTTCATACTAAGAATTGTACTGAGAACCATGCACCTTTTAGGTATCCTGCCTAAGCATCAGATTTACAGTAATACTGTCTATAATGATCAGTTTACTGATCTGTGCAAAGTTTCCCTGGATTGGCAAAAACCAGCTACTCATCCACTGAATCTGACACCCCCCTGACAAAATTCAGAGCTTTACTGAAATTCTGTAAAGATTACTGGGCTTTCATTTCATGACTTAAAAAGTAGTTTTGAGAGAAAAAGGTGTGTTTACTTGCAGCAAAGCAGTCTTTTTCCAAAAGAGTAATAAAAGTTTAACTTTATGTGTATTTGTGTCCCTCCAGGGGCTCTGCAAATAACTGGTCTTTCAGTTTGTCAGCAAAACTGAAAAATTGGATCCACCCACCGGACAGTAGACTCTAGCCTTTAGCTCAAGGACTCCGCCATAAAGGATGTGCTAAATGAAAGCCTTTTTGTATGCACAGTCAAGATTTCTGAGGACTCTTACGTTTAGCATTGCAGAAGTAAAAGAAAATGTTACTATGCAGAATTCCTTTTAATAGGGATCACATTTTTTTCTGCTTGAACATCTTTCTAGATCTGCTTTTCCCAGGAATCACCAAATAATTTCCTCTGCTTATCAACAGTATCCTGGAGAATTTCTGTAGTGCTTTCCAAGTTATGTTTCTGTGGAGTCTATCCATTCTAATCACACATGAGATCTTAAGAGGCACAAATCCAAACAAGGCTGTGGGAGTCTTTATCATTCACTGCATGTGGGCAGTGGGCAGAGAAATGTTCATGATCCAGATGCCTGCGATTGGCTGACATTTGGGAAGTGCCTGTGGGTAGGATGGGTTTAGTATTAATCATCTGTGGCATGGCTTAAAAGAGGCTTATATGAATCAGTACACTTTGGTCTGCAAAAGTCTGGACCTCTGTTTTCAGGACAATCCTTTCCAAATGAATAAGTTGCCAACATTTAGATCTAAGAATTGTCCAAATTATCTTGTGTAGTCACACAAATGAACAAATGTATGTGTAGTGATAACATGGAAACGTGTCATTTTGCTATAGGAAGAAAGCTGTAATTATATCTGCTAGACTAGCATGTAGTAGGGCAGAGCAAAACATTAAGCATCTTCTTCATCCTTGCAATAATTTGACTTGTGTGTTGGGTTTGGGATGGGGTCAGGGGGAGGGGCAGGGGGGTATGGGTGTTTGGTTTTTTTTATTTCAGTAAGTGTTTCAATCACTTGGTAACAAAACCAAAAAAAGCAGAAAAGAAAAACAAGCCAGTAACAACTTCTACCGATAACTTTCAAAAAGAACAGTGCAGCTCCAGAAGCCATAGAAGATATCATCTCTAACTACATGACCAATTAATGGTTTTTACTGGTAACTCCACTGTCACCATATCATTTTAGCATTACAATGATAATTTACTACAAAATCTTTTCTGCTGTACCACTCTACTTTCATTGGCTCTGCATGCTTGCATAACTGCCAAAATGCTGACTGACAAAGTTGACCCCTGTTATTTATATATTCACTGTAACCTAATGTAGAAAGTATTATTTCAGTAATAACAGACAAAACATGTTAAAATTTAAATTTCCACATGAATGTGTCAGTTTTAACAAAACTTTCAACAGAAATTGGAATTTCTGGCAAAAAATCAAAGAGCAAAATTACTGTTTCCGTATCTTCTCTGGGGGTTCCTATTTACCTAGTTATCTTGATGAATCTACTGCTGTCTTTCCCAAATTTTATTACATTTCTATCCTAATGTAAAACAGAATAAGTTACTAAATCTTCATATCAAAGTGTATTGCAGAGAATGGAGAACACTCCCTCCCTTAACTTAACACATTTGTGGAAATTGAAAGCACTTTGGCAAATTTAAATACCAATATGTGAATTTATGCTAATGTAGCATTACTCCTCAGTAATACAGGCAGAATTTCAGTAAGTAGTCTTGGAAAGATGTAACACATATTTGTATATAATTTATTCAACTGTTTATGAAGGAAGCCTGATGGTAGAATAATTTTGTATAAATATTTTACTCATCGATTTGGCTAATTTATAAATAACAAACTTGACTTGTGAATATTTTATTCAATGCAAAATGCCAAAATTCACTGGATAAATTATATGCAACACAATTCATATATCTGTAATTGCATGTCACTACTCAAGGATTCAAAACAATATTTTCCTGTGCTGCTATTGAATTAGTAATGAATTAGTTTATCTAGGTTTTCTTTGTTTGGTTTTATTTTTAACCTTACTGTCTACGTTGGATAGAGACTATTACCATTGGAGTAAACTTTTATAAAGAAGCTTCTTATATAACTAGTAAGTCAAGATGCCACAATCAAAAATAACAGCATCTTTACCTAGACATTTGCCCTAACTCAGAGAACAGCAACTGGAAATGAAAAATTAGCAGACATTTAGCTAATGGTAAAAATGGACTAATTTGTATAAACTATGAGCAAGGAAGTGTTTGAATTACTAACAGAAATCAAAAATATCAATGAAAAAATCTGTCACTTTTAGAGCTTGGACAATAAGGGATTTAAGTATAGCATAAACATAGCCATGATGTAAGCTTGCAACACAATGAGAACAACAAAACTGCTGACAATAGCACAGGATAAATGAATGCTGAGCAAATACATTCTGTATTTTGATGTAGGTATGATATACCTTCATTCCACAACTTCCTAAAGTATTTTGAATTGAAGATAGTTATAAATCTACGGGTGAACATTAAGAAACCAAATGAGGAATACATCCAACAGGCATAAAAATGTAGCTGAGAATATCTGATGTTAGGAGTTTTTTAAATAAATCTTGAGAAACTGTTGAAACCTAAAACACAGAATGAGTGCTAGTATTGTGCCGATGTTCACGACAGGCACATGAGAATCCAATAAATAAGTATAGGCTGATTAGCTTTCAAAAGAAAATACTGGCAATAAAGTAATACTGACTTCATCTTTTAATGTCTGGAGAAGGTTACATTTTAAAGCTTTTAGATATATAAATACACACATATATACAAACTTCTGCGTTTGATGTAGTACCATCTAATATTCCAACTAAAAATACAGAAGAATACAACATCAATAGAATACACAGATTACAAACCACCGAATAACTGACTAATTCTCAAGTGTAGCTTCCAGTGGGGAATGACAGGAGTTTTTATCCTGAAAAAGACATATTTTAACTGCTGCAGATGTATCTTGCCTTAATAGATGCTCTTGACCCTTTGATCTATAGCCATAATGATGGATTCAGGCTTAGAATGTGGAAAAATAATAATCAAATTCCCCTCTTCTGGGGAATTAAAACCTAGTTTAAGTCAGACATAGAAGAAACTGAACCTGGGGTTTACTTATCTCCTACCAATACTGCCTCCTCCGCTGAAGCAGTTCTGCAAAAAGAGTTTATTTTAACTTAAATGTGGCACAAACAAACTTCTGAAGCACTACAAGCTATTTGAAAATAAAATTGCCCTTCTACATTCATGAATATCTTAGCAGCATTATTCATTTCCTATTCACATTAGTCTGCACCCTGATGCATAAGCATTAAAGTCTCAGCCGTAGGTTGAGCTCTGTTGCGCTAGGTGCTGTGTATAGTTCATAAAGAAAGGTTCCTGCCTGAAAGGATGTGCAGTTCAAGACCTCCACCCTGCAAAGACTCATTCAGAGATTAGTATTATTAACTATGAGGAGAGTGGACAACAACGTACAAGCCTGCCTAAATTTTTATTTAAGCAACTGATACCAGTGATCTCGCTGGATCTGCTTGCAG
This sequence comes from Ibycter americanus, assembly GCA_035590275.1. NCBI lineage: Eukaryota > Metazoa > Chordata > Aves > Falconiformes > Falconidae > Ibycter > Ibycter americanus. The sequence goes on along the minus strand of JAVJGI010000035.1, from coordinate 32,088,671 downwards.
AATATTATAAATTTAAATATCAGCATATGTCTTTGAGACATCAAGGCCATGCACTTGGAATTTCTTTCCTTTTCCACCATATATGATTTATGCTTTTTCTAATGGTATGTTGTCAGACAAGAACTGCTGTAAGATGAATTATTGTTCAAAGTGTTAGTCTGGTCCCCCCAGCTGTATGGTATATTGTGAAATGTTGCCTTGGGATAGGTCAACAGTCCATCTCCTACTGGATTGCTCCTAACATGACCACACTAGAGTACTGACTGAAAATAAGCATTGCTGTACACAGATATTGCCATTATCCTTCCTCTGATCGACGCTTGTCACATTCTTGTTCTTTTATACAGTAATGAACCAAATGGAAAACAGAATACATGCAAACTTCATAAGGAACATGAGGAAAAGAATCATCCCTTAAGATGAGAGGTTTGGAAGTCATGTGTTATACATGGCATGACATCAGTTTGAATAATGTTACTTTGAGTCGTAAATCAAGGCCTGAAAGAGGTTTGCATGAAATCTGATTTTTCTGGATTTATTTCCCCACATATTTGCCATATATCTTTATATAACTGTGCTTCAATTTCTTTCTACCTTAATACTTGGGAACACAAAAATTTGTGGAATAAAATAGCTTTTGATTGCAAAAGTTCTAAAAGGTTTTATAAAAGCCTCAATTTGTTATTCTCATTAGAGACAGACACCGGAAATTAGTGTTTGATTTTTACCTTAAAATACCATTAGATTTCTCACATAAGGAGGCTGACAAACAGTTTTTTTACCTAATTGGCAACATTTCCATTCACTGCAGAATTTTGTAATGGAAGAGAAGGGCATGTGACAATGCAGGAAAAGCAAAGATACAACCCAAAATACTTACTGTTGGGAAGAGGTTTCTGCTTGTGGAGTACAACTTAGTACCTGAATTCCTCACCTGCATCCAAACCAGAGCATTATTTCTAGATCTACCTGGGTAGTTGATCTTCCAAAATAAAATAGGTAACTTGCTCTGCGCAGTAAAGATTTTCTGACACTGGGATATAAAGCCTTTGTCCTGATATCCACTTTAATTATTACACATAGATTCTACACCACTATTTGTTTATGACTATAGCCTCATTATTTTTAAGTTACTCTTGATTATAAGGTAGAAGGTAAACTAAAAATCACAAAATGTAGCAGTCTGCTTCTTTCCATAAACCTTGCTCTATCAAATAGTTGTATGTGAAGTGAGGAACATCTAATTTGGGTTATAGCTATAAATAGTAAACTCCAGTGTTAGAATTTTACAGCAAAAAGATTTCAGGTTTGAAGTTCTACTTGTGGATTTATGACAGTGAAACCCCAAACTATATGTTCATATTATGTTATTTAAATACAAGTTTCTAAATTGACTCCTATCTGCTTGCATTTCATTAAAGCTCCAAAAGAGTGTACCACTAAGCTGAAGTCTGTAAGAATTGGTGTGTAAATAACTGACTACACATATATATCTCTCTCTCTAAAACTATTAAGACTTACTTGATATCAGTAAATTGAAGCATCTGTCAGTATCTGCTGTTATTTGGAGGCAAGAGAAACACAAAGAAAGTAAAAAAAAAATCTGAACTTTCTTTTGAAACTTCATCAGCCTATGAAACCTGTGAAAATTTTGATTAGCAATTATTCACAGAGATAAATTACTCAAGTGCTACTTAAAATAAGCTGTCAACAGGAAAAGGATAGATATACTTGGCAGACTCATGAAATAGGGTTAAGACTTTAAATTAGCAGTGCAATTTAGCATTCAGATTACTAAGGATGAAGCAGGGCAAACAAACTCACAAAATGGGGTATGAAAAGAGAAGGAACAATTCAACTATAGAAAAATCATACAAGTTATTCTATGATATTTGATGATGGCACTTGCCTAATTAAATAAGAGGTAATTTCAGTCTTCTGTGAACTTATGAAAATACAAGAAAGGTGGAAAATTAGATGCTCTACTTTTTTATATGGTTACAATACAGTATTGCAGTGATATGATTAAAACACACCTTACTGCACTATACTGTTTATACTATAATATATAGTTAGAGGCACTGAATATGTGCTATCTGGAACATCCTTCAGTATGTATAAGAAAACCCATCTTCATTGCGGGACTTGAGTTAATTTATAGGGCTATTAATTTGAGTAAAATCTCCAAACCATCCCTCCAAAAAGGTAAACAACTCTTATTTCTAAAAAGATTTTTCTCTCATCAACTTTTTCAAAGGAAATATGACCATGGATATGACACGTTAATTCTGCAGAACCATTTTTAGTGCAATTGTTCCATCTTCATATCAGCATGACATTTTCTGTCTGCTGCTTAGACTTTGTTTCAGTGTGATCATTCCCATCCCAGTCTCTTTGCAATTATACTGGGGATTCTGGGGTGCAGAAATCACAGTATATCCATTCCGTAGCAGCACAGAGCTCTTTTCTACATCCTCCAGCTGTTTATGCTTAACTTGGGTAGCTTACTAAGGCAAACTGTATCAAGTTCAAAGTTTACTTGAAGCACACCCACACACCTTTGCATGGCCTAAGTCAACCAGCAAGATTAAGATGTGACTTTCTCTGCAGGGTACCTCACAGCATACAGTTAAGGGATGTGACTAGCACTCCTTTACACAGCCTGATGCACTAGCTGGAAAAGCAGCAAGCGGTTTTCTGTATGAGATTCTATACAACAGTGAGAGAAAGCACTAGGGCCCACGCATAGCACATCTCGTTTAGACTTTAAACAGGAGCTTCCTTCTTCATTTAATCTTTAAATTTTAAAAATTCTCTAGCAAGCAACACACACTTTTAATTAACACTGAAATCATATGTCACCAGTTATTTTTCATAGTAACTTCAAAGACCTTTTTTATGATACAGAAAACGCTTATATACAAAACCATACCATGTTCCTTCAGATTATTTCTAAAGATGTCATGGGAAACAGACCAGTAGTTCAAAATCAAAATAAAACTCTCAATTTCAAGGTCAGTAACAATGTTTAAATCTATTGATAACCTTGTTCAGGATGATCACAGGCAAAAAAAAAAATACCACCATCAAAGAAATAAAACTAATGATTAAGTATTTTCTGACAAAAGTTTCCAATTGGAAGACTGTCCAACTTCCAAAATAGATTCTCCAGGCTGAAGAACCCCATCTCTCTCAGCCCTTCTTTATAGAGGTTTTCCAGCCCTCTGATCATTTTTGTGACCCTCCTCTGGACCCACTACAACAGGTTCGTGCCCTTCTTGTGCTGAGAACCCCAGAACTGCACACAGCACTTCAGGTGGGGTCTCAAGAGCAGAGTAGGGCAGGACGACTGCCTCCCTGGACCTGCTGGACATGCTCCTTTTTATGCAGCCCAGAATACCATTGGCTTTCTAGGCTGCAAGCGCACAGTGCCAGCTCACGTTCAAGTTTTCATCCATCAGTATCCCCAAGTCCTCCTCTACAGGGCTGCTTGTCAATTCATTCATCACCAGGGACCTTTGCACTTGGCCTTGTTGAACTTCTTGAGGTTCGCATTGGCCCAGTTCTCAGCCCTGTCAAGGGCCCTTTGGATGGCACCCTTTCCTTCAAGCAAATCAACTGCATCACTCAGCTTGCTGTCATCCACAACAAAATATTTCTAAAATCACCTTCTGATCTTTGTGCTTTACACTGAATTATGAAGAACTTGGCAGAAACACACCTCCTGGTAATATACTATTTAACACCACATAGCTAGATACATAGTAGCATAGCAGCTGAAAGTGAACCTATCTCCAAAGACTGGACAAGACAAATACAAACCATCAGAGAACATTGTGTGCATCAGCTGAAGATAGTTTGCCTTACATAGTAAAAAAAAATGTTTATTAATATTGGTATTTACAGACCTTTTTTTTTTTTAATTAGTGTCAGCATTTTATTTTTTTATTTAATAGCAAAACCAAAGGTGGTTTGGTATAAAACAATTCACATCTCTTATGTTTTCTGATCAATCGAATTGTTTAATGAACACTTTATCTCTTAAGCCAGGGAATATATTTACTACAACTGGAAGAAAAGTTTCAGGATCACAGTGAAATAACCAAACTGCTTCTGAACCTGACCTGGAAAACTGAGATGGTTCAAGCGTGAAACCATGCAAAGATTAACTTCAGTTTAGACTAGCAGGATGATTTACAGAGACAGCAATGTGGAATTTGTATCTGGTAAGAATGAGGTCTAGAAATGTAAATGATTTGGCTATATTGTCCATCAATCCCTTTTCTGCCATTGGGGAAAAAAAAAAAAAAATCACCTCATTTGTTTCTCTTATTTTTAAATCTCTTTATCCTGCTGCTGATACCACTGCATCCATTCCTCCTTTGGTATTCAGACATGTACTTTATTATAAAGATAAATCAACTTTCCTGATCACATATTCCATAATCACTTTTTTCTGATTCTTATTTTTTATTTATATAGCTGTTAGTTGTCTTGTAATCATTGCCTTATGATGTCTGCCAAAGTCAGAATAGCATCTTTCTGATTCTAATGGATGTTTTCTTTCTATGTTCAAGAGCTTCTAATCGGGTCTTCTGCACTTTGATTCATGCAAAAGCAGACTGCAGATTCTAGTCAGATGTTTAATGACATCTTCTCCCATACAACTTTTATTACCTTACTATTTAATAGTTTATAACTAGAAGTATCATTGATGAATACTTTAAACACATTGCTGTGTTTGTGGACAACCACAGGAATTTGATACAGGCACACTCTCAGTTGCTGCAGTTTAAAAAAAAATTAGGTATATATTTACAAGGCTAGTGTGAATGTGTGTGTACATACATATTATGAATCAGTGAGAAATTTCTTCAGGAAAATGTACTATGATTTTGTGAAAAAATTACAAGCATAACATTAACATGTAATATTTTTAACTGGAAATGCAGATGGTATTGCTGAATTCAGTGTGGACAGGACAAATAATATGCCTTATATCAGGACTGTCTAACATTTTCTATCAAATTAAATTATTCATATTAGTTTTGGTTTTAGCAAGCTTTCATGACTCAGGATGAAATTTTTCTAAGGCAGCTAGTCCATTTGTCATAAGGAAATATGCGTTCTTTCACCAAGCTAAAGAATCAAGAAAATCTAGCACTCTGCTTTAAAACACAACAGGGAGCATCCTAACTTCAGGTGAGCATTGTGTCACTGCTATCAGTTACTGCCAATGAAGAGTTACACAATACAAAGGACCTGCACTAAAGAAAGTGTACAGCCCCTGACAGTTTTGGCTCTTTTTCCTCTTGTTTTTAATGGAGATACTAAAACATCTTGATAAGTTTCTGAAAAACAGACGAAGATTTAATGTTTGCAAAAACTTCAAAATGTCAATGACAGTAAACATTAAAACCAGAAAAAGTTAGTAGTTCAATATTTGGATTTAGATGCAATAAGTAATGTATTAAACCACAGGAACAAATGCTGAATAAACATACCGTGCTACACATCTCCCCCTTGTGGGAGGAATCCCAGCATTAATAGCTCAAATGAATCACCAGGGCAACTGCTCTTGCACAAAAATCCCTCCCAGAAACAGCCTGAAGACTGAGGATTTTTCTTTCTCTCTTTAAAGATCTTGTATTTCTGGATGGTTCCACATACTGGGATATTTGCTTTTGCTTACAAAGTCTACTTGTCCGAAACACTGACTAGTAAAATGAACACCATATGTTTTGCAATTCTATTCTCAACTCAAATCCTCTAGTGTTCTTTGGTAGAAGAATTTTTTTTAGACAGTACAGGAAGACTCTTCTCATCTGCTTCACGCTGGGGAAATGCTTCTTCTTTCATTAGGCCAAGATATTTATATGGAAAACATATGAATAACAATACAGAGATCATTGTCCTGGGAGAAATTTATTTCTGGAAGTGGTTGGAGCACTCCAGTTTCATGAACGTGACAGCCTAGTCCAGCTACTTAAGGAGATGAACACATTTCACTACACAAATCTGTGGATCAGATAATCAAATAGAAACGTATTTCCGAATTCATCACGTGTAAAGTGATATTTCTAAACTATGCCAGATAAGAAGAAGAATTTACACTGGAATTTCAATAACTTACTATAACTTTAAATGCCTGTGCCTAGTAACCATGAGATAAACTGTTGCTTCACTCCATGTTAGAAGCTCCCAAGTTGAGGCTTAACATCCTGAATGATAACTAAAAAGACTTTTGTTTTGGTCAACCAACTCTTACTGCAGATGATCCAACAATAGTAACCATTCCAAACATCTGCTCCTGCTCTTGACAAAGTAACTCACAGGGTTTCTTTGGATTCAGAACAACGTTATAAAGGTTAGCCTCATTATTTACTCTTTAAAATCTAAAACAGGAGTAGGAGACATTTGAACTAAGTCACACCACAATGAAAACAGAAATAAGATCCACATCTCCTGCATCTGAGCCCAGTAAGTTGAACTACATGACAAACCACTATAATTTCTATGCTATAAGAAAGCTTTCATTTCAAGAATTACAAGCTGAGATCAGCCTGTTATGCTATTCAAGAAGAGTTGTAGGCTTGGCATTTTCAAAAGCTCTCCCATCCTTAAGTCCTTCTACTCCATTTATTTATCAAAGACACATAGCAGAAGAGCCCAGCTTCTATAATTATCCACGTAAATAAAAAGCCATAAGAAGAAACTCCATTTCTGGAGATAATGTATGTGAATAGATGCAAATCCATTATAACCATCAACAACAAAGTAGTACATCCTTTGTTTTCAAATTACAGACAAACCCAAAAGTGTGATAAATGCACAAAGTATTTTTGTAAAGTGGTATCCTTAAAAGAAACAATACTGTGACTGTCAGAAGCAAAACCAATTTCTTTCTCAAAGGGTCAGGATTTATATAGGAAGAATGAGGTCACTCCAAAACATCTAATAAATCTCATGTTTAGACTTCAAGATCTTCAGAACAGACAGAAGATGATGTTGAGTAACATCTTACTTATCATTAAAATCCCACTTAAGCAATTTCAGACTAGCCAGCTGCACAGAGAACTTGGTCAGCTGGTACCTCTAGAAATAAAAGTCGCATGTACCCTTCCTTCTGATTACCCTGAATAAACACCTATCCTTTCAAAACAAGCCTTTCTACTTCTGGTTCCCTTTTATATGGAAGGTTTTATACTCTTCCCCAATGCTTCTAAAATCTCTTGATTTATACAGAAACATAATTTGATAGATACTCTCTGTAAACATTTTTAGGAAATTGTAAAACTTACCAAGTAGCCACATAGTCTACGAATTGATATAGCTGATCATAAACCAATGCATTTTCAAGCCTGCTTAGAAAGCAGACTTTAAAGACTACTCAGTAAGATTTTGCTGTCTCTGAGATCTATGCACAGACAATAGTAAACATTGAGTAGATTTATTTAGCTGCAATAGATTTTACCAGGTTTATTTCTTTCCCCCCTTATGTTGTTTCCTTCATAATGAATTGTCTGAGACTATCAGACTGACTAAATCACAAAAGGTCAAAAGTCTTTTTGTAATTCTATTTTATCATATGCCACGATTATATTACAACATAGCAGGGAGGATTTTTTTTTTTATTATTTAATATTCAAGCTCTTATCTCTCGCTGACAGACTGAAATATTTTTATCCTATTCAGGAACACTTTCATTTGTGCAGAAAACTCTTTTTTTAAAATAACTCTCTGATGTTTTCCTGGATCATCTGTTTTAAACTTTCAAAGGCAAATACCTAAAAGTTGAAAGTTTCTTCTCTATTACTTTTTCCAGGAAAGAGCTTTCCACTATTAAGCAGCATTTCTTTCAGTCAGTGTGAAGCCATATAGCAGCTGACCAACAGTTGTTTTGCAAATTGCCATTTCAACATAGCTTTGTTATTAATTTTCTACAACAGGAACACACTCTGACAAGCAGTATAATAAAAATTTGGTAGGCTTTTGAGTCAAACTTTCTTCCAGAACTGCAATGAGAAATCTAACTTGGACTTTTTTGGAACAAAATAGGAGAATGGACAATAGCCTAAAAAAGCCATTCTTGGAACAACAGTTTTTATGATGTACTTTGACTCCTCCAACTTTCAGTGGCTTTCCAGACCTCTACCATGTAGGCTATCCATGGATTGACCAGGAACAGCCCTTCCAGGCAAGCCTGGCAGCACATTGACCTCCCTAGGCTCCCACGTACTCTTCAAGACACAGTCTGACCACACCCAGAATAGGTTCTTGTAACAAAGAGGAAAGCCTAGCCTTGGTGGTGAGGGATAACTTTTGAAGAGTATTCCTCACAGCATTACTCTATTAGGCATATGCCTTAAGCGTTATTCTTGAGAGACTACAGCAATGCAACTAAATTATTGCTTGCATCCTGGGTCTTGTGGAGCAGTCAGACAGGCTGCTTTACAAGGAGGAATATGAGCTAGAAGCCAAGGTGAACCCACCATCACCACCACCACCACCCCCCAGGTGGTGGGGAAGGCAATGCCCATACAGATTCACAGTACCTGAGCAGGATTAGTAAGAACAGCTCTAGACATCCAAGATGAGGTCTAAAGTCAACTCAGGAAAATCAAACAACACCTCAGGCTCCCCAGAGAGCAAGACTGAAAACAGCTATAATTGTAGTACTACCCAGGTGCTGCTGAGCTTAAACAGAGCAGCTAGGCACGTGGGCGGGGGTGTGGGAGGAGCCCCAGGCTGCTCAGGACCATTAACGCCCAGTAGTGCCCCAGGGGTCCTGACATGGAGCAAACTCTTGTCAAGGAATAAACATCGCCTCAGAAGAGGCAAACAAATGGTTTAGACCTAAAGCTTAGGGAGGAAATTGCTTGGAGCTCATGTAAGATGTGGTTGTCACCTGGCCTTCAGCTGATCTTAAGTTTTCTATAATGAAAGTAACAATCTGGCTGTAGAAGATGCTACTTTTGCATTTCTTCCTTCCTCTAGGAGTAATCCTTCTGCCACCCAGAGTCGGCTAGTGATTCAGTTTCACAATACACACAGAAAATAACACGTAGTTTCTCTACAGTGTGTTGACTATTCTTCCCAGATTGCATTTGAAAGGATTGGACAAAGAATTATTAATTCAAGTGTATCTTATTTTAAGTGAAAATGCCACTGCAAAACTCCTGAGAGCTGTGAAGGCATACGTGACTCAAGGACAGCTATTTTGGTGTGCAGGCTGCACAAAGCTAACATGTATCTCCTCAGCATGCCAGAAGTGAGAGAAATGGCTTCGCTGCAGGCCCTGTGGGAGTTTCTGGGCAGTTTTGAAGCCCTAGAAGGCCATCGCAAATTGAAAGTCCCCTGGGATTTCTCTGATTTACAACGTAGGCTACAGCCACTGCCTCGGGGCCCTGAAGAAAAAGCACACAGGGCTGCCCCGGCTTCCCCCTCCTGCCGGGCAGGGTCCCATTGCCCAGAAAACCACAGAGAAGACCCAGCATTTGAAGGATTTCTTGTTTCCATAGAATTAGTGGCAACAGAAATGAAAAAGAAATTTTAAAATGTCTCTGCTAACTACCACTGAAAGCTACAGGTTTCCTGAGCTAAGTTTTCATTTTATAATGAAATTGTTCATGTCTTCCTCTGGTGATATCAGAAGCATTAAATTATTTTGTTTCCTGATTCAAAAGGAACCTTGCAGAGAAGGTTCATATAAGTCATATGTTCCTGCCCCCGCCCCCCCTTTTATCCTGTCAATCCCCCCTAGAAAAAAACTCTAAACCATGATCCTGTTCAGCCGGCATTGGCAATCTTTGGCTGAAATGACCACTGCCATGGGTATCTGTAGTGAAGTGTTAAAAAACCTAACCATAGGGAAAGACATCCCTTCCCTCCCTAATTCACAATATTTTAAGACCATGGGTCAAAATCACCGCTAGGCATCCACAGGGGAACACTGGGGTTTCCTGCGATGTTCCCACCTGAGGAAGATTTATTTCTGGGATGCCAGCCACAGCTCGCGCTTCTCCCACTCACTTCCCAAGATCAACATTTATTTCCCAGGGTGTCTTTCAAAGTGTCAGCATTTCCGTTGCCTGAGGTTGTGAGCTGCTGCACACAGTGTAATGCTAGGCCAGCAGTTGCCTCTATTTTAAAAAAAAACACAACTTTTCCTTATGGAATTAATTCCAGGCATTTGGGCCTAGTGGCAAGTTTCTGGTGCTCGTGCTGGATGGCTACAGGGGCTGGGGGCACGCTGGGGTGGGAGGGCAGGGCCTGGCAGCCAGGCTGGGCAGGGGCAGCAGGGGAAGGCCCAGCCCCAGGCACTGAGCACCCCGCTGGGGATGAGCAGAGGCCAGGCCGGGACGTCAGACTGGCGTGAGGGGAGCTGTGGCCAGGGGTGGCCAAATGGCTGCTGGAAGCCTCTCCCCAGGGCAGGGGTCGGCCCTGGCTGCAGCCACCCCACGGGCCTCCATGGAGCGCCAGGCCCCGGGGTGCTCCTGGGGCCTTACGGAGGGGCCCGCACCAGCAGCAGTGCACCATTTATCTTCGGCAGAAATGCACTAATTATGCAATGTACAGGTCACAGCCACACACACACACACAAAAAAAGTAATCCACCAGCAAAGGCTAAACAGCTTCCGTTGTGGATACTTCTGCAAGATATCCACTGAAAAGTGAGCAGAAGTTAGAAACAAAATTAAGATTTTGGAGCAGGCACAGTTATCCACCGCTGTACAAATCGCATAGTGAAGATAATGAACTTACATTGCACGCATCTGACAATGCCAGCTAATAATTTCTTTAAGCAAGCACCCCACTTGATTTCTCCCTTTCAGCAATTCCTGTAGCAGCAGAGACATCCACCCATAGAAATCCCTTCTAGCACAACATGCTAAGTAATACATTTCTGGAAAAGTGAAAAGTTCAAAGGAGCAGGTCCAGGGCAGGATAAGCCAGTGATGATGTGACTTTTTCCACAAAGCACTGTACCAGTGATGGTACAAAATCCAGACAAGGCTGTGTTTTACTAGTTAAAATATTTTACATAATGTAAAGTCTGTAAAACAAATTCCCTGATACGTCTCAGCCGCTTCAGGTCACACCTTCAAATAAATTGTAGAAAAACTGCATCCAGCTGTTTTCTGACCTATTCCCCAGTAACACATCTTACCAGGAGCTAAAGAAACTGTCAAAATATGCTAAAGGGAAGAATGGAACACCTAAGTTCTACCAAATCCACAACACTTAGCTGCATGAACCAAATATGACCTATAACAGTTTACTCTGAGAAAGAATATGAGGAGCTTCAGAGTGGCCTGAAAAAATAGCTTAATGCCACATGACATTCTGTATTGATAAATTGAAAGTACTGCACACACAAGGGTAAAATATGAGCATACAGTTTCTGGGGGCTAAATAACAGTATTTTTTTCAGGCTAAAGAATTTAAATGAACACCTCTGCTTGAAGAAATGTTTTGGCCAAGTAAACATACCAGAAATATCTATAGTTGTCTGTAAAAAACATACTATACAGGTTTGCTTTCAGCTGAGATACTGTGGAGTATTCTTCATTTTATCTCAAAAAAAATAAAAAGGCGGCTGTGAAAAAGTATCAGTGACTGGCAATAACAATAATTATCAGCCTTGGAAAATTTCTATTTGAAAGAAAAGCTTAAAGGATTGGGATTACTTGCCTTAGAAAGGTGAGGAGTAAGAAGGTTCATGACAAAAGCATATAAAACGATAATTGGTGAAGAGATGATAAGAGAGGAACTCGAGCTCTGCTTTCAACAAAGGAACAAGGAATCAGTGAAACTGAAAAATGGCAAGTCAGGATGAAAGGAAATACTCTTTTTCCCAGAGTGCGATTTTAGGCTATGGAATTTACCGCCACAGGATGCCTTTAAGGCCAAGAGTTTAGCAAAATGTCATAAAGTCCTTGTTATCTAATTGGTAAGAAGAGTGTCTAGAGCTTAATGGTGAACGATAAAATAAGTTTGGAAAAGTTAAACACATTCTCTAGGTAAAAGACAAAATAAGTGATATGTCCTATTCTGTGTCCTTGTGCTTCTATCAAAGATTTGGGTTAGTATTTTACAGTAACCCCTCAATAGGTTTTAAAATCATTGAAGTATGTAATTTTGGCTATTTGCATGAGGATCTGTGCTTTTGAGAAGAAAATAGAGATAAAGGCATGGAAATGGAAAAGTACTGGCAAAACATCAGTTCCATGACATTTTCAAGTACCCTAGAAGGATATTTTTGCAGTGCAAAACCCTATAATCAAATGTTTTGTATGAATAGATAAATTTGCAGGGTAGTCTGCCAGGTGCATTATGCTTGTGGAGTTTTATAGGCTCTCATATCTTGCCATTTTGATTAATATAAAAAGCTCCCTTCTTTATTTCAACAAATCATGGACTTCACCACTTCCAGTAATCGTTAACCTTGTATACTACTGTAACGTGTAGCACATTCTTTCTGTTTCTGTCTAGCACTGAAGTATGCAGAAATCAGTCTGAGAAGTTCCTTCAGAATTTCTGACAAGTGCTGTGAATTTCCAGATTGATCCTTAAGGCTTTCTTTGTTGATTATTATTGAATATTTCTGCAAGAAAACATCTCATATATATTTTCTAAAATGTTCCTGAATTCCAACACTGATTTGTGATAAAATATATTAATATATTGAAACTGAGTCAGTTCTAACATCCACTATCCTGGTGTTATGCTTTTTTCTTACATTTATGAATTAATTTATGAGAGCTTTGGGCTCTCATCAAAGTTTGCAGACGCTTTGACTTCTAAACATGGTTGAAAAGCATCAGGTGCCTGGTGCAGTAGCACATTTTTTGATCCGGAGAGGAAAAGAAAAAGCTAGTCCTCCTTTCTAAATATGCATGACTCACTGTGCCTGCCCACGGACTGAGTATTCGCACTATACATTGGTCTTCAGTGACTGAAAATACCTACGATGAATACTATATGTCATCATCGATGAAACCTGTAATAGGCTTCATTCTGCTCCACTGAAATGAATATGAGTTTGCTTTTGATATCAGTGAGATATGAGGAGAGACTGAGCACACAGGGAAAAAACACTCTCTTAGCATATGACTGGCTATTTTTGTTCCCTTTTACAATACAGTCTACAATGTAATACTATTAAATTCTAGTTTCTGTAGTTTTCATCAGTTCTCGCGTACCTGAGTGGCTGCTGCAAGACCTCAACACTGTGGAGAATCAGGATGTGTACCAGAAATTTTAAGAACTACAGATGACCTGCTTTTCTTGACAACTAACAAAGTAAAATGCCTGCAAGAAGTATATGATCAAAACAATGCAATCATATATTTTTAAACAAAATAAAATAGTCTAGTATGATTTCTAATGTGACTGATGTTTTCATGGTTGATTTATAAGGTTGCATGCCTTATTAATCATTAAAATATACCTCAACATGGATGCATAAAATATGATTCAATGGGAAAATAAAATCTGACCAAATACTAAATTGAATTTAAATTCATCCCATCAAGATGCTGAATTAATTTTAGATTTATTCTATGTATTCAATAAACTGACTAAAACCTAAAACATTTGAATGCTGATTCTTCTGATCCAAATAGTGAACAAACTTAAACCTAAGCAACTCAAACTAATGAATAGTTATATAGAGAACAGAGGTATTGGTCAAAATACTGTTGTAGTATTTCCAGTGTATCATGTATTTAATTATTTTCCTTGAAACAGTTATAATCATAAGAAATATGAAAATAGAACCATAGGTACAATATTTATTATCTTTAAACATTTTTTCCTAAAATATGTTTGCTAGTAACACTCAGTTACAGTATTTTTAGAAAACTTTTATTGTGGAGTTTCTCACTGGGAATTTTCCAGTGTTATTAATTTTTTTGACAAAAATGCTGCATCATATGCGTGGGTGGTTTATGACACATAAGGTACTGGCATTTTGGAAATGCATGTGTAGAGACTGAATGGTTTAATGAAGAAGCAGCCATGTGTTTTTGAAATCTAACAAACAAGTGATCCCCAAATCGCTGATGATATGCCTTAGGAAATGCTTTTGATGGCAATTTTATCCAACATTTGACCTGGGTTGCATATCTCAGTGCCTGTTTTATGGGTGGTGAATTATCTGTCACTTAAGCAAGGTGCAAGAACAGAAGAAAAATGAAGACAACCTTGAACAAAGAAAGATAAGGTTTAATGGCTGAAATAAATGTGAACATCAGAAACAAATGGGTTAAAGTTTATGGTACCATCATTTTGATATGAAGACAAACTGTTTTCCATGGATCTTTCCCCACTTACAGCCTAAATGCAACTATGAACCAACAAGCACACAAAATCTATACAAAGTTAAACAAAAAGCTGCTATATTTGAAGCTGTATGTATATAGGTCTGTATTTGATTCAGAACAAATTCTCGCTGACAGAATTATACAACCAGTTTTGGGAAAGGATGATTTAATAATGTAAGCTAGAAAACAGGACTTTTATTAAAATGCTGATATGGTCAACAAAGATATTTTCTTACCCGAGCACATTATGAAGGATACAGTATTCTCTAGTGTGGACAGCCAGCAGCAAAGTGCAGACTAAGTTTTAAGTGTGTTCCGTTCACAGTGCAAAGCTGTCTTCCAAACCCATGCAAATCTTTTGACCAGTTTTGAACCCTGCATAAAATGTTTTCCCTTGCAACTGAAATTAGTCTTTAGATCCCAGCTGCACCTGAGCTTGAAATAGAGCTTTATTAATTGTAGCAATTAATATTGTATAATACCTTTTCTTCACTGAGTAGTAGTGTCCATGCTGAAGCTTAAAAAAGATTACAGTTGAGTCATGTATGGAAAGCTTGGGAAAATCATTAGCTTTCATGAGAAAACAAGTTCAATTTACTGGGTCTTTGTCTTTCCTTCAAGAAATGTCTGAGAGAGGTACCAGGCAAACAAGCTCATGTATAAAGGGATTTAGTCCACTTGAGATGGATGGAGTCATTCTCTATGAAATTAGGATTCTAGTACAAGCTACTAATGATTAACCAGCTGATGATAAATTTGAAGGAGGAGGACTCTCTCTTTAGAATTAAGCTGGAAAATATTAGTTAGCCAGGTGCATTATAAACAGTTATAATCTAATGGTAATGAGGGGGTATTCAGTTTGGAGGGGGTGTTAACAGATACACACTAGGATTTCTAACTCTGGGGGAAAAAAGTCCATTAACTCCTCTTTATAAATTATCTGCCATTAAGCTTTACTCATAACACCATAAATTATATGTAAGTACATTCCACTAACAGCACAAAAAATATCAAAACTGCAATTTAATGAGATATCTTAAACATTTGAATAATCTTACTGAACTCCCGGAGTCTAGAGGCATTCTCAAATATAAGCATATAGGCCAAAATGTACAAATCTCTTCCATACAAGCACTTTCATTGATGTTTGTGTTTGCAGGTATTAACATTATTTCTTTATTTTGGTCCTCCCCTCACAGACAGTTTCTGTTCCTTAAAAAAGTTTCTGATCTTTTCTTAATTTTATTCCTTTGTCACAGCCATCCTAAAGGAAGAAGCTGACCTTTCCTCTTTATTTCCAGCAGCCTTTTTCAGCTCTAAAAACAGCTGAAAAGCAGGAATAGCACACTACCATTATGCACTCCTCAGCCAACCAGCAACTGCTCTACAGGTCTTCACAGAATAACAAAAATAGTAAAGAACCATGAAAATTTAGGTTTTGAGTGACCTAGAAGACATGCATCTATTTCAAATGGCAAATGCTACAACGTTGCAGATTAAAACAAACAAAATAAAAAACCCGAAAAATTTTAAAAAAGCCACCCAAAACCAAAATCCCCAAAGTTGTATCTCTTTACTCAGTAAGCTGTTACTCTTTTCTCACGTTTAACATCTACATTCAAAAGCCTAAAGAAGTCAAAGGCCCATAGCTATTGGTTCTTACAGTGTAAAAGAAGATGAATATTCTGTCTTCGGATCAAATGACCTATCCACTGGATCATACACTAGAGTCAGAATTAAAGTCACATGGTTACACTGTTTTTCTTTATTAAAAAAAAAAAATTAAAATGGAATAAATAAAAATATAAATATTTTATTTATATATTCATTGGTATAAGATATTAAATATTACAATAAAAATTAAAGAAAAAACATAAGTACTTGAAAACCAGCATTTATAATAAAAATATTTACTTGTCTATAACAGTTTTTCTAAGCAGAGAAATGGTCCCTTTGAATGCTTCCTTTGCCTCACTAATTATTTTTTCTATTCCCATTTATTAGAAGCAAAATATTACTGCTGTTCAGCAACCAAATTTAACTAGCTGAATGCTTTTAATTTGCTTTTATACACAAAAAAAATACATGCA
This sequence comes from Ibycter americanus, assembly GCA_035590275.1. Taxonomy (NCBI): domain Eukaryota; kingdom Metazoa; phylum Chordata; class Aves; order Falconiformes; family Falconidae; genus Ibycter; species Ibycter americanus. The sequence continues at coordinate 32,072,254 of JAVJGI010000035.1, read as the reverse complement.
CCAGATTTACAGACAAATGAGTAGATTAAATGGAATCTTGTTTAAAAGATTTATATATCAGAAATCTAGAGTGAATCCCATGATCTTCAGTGGGAGAGTCAGTCTCTGTGGGAAGTGGAAAGTTTTTACAATTTTGTACCAGGATGCTATGAGGGTTCTGCAAGGTTTGAACCCAGGACCCAGAATTACAGGAGTAAGCCAGGGAACGGGGGCACAGGGCATGATTTAGCAAGCATGAGTGAGCTATGGACCCTGCTGGGCAGCTACAGCCTCAGACTTGGATTTTTTCCTCCTTGGCTTTTTCCTTCATCTGGCAGAAACACCTGAACCAAATATTTTTGTCATCGTGCAAAGGAGATCCTTGTGCAGTTTCCTGTGTTGACAGTGCTGAGTTTCTTCTGTTGACAGCCTTGAACTTATAATGCTTGTGAAACTTCAGTTTTAGATGAATGTCCCTTATCTCTGTGGTCTATGTATATTCAATAAGCCTGATTTTTGCGGGTTCCTTCTGACCTCTCTTCTAAATAACTGCAGAGAGAGGAGACTGATTCATATAGCTCTATGTGATTGTTGTAGATGTTTACTTCCTAGATCACACATTTTCTGTACAGTCTATAGGAAAAGGCAACATGCTCCAGGGGACATGATCAAGAGGCTGGAAGTATCCAGGAGAACACAAGACATCAAGATCTTTCATGCTGCTCTCTTTTACTGAATGTTTTTACTGATCCACCTGGACGTGATCCTGTGCAACCTCCTCTAGGTGAACCTGCTTTAGCAGGGGCTGGACTAGGTGATCTCCAGCAGTCCCTTCCAACCCCGACCATGCTGGGATTCTGTGATTCACCCTGACAGCTCTGGACTCCATGGGATAGTTTCATGCAATTCCCACCCTCTGTCAGCTGGGTATGAAATATGCAATAATATTCATCAATAATGTTATCAAATCATGAAACAGTCTGTTTCAATGGATACCTGGGGCAGTATCTGGGACTTCTTGTTACATTTAGGCATGGTATTTTGCTGTTATATTGCCATGCAGCAAAATTTATTTTCTCTTATACAGAAGTCAGCAAGTCAGATTGAGTTTATCCACCTGCTTTCATGTGGAAATATGAATAGGAAATGATTTATATGTTAGTTATTCTGATCTTGTATTGAGGTATTATCTGCACATATTCTTTACTTTTCTGAAAAACTCTCCTCATTCTTCAACTTGCAAGTCATTGCAGTACTTTTTCTCTAGCGACAGTAGTTGAAGCTGTAGCATTGTTTTCCCATTCAGGCCAGAAATGACGTAAGGTCATTGAAATATGACTCAAGACAGTTCTTTCCCTTGGCAGAGCAAACAACTACATGGCAGCTCATTTCCAATGATTTTTAACTATGAAGTTGTCAGGCAAGGATTTTTAATATATAGTTAATGACTTTGTAATTCCCATGTGTTTTCATTTTTCCTTGCACAAGTGAATATCATCCTTGACATGACAATTTTTTTTAATTTTTTTTTTTTTTTTTTTGTCCTCATATGGTTTCATCAGAGCTGGACATAGACTAGGCTGCAGTGGCAGAACAGACAAACCTTTTCTTGATAACGCTATATCCCAGTACATGCATACACAGGACTCTTTCCTATGCATCATCCTTTGAATGCTTCAGAATATGAACATCTTCTTCCTTTCCTCATGTATCTTTGCTGATTCCATTGTTCTTTATCCCACCTTCATCCTTTAAACTTGGCAAAAGCCTCCTGAAGGGTACTGTCTGTTAGTTGTACCTGCATCACATCACATACAGGGACCCGCATGCACTCTTCCCTTAGCCACAGACCCGATCACAGCAGTTCCATGTATCACAACAAAGTAGCAACACTTTCTTCTACACTGATCTGTCTTCTTGCTGGGAATATCATAACCAAAGTGGTAATCAGAGACACAGAGTTCACAGAGACTGCAGGTACCACTAAGGGTCTGTCCTCCTCTGCTGGGTGCCTCCAGAGAGACCTACACTTCTGCAGCAAAGTCTCTGCAACTCTTTCCTTTTCCTAGTCATTCCACATCATCTGGCAGGGACTGGAGAGAAACAGCTGTCTTTTTCATAGTTGTAGCTTAACTTTTTGTTTCTGTGTTTAGTGGAAGAAATAAAAAATCATTTCAACAAGTAATTGAAGTAATCCAAACCTAATTTTTTTTTTCCAGAATATTTGACAAACATTTCACTTTATGCTACATAAAATATTTTGTAAAGCCTGAAGATAATTTTCCATTTCATGTTTTCAGTACATGTACATAATATGCCCAGAGGGATCAGACCAAAGGTCCATCTAAGTCCACTACTGTACTTCTACCAGAGTCCATACGGAGCTGGCTAGGGACAGATGGTGAGGAGTGCCATGTGTATGGACCCTAGTCCATACATGGATGCAGTATAGGAACAAGGCAAAGATAATATGATACCTTTTTCCCAGGCTCTAACAGCCACTTTCATTTAAGAGTCCTCCTAATCTCAAAATGGTTTCAATGTGTTAAGGATTTCTCCACAGAATTCTCTTCCATGAGCTCATTCAGTCTTCAGTCCACAGTCACAGAAGTACATTAATCTTGTACCTCCCCATGAAGTTTTCACAGCTAGGTTAAATTTATATTTGCTATGACTTAATGTGGGCTGAGCAGCTGCTTAATGTACATGTTAGTATTCCAAAGTGAATGAGCAAGCAGATGCCAGAAACAGGTAACAGCCAAAACAGGTAATAGTTGCCCACCTCAGAAGCACCTGCAATTCAAATCTCTTTTCTGCATCTGACGCGTTAAGTGGGCATTTTCCTGAAGCACCATGGTGGATGTGCTAGTTATTCAATACAAAGGTACAGAAATCACATTTCTTTTCATTTTGAAGTAATTTGCTTCAGAACTTCTTCAATTATTTGCTTTGAGATTTCAAAAACTTGTTCACAATCTTTTTAGTTGATCAAAAAATTGGATAGGAGTATCAACACAACCTGTGTTTCTGAAATACTTTACTGAAAAATGCCCCAAATGTATTAAGCTCTACTACTTATCATAACATTAGACTGTCTAGCCATCCCTGCTTAATGACTTATTTGTCCCTTTCTTTTCCCACTTGTTAGCCTGTCCTTGTATTATCATTGTCCATGGCTGTTAAAGGGATGAGTCTTCCATTTTGATTAATCTTCTTTTTTAACTTCTGTGCATTCCTCTTTCAGGTAGTATTGTTTTGTGGGGTTGGTTTTTTTTAGATTACGTTATTAATCACTGTTTACTGAGTATTTTCAAAGTTCTATTGTCTTTTACCTAAGAAAATATGAAATAATTTTTTAAAAGGTAGGTTTTTGTTAAATCCTCAACTTGTGAAATCCCAGTGCAATCAGCAGGGGCAATCTGCAACAACATCTGCCACAGAAAAGGCAAACTGTTCTCTCTAGTACAGGGCAAAATGGCCTTTATAATGCATTTTAGCAAAGTCTTTACTCCTAATGCACTAGCTTACCGAGGCGTGCAAAAGTCATTTCCACATTAATCTACACCCGAAAAGGCTTCTCTGATAAGACTTGGCCTCAGTCAGTAAATCCTTCTCAGCTCATCTTAGTACTACTGCAAGGCTAATTGCACAAGCAACAATCACATATCTAACCAGGGGACTGACTTAATTTTAAGCTTCTGTTGGAGCTATACTGTTGCACAATTCAGTGCTGATTTTCTCTATCTAGAATATTACATATAAACTTCTTTGCTTAGTTTTTACTGACTTTTTTTCTAATAAAAATTAAGCATTTTTTCCACTTCCAAACACATACACATGCACCTCTAATTATTAATGCTAAACCCTTGTCCATCTCTGTTAGCAAAGTCAAATTCTTTCCAGCAATTCCCTTCTAAATCACTTCACCACAATCACTGTGCATGAGAACAGCAGCAGATTAAAATGACTTCTCAAAGTGGTGTTAGACATGAATGTGAAAGCTTTGACTAAAGTTAATCCACATCTTTAGATACAGTTCACTGAAATACGGATTTGTAATGTTTCTGTGGATGACTTTTATTTCTGATACAGAGTGCAGCGAGTTCTGCGTTACAGGAAAAGAAAGTTCTATGTTACAGGAAGAGACTCAAAACATGAGATGCATTTGGTTCTGAAACTCGAAGTTTGTAGGAAGAAAGGACTTTGTGCGTGGATTAAAACCCACAATAATTAAAATGTTGTGAACACTGGGCCCCAGGGCAGTGCAATTTTTCCACTCTACAGAGCATTGTAGTCTTCTAGTACTGTAGAATACAACCATTTAACATGATGGCTCTCCCAAAACATGGTGATCAGTATCATACACACAAAAATATTTTTTTCTCTCTTTTTTTGGAAAACATAGTTTTAACTTTTCTTCTGGATATCTTTAGGTCACGCTTTTAACCTTTTCTCCACACACGTGAAGATTTTTTATTTTTTAAAAACAGTGGAAATTTACTGATAATCATTCAAGTCCTGTAGAGGGGATTAAGGAAAAATACCAAATATATCAAGATCAAGATAAAATTTCAGAGGATGGCAACAATGATTCCTCTTCAGCTTGCCAGCTCTGCCAATAGTTGGGTGGTTGGGAGCCAGAGGCCCCCACCTTCCAATGCTGGAGGATGTGCCTGCAGGGGATACAGTCATGGCTAGGACAAAACACAACTTCTTGCATCCCTTGAGTCCATGTACAAATAGAAAGTTATCATGTCCTCAGAGCCTACAACATTTGAACCAAGGAATAAACAAAATACCAACTGCCTGTTATGCATTCAAATGACAAACCAGTTTGTCTGTGCCATCACAACATTTTCCATCAGTCTGAAGTCCTGTCTTTCTTATTGGACCTGAGCTCCCCCTTTAAATCTTGTCTAAGAAGAATGATAGCAAGCCTTCATAAGCATTTTATTATTCCTATGTACTTTCACATTATCTAACGCAAAGGGTTTAGACAAGAGTAGTATACAAGACAATGTAGTTTGGCATAACTTGACGGTGGAGTCTGTACAAGAATTGGGTGGACTGGCCATTCCTTAAACGGTGGGAGAGTCTCAAATGCTAATATGGATGCACAAGAAACTTGCCAGGCTAGGCTGGATCTAAATAACAGTGCTGTCAGTTTGTAGGATAGAAAATATTCCTCATCACTACGATTTTATATATAATGTAGTTATCAAATGGTTGACGTTTGTGAACTATTACCCAGTTAAATGTGATTTATAGCTAACATTATTACATTGTCTAATGAATAATATGGAAGCAGGAAGGAAAGAACACACAAAGTAAGCAACTATTGCCTGCTGCAGTCATTTCAGAACAAAAATTGTCAGTCTGCCTTTTTCCTGCAGTTCTATAGTGAGTCCGAGGCCATAACTGAAACAAAACTTTACAACAGATGTACAGAACTCAGAACTGATAGTAAATTTATGTGATTAACATAAATATAGAATAAATATTAATAAAAACAAATATCAGGGCATGAGATTTCATGCTGTATACCCTCAGGAGATTAAATACTTAACTGGTTTAGTTTGTCCAATTTAAATAATATTTTCTCATCCACTGCTTAAAGGAGTTGTGAGATTTAATTTATGTCTGCTTTGACCTATACATTGCTACAAAATGCCAAGTTTTATGAATAGTTCTGGATTATGGGTTTTTCACATGACTTTGTCTTCATTGTTTTCCATTCCCATATGTACAGCATATTTTCAAGTTTCGCTTTACTACGTAAAAGTATGTTTCACAGGTTGCATGTTGCTACAACTACTATAGATGCTCGTAGGGATATAGCTCTTCTAAAAAAATGTGGCTTTTCTCCACAAGAAAAAAGATTTCTCTTTTACTTGAGGTTAAAGCATACATGCTGTACACACACACCCCCATTTGCGTTGGTCATGTTTCACAGCATAGCTTGAATTTGGGCAGAAGAATGCACATCTCCACAACACCAGGTTTTGAACTCAAGTTCTACCCTCCACAGAGCATGTATGGAGAAAAAATAATTCACACCCAGAACATTCCCACGCATTTTTTGGTACATCAAGCTCACTGAACATGTCATGGAGAAACAACCTGCACACCTAGATCTCATATATTAAGACTGAGTATTCCTCTTTCCACCAATTGCAGCTGGTTTTGTTTTGACATGGGATGCAGAATCTCACCGAATAGCAGGCTGGTTAAGGCTGGAAGGGACCTCTGAAGGTCACCTCATCCAACCCCCCAGCTCAAGCAGGGCCACATAAAACAGGCTGCCCAGGACCATGCCAAATAGCTTTTGAATATCTCCAACACCGGAGACTCCACAACCTCTCAGGGCAAGCTGTGCCAGTGCTCAGTCACTCTCACAGTAAAAAAAGTGTTTTCTTATGTTCACAGGGAACACCCTGTGTTTCAGTTTGTGCCTATTGCCCCTGGTCCTGTCTCTGGGTACCACTTAAAAGAGTCTGGCTCTGTCCTCTATGCACCCTTCCTTCAAGTATTTATATACATCAAAAAGATCCTCCCTGAGTATTCTCTTATCCAGGCTAAGCAGTCCCAACTCTCTCAGCCTTTCTTCAGAGATGCTCTAGTCCCTTCATCATCTCTGTGGCCCTTGGCTGGACTCTCTCCAGTATGTCCATGTCTCTCTTGTACTGATGAGCTCAGAACTGGGTACAGTATTCCAGGTGTGACCTCGCCAAAGCCAAGGGGAAGGATCACCTGTCTCATTATCTTGTATTCTTCTGGGGAAGATTTTTTAAAATAATACCAAGAAGTAAGAATGATAGTAAAGATTCAAATGTGAAGTTGTAAATTCAAAGGTTTGAGATGTTTCCTTCTCTTTTGACTCTAGCTGATAAGCTGGGGAAAGCAGCTTCCAAGCTCAACAAAGGCTCAATAGAGCCCTTGTAACTGAAGACAGGATTTTAAGGCAAACTAAAAGGAAAGTGGCAAGCTCTCAGTAAATATGAGCCAAAATGAAATTTTCTCTTCTCTTGTTGAGAAATGCATCTTGCAAATGGAACTGAGTATTAGTTCAGATGAAATGCATTCTAATAGGGTCGGTGAAAGCCTTGCCACACAGCACACACTGTTCCAATCCATAAAAAAGCTAGGAGCCTGGCTAACATAAGGAAAAAATCATATCAAGCAACTGACTAGATAAACAAATGTAGACTGCTGCAGAACAGTGTAACCATATTAAAATATAGGTATAAGCTATAAAAACTGCATGATGGATCTCCTTTTGTGTCTCCCATCATTTTGTGTATAGTATTCCCTTATAAAGCACAGCCAGTAGTAGTAAAGGAAGACCTGATCCTCTCAAAAGGCACTTCTTGTAGGAGAGGAGAAACTTTCTGTATTTCTAAAACTAGCAGTACATATATTCTCACCTGCTACCTTTTTCCCAGGGCCTCCCTCTTTTCCCAGCCTTTTGTCTCTTTTCTTCCAATCTGCTCTCTTCATCTTGATGCTCAGCAAGGAGACCCTAAACAGATATTCCAAACAGCCAACAGAGGAAGCAGGAAGGAGACAGAGGCACATGCACTGGTGGCAATAAAGACTGGGGGGACCTGGGAAGGGTGTGAGGTCTGCTTATGTTTGCACAGCCTCTTAATGAATACCTTACATGGTGCATAACACAATGACACTATTTGATGCCACTCCCTACATATTAGTGACTTGAACCTTGCAGTTCAGAGCAGTTGTATTTTTCAATGTTTTGTTTTGTTTTTAAAATGGAACATATCTTCAGACTAGCAGATATCCACCTGGAAACCAGGAATGTTTTCAGGAGAGAACTACAAGAAAAGATTGTAACAATTTTGCCATTTCTTATGTGTGTTCAATTAAATCCCATTCTCAGGGTTACGTTCAAAAACTTCTTTCTATATTGCCATGTTTATCCCGTGGACAAACACTATGTGATTGTGATGTTTCATACATTCTCCTTTCTCGTTATAATAACTTTTCATCTCCCTGTGATGATTAACCCCCTGCAGTCTTCTCACTGACTTCAGCAATGCTGGGTTTACTTAGCATTATCTTGCCAATCAAAGTAATTCCATTTAGGAACCTCAATACAGCTTTAAGAACTTAGTTTCAGAGACTCAGGCTTGAAATCTATTAAAATGCAAACAAAATAATTTTTGCTCACATTTCATTGATGTCTGGCAGCTCTCTTCTATTAACCAATGGCTGGAGGATGTTTGTTTTGAACGTGTGTTTTCTTAACAGAATGCAGAAAAATTCATTTATTTTTGACAAATCTACATAAGCCTAAGAGTTTTATTATAGTCTCCCATTTTCAAATTTATATTCAAAACACCCTACAAAAAAGAACTAGATCCTGATTCCCACTCATTTCAATATAGCTATATATACATTCAGAAACAGGCTGAATAGGAATCCCAACTGCAAATCTGAAGTATAGAAAGCAATGGGGCTTGTACCTTCTTACAGTATCTCTACTCAGATCTCCAAAGTATATCAGCACCTACTTTGAATTACTTGTGCCCAACAAAATACATGCTCATATGAACTGTTTTATGATGTCTTTCTGGTAAACCTAATTCCAGAACAAGAGCCCCGAGATGCTCTCACTGATGGCATGAATGCTTCCAGTCCATTTCAGTGATAAATTAAACACATTATCTTAAACTACAGTGGATCATGAGCCTTCACACAGTTACCAAATTTTAGTGTGAGACAACTCAGAAGTAATTTTAGAAATCATGCCTTATACCGCTCAACTAGGTTTGCAAGACCATGTCTGTCCATGTCTGTCCAAGTGCTGAGTTTCTATATATGTAGGAGTGGTAAACAGGGCTTTGGGGGAATGATCATTGCTAAACTGTTTTAGGAAAAGCTGCCTCTAGTGAATGGGGTTTGTCTAGCATAAGTAACTGGCTGGTTGTCACATGTTATATAAACATTGTGGAAATAATCTGGTTATTTTGAAATTATGTTTGCTGTGAACTTGAAAGTAGAAGTTCTTTTCTTGTTCATGTTGGGTCATCTCCTACCACTGTTATACATCATCATTTGGTTCAAGTTTCTCATTAGGAAAACCAGGAAAAATATAGATTTCTAATCCTTATCTACTGAATGTATTTATGGACATGCACATGTTGCTAGATGTACCAGCTCTAGAGTCAAAAATTCTTACAGACAGGAAGAAATACTTGATTGATGCCTATTGACTCCAGCATCACTATTTGAAAGAACTTACTACCATGAACTGCAGTCTTATCAGCTGGAAATGTTTCTCATCCTGTTAATGAAGACTCACATACGTGGAGACGGCTCTTCTGTGATCATGCTGCGGTTGGCACTGCAAAGGAAAGTATACTTGATAGATTAAATATATAGGCTGCCTCTAGAAGCTAACACAAAGTGTATGATTATTTAATATTTCTCTCTGATACTGTTTTGACACTTTGAGCAGGACTGCAAGGGTCTTCAAAATAATTTTTTGAAAAAATGTGTACACACATGAGGGGAATATCGGTGTATTGATGTTGCAGCACTACCAAACTAGCCAGCTGCAACAAGGCTTTCCCACACAAGGTTCCAAAAGTTCATCTACTGTCCGTGCTGGTTCTCCATCCTCTTCAGGCCAGCCCACCCTGCTTCTTGCCTCTGCTGCATCTGGGTTCCTGGCTTCTCCTCCAGCCA
>JAVJGI010000035.1:32047410-32062467 GCA_035590275.1 Ibycter americanus | reverse complement strand
CAGCTTCTCCTGGGGCCTCTCCTCATCTCTCCTACATCCCTGGGCTCTTCTCCATCCAGTCTCCTCTCTTCACCCAGGGCTCCCCTTCCCCCAGTGCCCCTTCTCTTCCAGGCTCCTCAGTGCTATTTAGTTACTTAGCAGGAACCAGCCACAGCTGTACATGAACCACATCAGCCAACCCACCGCCCAGAAGCCAGCCCACAACTGTATATTATCAATGTTAATTAACCCTCTACAGTTCCTCTACATATTGAGACTACAACCAAAATAGATAGGATAAGCAGAAAGAACCTGAAGACAGCAAGAGTTGTGCGATGTCATATAGCAGATCAGTTTTAAATTTCAAAACAGCATCAAGACATTCAGAGTACTTGCAAAGTTCCGGTTCAGGAGAATGAACCTTCCAAAGTTTGAAACATCCACTCGGCATTGTGTTAACATCAAACACATTTGGTTGGCCCAGAGATATAGATATATGACTTCTGTACCACCTATTTATTTTTTCTGGAGACGATTACAGTATGCATACCATTTGCTGTACGAGACTTCTCAAGCAGCAGATAATATAGGAATAGGGAAAAAAAAATATTGGGTGCCACCCTAGAACTAAACAATAGCTACATTATATCCCCAGAAAGATTAATTGGGATTTTTTGTAAAAAGATTATTTAGAATAGATGTTGTCCTTCTCCTCAGATATGACCATGCAGAGTAAGTCTTAGGATTCTGATCAATTTATACATACAGCACATACAGACTAGTACTTTTCTTTTTCTTTCCCTCCTTTCCATAACTTTTCACATAGCCTGTGGAACACACACACAGTCTAACTCTATTTTAGTTGCAGGTGGCACTGAGAATTAGAACCTCTTAGGATGTGAAGTTGTGCCTATGCCATTACAAAGTAACACGGTTATACCTATGTACATCTGACACAGCTCAATCCCTTAACCTATGGATAGACATAATAATGGTGAAATAATGTGGTCAAATGTTCCTTGTCACACTCCTTTCCCACCCACTGATTAGTCCTCCTGAAAGGCTCCAGGTACTTCACCCTGTTAAATGTTCTATGAACTTTCTTCACAGCTGCTATAGCCTAAACCAAAGCACAAAAATTCAGGTGAAAAAGGAGTAATTAGAAAGTAAACGTCTTCTGCTCATGCACTCTGCATGAACCCAGACCTTGCTCATAACCTACTCTGACCTAGATCAGGATGATAAAAAAAAATTAAAAATTGTTTCAGCAGACTGATGAGTCAATAACAGTAAATTTTCCCTTATATACTATTTTTATTTTTACCTTTCTCGTGCTCTTGATTAACAATATATTCATGATGTGTCTTAACCATTACTGTGACATAAAAATGAAGGCAAAACCAGGAGATCAATTTTTATGACTGAGTTAAAGGAAACTTTATTGAGTTGTATGTTGTGTTTGAATTTTTGTAACATGAGAAAAAATCTGTGGATGCTAACAAGAATACCAGAGCTCCATTACAAAAATTGAAAGAAAATTATGATGTGAATCACCACCAAATCAATGTCACATTATCAATAAGTCCATAGCTCTCAAGAAAGCAAACTTTACTTACACTGAACCAAATAAACGGAGACACATTTGTTGTGGGTGTTTATTTCTGGAAATGTTTGATAGTTATTCTATTATCATTGTATTTTTGGTGTTATTCTGCATCACTGCCTTCTTCATCTCTGATTAGAGAAGGTTGAGAGGGTTGCTCATGACTGAACACAGAATAATATTTAATCTATTTATTTCAAATTTGCATAAGATTTTATACTTCTGTTCTCCTGTGCAATGAACTTAAGAAAGGAGAAGAGGGTTGAAAAGCCTGTTGAAGATTAAGTGCCCTTTTAGTTTCTTTATCACAGTAATGAATCTTAGCAAACTTCACGTGGTAAGACAGGAATAGGAGCAACCGTATGTGCTTTTTTTCTCTTTCTAAATGTATACCTATACACACTTGTATATATAACACGTGCTGAAACACATATTTATTGTGAGCATAGATATACACAAGTGTGTCTGTGTAATTAGCATTAATTAAGAATGAAATATTAAATTCCTCAAACATCAAAAGTTAATATAGTTCCTCAGTTATTGACTAAATCATATTGTATATTTTGAGTATGATTTACAAATGTTCTTTGTATCAGTTTAAACCTGTTCCTAAGAAAGGTAATGGGGAAATTTCCAAAAGGTGTCATAAGCCCCTTTATACTTTTTACATATAAAGTAGTATGCAGTGGAAATGTACAATATTGGTTGAGAGCTAATTTTTTTTCCTTAAAATATTAAAAAAAAACTTTACACCACCTGAATAGCCATAAAACAGACCAAAAAACCCAAGCAAAACCCAACCCCTTCCAGCACCAAGCTCCCACGAAAATGCTATAAATGTTCATGGCTAGATTAAATCTTTGACTAACTCATAGCAATGAGTCTGACTTCCATTAGGTTGGTTACAAGCTCTAAATATTTTGTTAATGGTGTCATTTCTACGGAACGTTTTTTTTTTTTTAAATCTGAAAGGAAGTAAACTGAAGCCATTTGGTTTTCAAATTTGCGAGCCATTCCCACCATCAGCCTCCATAAAATGAACAAACCCAGCATGTCAGTCTATTGTCAAAACTGTTTTAGGTGTGCCAGGTTCTGGGTGGTGAAGTAGAGCCACAGCCAGCGAAGGCAGGACTGCAATGGGCAGCTGTGATCCAGCACACCCAAAGGGCAACAGTAAGGGAGGTGTGTCATCACAGGCATCATCAGCAAGAACAAGAGGCTTCTCTCAGGTGCAAATAGATCTGTAGCATTGTTTTGCCTTAATGACACAGGAGAAATTTTGTTGTTCTTCAGCTTGCTAGCTCATGTGAAAAGGGTAACATCAACGAGCTGAATAAAAGGAATTATAAAAGTGGGAAAAAAACCCAGAAGGGTAAGAGCAGAATCCCAGTAATGTTTTCTTTTTTATATAAAGACCCACTTGAGGCCATTGAGCTAATTTCAAAGTACAATATTAAGAAACTCTTAATCTATCATGCAGTTCCTCACAGTGGAAGAGAAAAGGTTGGTTCAATAATAAAATCCCAAGTCAGCTGCTGTGATTACTGTGATTCCCTCTTTGCTTTTGATAAAGCAGACCTTTTTCCCTTTGGGGGTTGTACAAGCCCAAATCAATGAACCAAAATTGGTTCCAACACACCAATTTTGGTTCATTGATTTCCAGACCAACATTCCTTTTATTTACTGGACAAAATCTCACAAACTGTCAGTAATATCTGTAGGTCTTTTTGTTTTAACTTATTTCAGATGTTGGGGTTTGTTTTTTTTCATTCTTCTTCCATCATCAGTAATTATTTCAGGTTACTGTTACCTTTTATAGAAGCCCGCTTCTCACAGTAGAACACTCACATAAGGTATATTTTAGGGGTACACTTCCTGCAAGTCATAAACTATATTGGACCTGAAATTGTGTTACAAGCAAGAGCTTCTACTGTTTCGGCAAAAAAAAAAACCAACCAAAAAACTCTAAATAGGTAGCCATGGTAGGTTTTTATCTTTCACGAACAAAATGGAATAAAGTTATACACACGATCAAGAAATATTAAACTTACTATTCCAAGACTACTATTGGAAAAGTAGGTACATTCTTAACTTTGGTATGTTCTAGATTTACAGGAGTACACTTAACTCAGTATTGCTTTGACTGAAAGGCTTAGTTGGAGCTAAATCACACCGTTCAAATGTGTATTTTGCTGAGCTTACACCTTATTAATGTCACGTCAAGGTAAATGAAATATATTTCTCAGAACAGAAACGGGTTGTTGCTTTTTTCCGTTACAATAGCACATACGAGATTTTCACAATGTTAAGTATGAAAAGTCACAATTACTTGGTCCATTTGAATTTCGTATGATTTTAGATTTTCCTTTTTTAAAAAAATTCATATTCCCTTTCACTATCATGGCAAATGTAATATTTATTTGAAAACATTTTTGTACCTTGTATATGAAAATGTGTGACTTACATCTGATATATCTTTAATTTTGTGGCCTGAAAGATCTTTTTTAAAACCTAAAAGGCTAGAACAAACTGAGTAAGGCAACAGAATGATCTCAAATTCCATTTTAAATCACTAAGTGTAGCTGAATTTAGTTTCTAAATTTTATCTGCTTTGAAATGTCTTCTTTTTTTGTTTCAAAAGAACTTCAGAAGGCATGCATATTCTGGTTTAGTTATTGCTTTTAAAAGAATATGGAATTAACAAAAGGCAAGTGATCACACATTGAAGAACTTAGAAAATATATATTTCAAAGGATAACAGAAAGATATAGGCATCTGATATTTTTAGTATATTCATCTTTCTAAAAAGAAATAAAGGTCTCAATTCATTGTACATTATTTTGACTGCCAAGCCAGGAATCCTTTTCCGATTGTTATTCCCCGGTGTTTAATAACTTTTATTTCACATCCTGGGTTTAGGCCTAATCAGAGAGAGAATATTGCATACGTCCCTTTTTGGAAAACTTGGTGGGTTTTTTGCATGCTTATTAAAATGGATGTTTTAACAGAGGTGATAAATGTAAATCTCCCATATATTCCATTGGACCTATTTTTAATTTTTTCCATTCCATTTATCACTCTACCTTGCCTCTGCATTTTCTCATCCTGACCTGATCCAAAGCTAACAGAATTCAATTCAGTAACTTCCATGGTTTCAGTGAACTCCAGGATGGGACCCTGTGGTAAGTGTTAATGAAGAACTATATGTCTGCTTTTACTTCGTGCACAGCATTGGAGCCCTGCACTGTAGATATGACTTCAGTATAGTGATTCTGATTTGATTTTACTTAGCACCCCTAGCTAGGGCACTCTAAACTTACTTTTAAATAGTACAATAAAATGAGTTACAAAAATAAACACAATGAAAGAAGTAAGAAAGAGAGTGAAAACAAGGTTTATGAAAGGACAGATGAAATAGAAATAATAATAAGAGAGAAGAGACAACTGGTTAACGAGTTTCTGAGAATAGATGAGCTTTTGGAAGAGGTTTGAAAGAGCACATTGATGTAAGAGAATGAATTGAAAATGGGAGCTTATTCCACAACAGACAGGCAAGAAAAGAAAGAGTGTGTGAAGTCAGTAAGGATGAGAGAATTAAAATTGCCTTTATGTTCTTGCTTTTTGCATCTCAACAAACAACATTCAGCAATCAAAGGTTACTAACAAGCAACTTGTCATAATTGCATACCTCTCCTCCCAAAATGGCACAGCAGTAGCAAGGTGAAACATTCACTCTTGCCAGCTATGACACGCCTTGATAATTCCAAAGTAGCACTGAGAAAGCTAGAAATAGATTAATAGAGAGCATAGCAAATGGAAGGAATGATAAACAGGCAGACCACAGACTATAACCGAAACCTGCCCAGAAAAAGTGAAAAAAAAGGGCAGGTTCACTGCTGTTACATGAACTCTGACAGCATATTTAAAGGACTGTAAATGTGTGTGAGACGGTGGCTACAGACACTGAATTTTAGAGAATTTGTTTACTTACTGCAAGTTCCTCAAAACTGCATCAGCCTGGTTTCCTGATGATAGCACATATGCCATTGTGGTCATTGCAGCAGAGCAAGGATGAGGGCAAGTCCAGTGTCTCGTGCATCATCAACAGAATTGCCACACGCTTGATTACAGAACAATTTTTAATGCCAATAATACCTGAAGCAGAAAGAACACAGCTTGATGCTTCCGATATAGACCTGACCTTGTTATGAATAGTGTAACAAATACTACATATATCTTAAATGAAAGCTACATACATCTTATATGAAAACCAATAATGGAGCATAAATGTTGTTATAATGATTTTTTTTTTATTTTCAGTGTTCCTCTTCTCATTTCAGTTTTACATTTGAAATCTGAGGTGGAAAAATCAAGTAAATGTGTCAGGCAAAGACAACTGAACTGGTAAAGACCCAGTGTGTAAACAACCACTGTGCAGCACGCTGCACCAAACACAAGATGTCTAAGATGCAGATCATGTAGTTTGTGCAGAGGGAGAAAAATAACCTAAGCATCACTGTGCTTCAGCTCTCTTTTCCAAGATAAATGTAGCCCAAAGATTTCTGGGTAATGCTGAGATGATTAGGGCAAGATAAAATCTACATAATGTTAATAAATTGTGCCAAAATATCATAAAATTCTTAGTTTACCATTGTGTCCTGTTAGAAAGATGTACTGCTTCTAAAAGTTGTTAAATACATGAATTTTTGTAAGTCACTTTTAATATGGTAAATGGGTTTCCAAATAGCTGTATATAGTATTTCAGTTTGCCCTGGCAAAAGCATTTTTATTTGCCTTCCTAATATTAAACTCTGATTTTCTTGACGTAGTGGTGAAGTCGCTGGATTGTTGCCTTACAAGTATTTAAAAGAGAACAGAAGAGAATAAAGCAGGTCTTTATAGTAGAATTATTATTTTCTAGGCCAGAAGTATTATCTCCTAGGTCCCATTAAGACATCAATAGGGGTATAGTAGCCCAAGAATCAAAACCTGACAGTGCAATAAAGCAAACTGATGGGTTTTCTCCTTCTCTCTTCTTAAAGCAAGGATGTTATAAGATATCAAATATTGCAGGAATTCCCTAGACTGGTCTTGCCCAGAGAATGAAGAGAAACTGGGCAGCATGAGTCATTCTTAACCAATCCCTCTTCATAACATCTCCCTTTTGTGCCGCACCAGAACAGGTCTATCCTTTCAGGTGTCTTCTTTCAGGGTCTAGCAGACACAACAGTGTCAAGAACTCCTTGCCTGTGAAGCTGGAGGATAAGCATTAAAAATCCTCCTCCTTCACCCCGAGGGAACTAGTCAGTCACTTGCAGAAGACTTCTTCATACCCTGCCCGCTGCTAAGGCCAAGACTCGGATTTTTTTTTAAACAGAAGCTAGAATTGGTTATCCATTAGCACCAAAAATCGTACAAGGTCCTTGCTAGACTGGTGTTATAGGTAAAGCTCCCATTGCTCAAACAGAGCCAGAATTTCACTCCTTGTTCCATTGTAACAGAAAATCCCAAAAGGGCACAGCATCAACCACTGACGACTCAAGCCCACCCATAAGAAAGTATGAACACTTTTTGATGTAACCAGCATAGACAAGCAGGTAAAAAAGCATATTGATCCTGCAGAGGTTCAATTTTAATACAGAGTTTCATCCAGAGTGAAGAAAACTCAGACTGCATATGCTTATATATTTTTCATAAGGACCATAATATTTCAACCTGAAATTTTCCTCTAGAATGTAGCAGACCATGCTAAATCATTGCAGAGAATGAGAAATGCTTTCTTGTATGTGTCTGTTTTTATGCACCAATGTCACAGTTTCAGCATGGGAATAGAAGAACACAGTAGTATCCTGTAGGCTCATTTCAAAATTCTCTAGGAAGTCTATCTTCTTTCTCTGTATTTATTTACAAATAAATACAATTAGCTATAATATCCTACTGATTGAATTGTTGTTCTTTGATTTAGTTTCTAGAGTGATGTTTTCAGTCTACATGTGGCTTACATGACTTTTCATGAAACAGTTATGGGAAAATGGTGATTTTCAGACCTATACATTGTCTAAATTGTCTTTTTCTGCTCAAATAAAAGGTATATAACAGAATATACACTCTGCACAGTTAGATAACTGGATAAGAATATCTGATTTGGTGGTTTGCTTTCTGGGGTTTGGTGGTTTTTTTCTCCCCCCTCCCCCCTTTTTTTTTTTCCCTAAAATATCAAGAAAGGATGTTAAAATGTTACAGATCTCTGCATATTTATGTATCACAGTTAGGACAGAGCGCTCTGCTCCATTGCTGTTTCTAGCTAAACAAGCAAGCCTATCAGATATTACATGATGTAGGACAATACAGTGTTATTCCACATCATATTCATGTATTTTGTCCATAGAATGTGCTGAAAACAGTTTTCAGTTCAAAAGCAAATCCCAAGCTCATTTGAAACAACCATGGTTGAGGTATGTGAACTAAATAGCATCCGAAGGTCAAAATATATTGCTCCCCAGTTGCATGATCTCTCCCTAATGCTTAAGAGAGAGCTCTTACCCTGCTCAACCTACATTCTCTAAAACATGCTTTTAGAAGTTAGGTCACACTCTGAATAAAGACATTACATCATTAATTTGAAAAAATGTCCTGCTGCACATGTGATATAACATCAGGATGTAAAGCACCGGTGTGTACGTACAGCACGGGACTTGTCTAGAGTTTATAACAGTACAAGCAACTTCAGCCAGTAAAATCAGACCCCGAAGTTTAGAAAGTCTGTGTCGCTCCTGGGTAAAATAATTCACTCTTTAGCAAAACTTAAGGCTCGACAAGAAAAGGAAAAGCCCTTCAGACCAGCTGGTGGCAGAGGTTGTGCAGGCTCCCTGCAGTCACCCCTTGTACCCGGGAGACCTGGGGGTGATGCGTGAAGCCTGATGCCGGAAAGCCGAAGTGGTGCTTAGGCACACAGGATCCCTCTGCATAAAGAATGCTTCACTGTTTAAGTGAACAGGATTTAAGAGTACTTCATTTTGCAGAGGCAGCTGTAACTGGCATTGGGCTTTGGTCCAAGATATCCATTTTGTATCAACTACATAGTGAATGGGCAGTGTTTAAGGAGTTTGTAGACTCTTAAGGTAGTGTTTTGCCAAGAAAAAATGGAATAAATAGGTTTTCCAGTCCAGTTGATGCAGGCACCTTAGTAAACCCCTTTCCCAGTTTTCCCAGATACATATATAAAAATAAAGGACTGAGGGTGACTTGCAGTAAAATGGTTCAGACCAAGCAATACCTCTGAGAAACAGCTCAGCTGGGGAGAAGGGAACAAAGATGTAGCGGGGGGCGGGGATCATGTATCTGGATATTATTCATTATATTTCATTTAATGAATGAAAATTCTAGACAGATAATATCAAGTGTAGACAACATTCCCAGACCTGGTTAGGGACAACAGGCTTCTCACAAGTGATATTGAATAAAAATATTTTTTTCTTGACATTTTCTCCCCTCCTTCAAATGTCAAGTTAATTTTTTCCAGGTTTTACTTTTTAATGTGGCAGATCCTATGCATCATGTCATGCTTACTCTTATTTTGTCAGCAATTCAAGCCAGAGAGATAACTCAAAATAATCACATTAAGTAGTCAAAAGCAAGGTAGCTTTTAAAATATCTTGGGTTTAAAACTATAATTCGCCCAAAGTTTTTAAGATACTTTTATTTTATTGCAGTATTTTTTTAGGGGCCCAGCTACTTATGTGAAGAGCTTTCCGTGTACTATCATAATCATTTCAAGAGTGATTTTTATGTCAGGAATTAAATGCATCAACGATCCATGAAAAAGTAAAATTCAGTAAAACATTGTCTATTTATTACTCTTGTGAATCTCAATTATTTATAATATTTGTTCATATAATATTTATGTGTGTTAATCACAATTAATCATAAGGTTTTACTTCTAACTATAGCTAATGCTTCTGCATACCTTTTTTTTTACGGAGACTGAGCACTCTCCTCATGAGACTGCTGGATGATATTACTTCATATCACAGGGCATGTCCTTTACGAAATATTTGCTTGTTTGCTTTTCTAATCCTGACTTTCTCACTTGGATCCGTTGGTGGCAATGGGAAAGTCATTAAAGCTGTAGGTATCTTGCTGCTTCTATTTCTCAATCAGGAAACCAGCACTTATTAGAAGAATTATATGCTGCATAAGATTAACGAAGAAATTGGCTGTAATACATCAGGACTGTAAGAGATCTAATTTAACAGTTCTTTAGTTCATCATGATAGTTGTTAACAGCTAGTTTTAGGTGTATTCTTGGATTTTCTTCTGAAGCTGGTTTCTAACTATGCAGCCAGGATGGAATAATTTTAACAGTGAAGCTGTGTTTTAGAAGAGGAAGATAGATTTATAGAGTAATCTTTCAAAGCTGTATTTTATTCGCATAAAAAAGGGCACTGACCTAGACATAAAAACTGCACACAGTTTGATGCATCTTATGATGTGTGTCTGGGGCACTTTTCACATGCCGTGTCTGTACAGAAGATGACTAAGCAATGCAATCACATTTTAACATGGCAAGCAAAACGTGTGGATGACTGCATTTTCTTGGAATACTGGCAAAACCAAAGCGAAAACTTTTATGGAGCTGTTTGCTTACCTTTGACACGCCGCTTTACAGGCACCTTTCTAGCTTCATAGCAGCCTAAGGGAAGTGCTTAAGCCTATGTATGGAAGAAAAAGAAAAATGCAGTTAGCATTTAGAATTTGGAGAAAGTCCAGGTGATGTTTGAGAGTCTGTTAGACCACTTCTTCGAAGCATGCAGGCAAAAAGAACCCTTGACTAACAAAAAAAATCATTATGTCCGTCCTTACAGAAACTAAAGCAGAATAAAAGAAAAATTACCCTCATGTAAAAGCAATGTAATGCCACATAGTTAAATCATGGACTGCTATCATGCCGTCTTACGTAAATTATATATAGGACACTTGAATGTGCAAGAGATTTATACAGACCAAAAATAGCACTCAGACACCCTATATTTGCCTGTGTAAAATCCAGCACTTTGCAATATAAAATTAAAGATAAGAATAACTAGCTCAGACACATAAATCAAAATCTCAACAGAACAGTCAATTCTTATTCAGTCCAGCTTGCTACAGCAATTTCTTTATCCCCAGCAAGACAATGTCTTGTAAGCTACAGTTATCTTAGTCCTCGACCAGCTCCTCTATGGGTTGGTAGAAATGCAGGGGAAAGAGAGCAGGCGCTGTCAGCAGAAATGCAGAAAAATTGATCTGAATACTGGTAGTCCAATTCAGACAGGTCAGGAACATCACCTTTGGGATCTGGAAAATAGGATATTTAAAAAAAAAAAAAAAAAAAAAAAGAAAAGATTCCTTGTCCATTTGATGTTTGTATATTAGTAACATTTGTTTCTATTTACAGGGATATTTATGTTTGGGCAAGGGCATTAATCATAAACATCTATAGGACACAATGCTCTTATGTTACTACGATACCTAAAGCCTTTGCAGGAAAACTGTGAATTTGATATATTTTGGTAGGAGAAACTATAAGGTCTTCATATACTTTGGAATATAGCTCTCTGTAAGAAGCACTGTCAAAATGCATATGGGTTTCTTCATGCAGCTGTTTCTGACAGCTACGTGATGAATGTTAAGAATTCCAGAACCTTTCAAATGCATTTGCTGTTCAGATTTATTTTTTAATTTCTTTGTGAATTACTCTTGGTTAACAATAAGTTCATTACCATATAGTGATCTGTGAATAACAGCAGTTTCTAGTTTGTTTTTTGCTGGTCAGTTAGAGAGCTGACATGCAACTATGCAAATCAAATTATGTTCTTCCTGCATCCTTACTGGATACTTAATTCAATAATTAAGGTGATGTATATTGGTGTGGGTTTTGGGTGGGTTTTTTTTCCTTTTGTTAGTTGGCAAAATTCAAGCTTTCATACAGAAAGCTCACTTTTTACAAGTATCCATGTGAAGATGGCTGAAAGTTTTGAATGTTCACGGGAAGCAAGTGTAAATGAGTAACACGCATATGAACCTTGTCATTTACTGCATGGAAGTGGAGGAGTATTAATTAATACAGTGTTCTATAGTTAAATCTGCAGACACTGTACACTGAAAGAGGTACAGTAAGTTGCAGAATTTGGCAATGTTATAATTATGTGCATAGTGGGGTGTGTGTGTGTGTATGGTGTGTCCTACAGATTGGTGACAGGGCAGATAACAACACTTTGATGACAACTCCAGGGTGATGGAGACAGGGAGGCAACACGGAGGGCACACGGGACCTGGGCAGCAGCAGCTCCATTAAACAGTCAGACTGAAAATAGGGCATGTCCGAACAGTTTTCACACCAGAAGGCGTCAAAGTGCCGTTACAGATAGAGATGAGTCCCACGAGGTGGCAGATTGGGACGAAGGTTAAAAGGAGCAAGCCTGGGCCCCTGCCTGGCGACACTGTCCTGCTGATAACATGCAGGCAGGGGCTGGAGTCCATGTCACTCGAGACGTAGCACGTATGCACACTGCTTACATGACTCCACATCGCATTTTTAAACTGGTGCCAGTTTAAAATGGTGCCATGCCTGCTTCTCAGATCTCGTAATGCTTTGCTGGTCCCCACGATTTCTGCTATAGGCAGCTGTCACACCTAAAACTAAACTTTACAAAAATTCTGTATACACCACGTACCAAATGTGGGACATTTAGGTACTTGATACTAAAAAAAAATGTTATATAGCTAATTATGCTTATGCTCCCAGCTTTGTCAGGGGTCAGTTGGCACAGAGTAGTCATCCACTCCCTCTTCTACATTTCCCAGCGTCATTCACTGCTACCTCCTATTTACCGCACTTCTACAAAACAGTTTTATCTTAAATGCATTTGTGCCACTAAAACTGAAAAAAAAACTTGCTCAGATTTATAATATCATAGATTTCATTTATTCTATGCTTTTGCAATATATCTGGTTTGTCAAGTAGCTCTTCTTCAAAGCTGATCAAAGCCTAAGGCAGCCCATTTTCCTTCCTTTTGCTCCTACGAGGACACTTTTGTACCAAGAAGCCTTCTTCCCAGAATGTCATAATTGCTGCAACCAGTTTCTTTTTATTATGCAGCATTTCCCCTCCGTGAATATATCGCTTCAATGAATTCGCAAACCAGCTCTGTCTGGTTCAAATCCATGAACCTACACTTATGATAAGATAATGAATGCACACTCATCAAGCAGAACCATATTGAAAGTGCTGTGGGCAAATGTACAGTACAATAAATTTTGTTAAATGAAGATGATGTATTTTTAGAGGCATATCACTTCTCAGAGGGGTTTGTTCACTCATCCAGCTTCAGTACGCACCACAGAAGGAGGCTGTTGGTCACTTGGTGTTCAGAGGGATAAAGTAAAACAGAAAATGTAAATAAAGGAAGCATTAATGCAGATATATATATATATATATATATTGGCATAGTACTTAATTAGTGACAGTTGGGAAAGGGCATGGCAATGTACAAAACTGATTTGAACTGCTTCATATGTTACCATAAAAATTTAATCAGTAAGTCATATAATGCCAGGCTAAAATTCAGATGGTTAAACCAGCAGCACAAAACATTAGTTTTATACATGTAGTAAAGGCACATATTTTCAAGTTTTAGTGTCTTAAACACAGAAGCCAGGAGAATTTTTTCCCTGTTAGTAAAAAATGGAGGAAAATACAACTCCCTACAACTTCTTAGACCAGTGGATCTCACTGAACAGCAGTGAGATCTCCAAGCAGCTTTATGAAATATGTAGTGCTTCATGTGTAGGGTAGGTTTAAGTTGGATATAAGGAAGAATTTTTTTGTGATGAAAATGGTGAGACACTGGAATAGGTTGCACAGAGAAGTTGTGGATGGGATGAACCCTGTTCAAGGTCAGGTTGGATGGGGCTTTGAGCAACCTGATCTAGGGAAAGATGACCCTGCACACAGCAGGGATGTTGGGCCAGATGATCTTTAGAGGTCCCTTCTAACCCAAACCATTCAATGATTCTGTGAGATTATTACCTTAAGAAAACATCATGGTTTGGCAAGGGATAGGTGGAGGAAAGGGGTTGTCTTGTATAGGCTTTCAGAGCCAACTTCAGCTCTGACTTGATTGCTCAGGATACTCAGATATGCAGACTCAGAGTCTGGGCATAATGACTGTAAAAACAGATGTTAAGATCAAAAAAAGACTAAATGTCCCCAGTCTGTCTTTCGCCGAACTTAAAGACAGCTTCAAAAAAAAGTGTATTCCTCAGTGAGTGTGCAAGATATTTAGCATCTCTAGGTTCTGGTGAAAAACAAATCCCTCGTCTTTTCTCAACCTCTTGGCATATCTTTTATCCATGGCTTCTATTCCAAAATGTCATTAAGGCTTCCATAACATATGAGTTTTACAATCCAAGATGAATGATGGACATTTCCCATACGATTTATAAAGCATAAAACTCCCTGTATGATGTAACATGCCTAGAAAAGTTTGTAGCAAGGGACACCACATCTTACAGAAAGACAGTGCTCTGCTTTTTCTCTAACTGAAAATTTGTCCTGAGCAGGAGTGTCAGCAAATTGCAGGCGCTATGATATATTGTCTAACAGAGGAGAAATCATTTGGGAGCAAACAATAAACTGAGTTCAAAACTTCATTGTGCTGCACAAATCAGTTCTGTTATATAAAGCTATCTCTCTTAACAGTAACAAGCCTGGACCAGCTGCTAAGCTGCTCAGTTTAGACACCAAAAATCTACTTGGTTTTTTAAATCTTATTGTTGCTAATGAATGAGCAAGAACACTTGTTCATATTTATAATGTGCAGAGAATGTTAAGTCTACAACCTGAGACAGTATAGAGCAATCTTGTCTATAATTTTAATTTTATTTCATAAATCTGATCTGCTGCAGATCTCTCATTGCTATTTTTATACTTCATGTTTTATCTTCTGTGCCAATCTATATGTTTTCTTCCAGGTTTCTCCTGGCGTTTCCTGCCGTAGAGCTTTCTGACTCACTTAACACTCTGGAGAAAGACGAAAGATGCCTTCAGGCAGCTTGGGCAAATTAATAATCTTCTTGAAGGGTCACAGGGTCAGCTAATGCCAGAGTCACAAGTGCCTGTACATATATAATATACTGAATACTGAAAGTACTCAAAAAAATGTTCTTTGGTCACATCAAGAACATATTTTGATTGTTCAGTTCAGGAAAGTTCCTATAGCTCAACCACATGCAAGAGGCCTTTGATGATCCTAGAATTGCATATATTAATATTAGCACTGGTTCTATGAGATTAAATTGGTAGCCTGCTACACAGTAGGCTCAAGCTGTGATGAAGACTTGCATTTACTTTCCCTAAAATTCTATACATATCTCTTCAAGCCAAAATGTTTAACTCGGTTTACCTCAAAGTCTATCAGTTGTTGAAAACCATA
>JAVJGI010000035.1:32021234-32047233 GCA_035590275.1 Ibycter americanus | reverse complement strand
CACGGTGAAGAAGTTCTTCCCCATCTTCACATGGAGGTTCCTGTGCTGCAGTTTGTGCCCGCTGCCCCTTGTCCTGTTGCTGGGCACCACTGAACAGAGCCTGGCCCCGTCCTCCCGGCACTCGCCCTTAAGGTATTCGTAGACATTGCTAAAATTCCCTCTCAGTCTTCTCCAGGCTGAACAGCCCCAGCTCTCTCAGCTTTTCCTCCACCACCTGTACCAAAAAGTTATCAACACTGATACAAAGTTGATCCAGGCCAACATGTTCCCACCTGAATTCCCATAGGTATCTTATCAGCCGTTCATGCTTGTAGTCAGCCATAATATTCCACTCATGTACATAAACCCCTTTTTTCTGCCTAATGCATTTCTAGATATTAAGGCATCTTCTCCCTGGAACTGATCATAAAAAGGTCCCCCAGCTTCCCTAATGGCTTTTTAGGTAAGGACAATGGGCAGCACTTAAAGACAGTAAAGTGCAGTTAGGATGGTTTACTTTTTGAAGTACCAGATAGCACAACTAGGTTGCTGCAGAGAGGATGCGGTATTTGGATTACAGGTTGTTCTGGGAAGAAAATGCCTTTTTTGTGTCTGATCATCACCTCCGAGTCCTTTCCTATATAGCTTGTTGTTTAACTGCATGTGAAAAAATAGATAATGAGTTACAATACTGAATCCTAAGAGCTATTTTACTTATAGAAGATTTAAATTTAATTATTTTGAAAAGCGACAGTAATGGTCAAATTCATACATCCTTCAGAGTGGGAATGACATCTGTAACTATAAAGATGGGAGTTAGGAATCTAGCTTTATTACGTTCAGTCTTCACAAACCTAAGCAGTGGAAAAGTCAGACCCTTGATCTGAAAAAATTATGGTTACAGGTAACTTCAGAGTATCTGAAGTGATAGTGATTCACTGAGAGTGAACTTCAGTGTTCGATACTAAGTGAATATTGAATTTGGATATTCTAAATGTGAGCACACAGGAGCAGATATTACAGATGAATTAAAAACAAACAAAAAACCAAAAAAACCCACCACCATGATTGATAGCAGCATATAACATTAATAACACAGTGCCATTCTTCCCATACTATTTTCTCCCACTATAATGAATAACCAAAGCCACTTTTTGTACAGAGTATAACTAACATGCAGTTTCATCATTAAGACTCTCTAGCTCTACTGTTCCTAATGCTTTCTGCTGCCAGGAAAAAAAAGCTACATAGCTTTAAGTCAAAATGATGAACACCTTTTCCAAATATTCCTAAGGAGAAAAGCTCTGAATAATTGTTTCTATTTTGAAGCAAACCCAGTATAAATTAATCTTTTATAATAATACAAAATCATAAGTAATCTTGAATCACCTATAACCCAGGACAGTGACCTTGAATACTTAAAATTATTACTCAGGTTGGGATAAATATCAAAGAGCCATTGTTCTCCCAGCAAAGAACACAAAACATAAAAGACAACATAAAACTTCTTAGATCAACAAATTATTTCCACACCACTGTGTCAAAAGTTTTCTCTGCGTGCAGAGACTTGATACATAGCAAGTCAGTTGTCAAGCCAATTGTTTTTAACTTACATTAGTCAAGAGCAGAGAATGCAATGAGCTACCAGAAGATTTTCAAGAGCTTAGCTAACAGTCAGGCTAGAATGATTCGAACTTTGGTACCAAGTGTTTCTGGAATTGCAGGGAAAAGCAGAACTAAATATCTATTAGCCTAGCCGGCCACTCCGCGATTGCTTGAGACCATTTGCTATAATAGCCAACACAGCTTTTAGGAACAGTTGTTTAGCAAGGCAGGTAATGACATTAATAGCAACAAGAGAAAACACTGATCATTACAGCTCTTGCTATATTCTGCCCATGTAATTCCTTGTGAGGACAGTTAATGATCAGCAAACATGAAGTGCCTGCGAAAACTGTAATTTCCCATTCATTCAAATACTGATTGAGCTACCTTTGATTCAGCCTCAGCAGAGAAAATTCCTACTTTCTCTCGGCCCACTCCTACCTTCATCGCATGCTGCCATTGACTGATGAAAACAAAACTTGAGTCCAGTGATTTGCAGCCTTTTATTGCCGAGCTGCAGTCTTGTTTCTCCCTTTATTTCTACTAATAACACTAGGCATTTTCTTTTCTTTCTTTTCATGAAAAATGAATGAATGAATTGATTAATGAAACTTGTGCTCCAGTTTCTCTGCGTGTGAGTTTACATACCTGTTGCTAATTACTGCGTGATTAGTTAATTCAGAAACTGCAATCAACTCCTGAAAGCAGCAAGGTTACGAAAGGAAGGCCAGTTACTCTCAGCCTTCCGAAAGGAAAGCTCGCCTGCTACGCTTGCTCAAGCCACCTTTACACATGCAGACTAGAAACAGCCAAAACCTGCTGCAAATTTGTCTTATGTTTTGAACTGGGGGTGAGGTGTTTCCTGAGGTTTGTAGGTTTTGTTTAATTCCATTTTATCCCTGTCATTTGTATATTCAGTATATTTGAGTGGAGAAAGCGATGCTCTTGATCTATCCATGTGCTTTTATAAAGTCAGAAATAAACTCAGTTTGTTCATGGTGATCGTGCTCAGGTGTTTATTATTCTGACTTCCCTGCCATGGATTTCCACAACATGGGAACTGCGGAAAGTTCCTACTAGCATTGTGTATGTTTATCTGGAAAAAAACATACAGGATACCACTTGCCATAATCAGTACTTCAGTATTGATTTCAGCAAGACTCTCTATTTGATTAAGGTTATTTATGCTTAAATGATTGTCCTTCACAATTGTGTTGATAAAAGAACTTAGTGTATGCATTTAGGTGGCAAAAGAGACAAAATAGGACCACTGCACTAATACAAATCTTTTCAATATATTCACTTAAATCATTAGCCAGTAAGAAAAAGTCATGAGTGACACAAAAGCCTAGAAATAATAACTTTTATAATACCAAACATGCCTTACTATATTAAGAGCAATAACAATTAGACTGCTAATCAATGTTTTCGAAGAAGCATTTGTCAGAAAAAAACCCCTTTAATACACATTTAATGCTGTATGTGCATACCAGTGCCCTCTGCTGGACAGATGAAAATCCAAACTGGTATTTATGACCAGGTCTTCACCCAACAGCTAGCTTGTAAGGAGCTATGAACTGAGGTTATTCAGTACAGAAGGTGAAGGAAATTCATACTTGGGTGGCATAATGGGAAAAAAAAATATTTGGGATCTGAAGTTCCTACATTTTGTTTCCAAGGCTCGTTGCAAGTTGTTTAGAGAGGCAGCTGTGATCTTTCTGTCTTTTGTCAAAGGAATCTGCAAGCACATACGAATGTTTCTTTCTTTATCCACGAGCAAGTGTACTCCACTACACAAAGGATTTCACTGTGCAGAATTTTAGAGTGAAACTTTATTTCCCTTTCTTCCTTAGCTATAGCCTTCTATTTTAACACTGTAGTTTACACTAAGCCCCCAATATTGGCCTTCAGAACTATTTATTAGCCATTTAACAGAACCTGCTTTATTGCTGCTGAACTAAATTTTACAGAAGAGACATAAATGCTGCCCCTACTTTACCTGCTCTGAGGATAAACAGCATAGTCTAACTTCAGGGCTCTTAATCTAACCAGTTCTAAATACCTTAAAAACTACATCCCAGTCTCAGCTTTATTCCCGATGAGATGCTGCCTTCAGGGTAATTCATAGAGGCCACCTGTGAAAAAGGTTTCACTCTACCGTTCCCAGTAGGTTGGACTGGGGAAACCAAACAGGGCAAAGGCAATACTAAGGAGCAAACGCATTAAGAAGCCACATGCTTAAAGTAAGATGCTGATTTGGTATTGCCATACAGCTCATTTTAACTCTGAATAGTAAATTATTTTCTTCACACACACACACACACCGCGCCAAATGTGCTCCATTCTGGGTGCCTTGTCCACTTTGCTGGTAGCCCTCAGCTTTTTCTAGTTTGTATGGATACAAATAACCATCTATCAGCTGTTTATGAGTAATTATCCATAGCACAAGGCAGCATCTTCCTCAGAGCCCCAAAATTAATCAAAAGCTGGGAGCTGTTGCCCTGTCAGACCTTTGCTGCATCCATAGGGGCAACAGCGCTCAGTTTCAGATAGGTCCTACGCTCCACTCAGCCTTGATCCTTTTCATTCAGTGAAGCACACTTATGGCCAAAAAATGGACAAAAAAACTCCATTTCACATTAGGACCAGGAGGACCAGACCACAGCATTAGTCCTATGGGCAGAGCTGTACTATGCCAATGCAGCACCCCTGGTTTCTGTCAGGCTTATATCTGGTTTAGTATTTGCTTTGCAGAATGCAGTGCATGTCCACACGCAACCAAGCAATTACAACTTTGGGATAAACTAAGGAAGATAGCCTCCACCCCTCTAAGGAGGAAAATGCCATGAAATGAAGGACTAACAAGGACAAGATTCCTTTGGAACTCAGCCAGGTCTGGCTCACTTCATCCTTACCAACATTGCTTCATTCTGCTTCCTCATGCTGAGCTACACACAGATAGTAACCTGGATGGATATAGGTGAATGTCTGTACATAAATAAACATGGGATAAGTGTTGTGTTTTCTCGCTGAGGTACGCTTGGTCAGTCAGGATGCTGTACTGAGGCTGCCCAAGAGGCTCTTCTCTGTATTTCTCTATATAAACTGATTCTCTGCTTGCGTTTCTCCAAGCAACACCTCTTTTGACTTTAGCAAGGACAAGTTAAAAACTGAAGGATGTATTGTGTCTATAATCAGATGCTAGCTAATAAAACTGAGCTTTTTGACTCAGCAATTAATTATAATGTCAAAAGCTACACTGTGAAAAAACCCAGCTTTTATGTTTTGGTTTGGGTTGGTTGGTTTGGTGGGGTTTTTTTAATATTTGTTATTCTCATCTTTTTTTTAGCCATAATAGTTAGAAACATTATGGTTAATTCTGAGAGATACTGATATGCATCCCAGTTGCCCAAATAATCAATAAAACTTCTGCCTTTTTATGTGGACAAAACTGCATTTTTATTTCTGTCAAATGTCACTTGGGACAAGTAAGTCTAGTCACTCTGGAAATGGCTGTCAGCCAGGCATGCCTCAACTGGTGATGATCAGCCATGAAAGTATTTGCAATTGAGCCTAATTAGTCTTTGAAGTTTAATCTTATTAAGCATCAGATTTTGCCAATCATCTGCAACCAAGCTTCCCATTGAAATCAGCAGGACTATCACAACAGAAAAAATATTTTGTCTGATGCAAAAGAACTTGGGGATGCTTTTAATTTTCTTGCAAAATAAAAAAGACAACAGTGCAGTAGTTTACATTCTGGAGACCATCTTCAGAGTTTCCTGTATCACAGGACACAGACACTATAAATGACCAGACAGAGCTATCTGTCTGATTATCAGCTGTTCAAAAATAAAAGGCATTGAAAGAGACAGAAAATGTGCAGAAATCAATGAGAAATATGCAATGTTTTTTACCTGAGCTCTGGCATGTCATCAAAAGTAGGAACGGCTCAGCTTTGCTGTCAGGGGACAGAACAAAACTTTAGGAGATGGCCTTCACCTGGGAGGAGTGTGCCAATGTAAACATGTGCGAGTACTACACTGAAATGATGACATATGTAACCGATTACCTTTATATGGCATTATATTTCCATATTTGTCATTACTTGTATACTTACTACTTAATTATTAAATAGGGTAGTAATCTGAGTACAATTCAGGTACAAATACAGCAACAAAATAAAGCTCCTATAAACTATATGAAGGACCCCACTGAACTGTAAATAATCATCTGTAAAATAAAATACCAATTGATAATAGAAAATGTGCAGTATCTCATAAAATTATAACCTGTTTTCCAAATGTTGTGGAAAATTAATGAAAATTAAAGGTTTAAACTGATTTATAAATCATAGGATCATAGAATGATTTGGGTTGGAAGGGACCTTAAAGTTCATCTAGGTCCAACCTCCCTGCCACGGGCAGGGACACCTTCCACCAGCCCAGGTTGCCCAAAGCCCCGTCCAGCCTGGCCTTGGGCACTGCCAGGGATGGGGCACCCACAGCTGCTCTGGGCAGCCCGTGTCAGTGCCTCACCACCCTCATCATAACAAATTTCTTCCTCTGTCTCACCATCTTCATGGTAAAGAACTTCTTCCTAACATCTAATCTAAATCTCTCCTCTTCCAGTCTAAAGCCATCCCTCCTTGCCCTATCGCTACATGCCCTTGTCAAAAGTCCCCCCCTCAGCTTCCCTGCCGGACCCTTTAGGTACTGGGAGCTGCTGCAAGGTCTCCCTGGAGCCTTCTCTTCTCCAGGCTGAGCCACCTCAACTCTCTCAGCCTGTCTGCACAGGAGAGGTGCTCCAGCCCTCTCACCATCTTTGTGGAGATAACCTATAAATAATTTATAACTATAGCTTTTATTAATCAGAATGTTAATAAAGTCTGATTTATAAAATATTCGAACTAAGAAATGTGTCATCAACTTCTTATTTGAACTAATCCATTAACACAAATATTATTAGAAACGTAGTGTTATGAGAAACCTGACACTAAAACTTGTTTCTGCAACCTTACCAAATTAAACGCAATGATTGTTATGTTTCTTTGAATGTCATATACACACCAATAAAAAACATCCAAAATAAGCAATAAGAGATACATATACTGTGAAAATGAACATAGAAACCTCATTCTTTGCCACTGTGAGCATATTATTTCTATTAGTTAGCCATTACATGCAAATTAAGGGTTTGCATGAATACGGAGAAGAACCATAATATTCATGAATAGGCCTCAAACAGTAGCTTCAACAGTAGAGTTTAGAGTTTTATTCCTGAATTAGCTGCAAATACGTTGGAAATCTCTAGTATATCAAGAAATATAATTTTAAATTCCAGATGTTTCATGAACGTCAACCCCATAGGAATATTCCTTTTCAGAAATGCATTGTTTTTACTCCCTAATCGTTATTTGATAATTGTCTGTCATTTATTCTTTAATTTGCCAGATAAAGATGTTCAATAACCTCCTTCAGAAGCAGACCTAGCAGTATGACATACAGACAAAAAATTTTTTAAATAACCAACTCAGCCTGGGACAAGGTTGTTTGTACCCTTCACACGAGACTTACACTGAGAAATAGAAGCTGAACATCAGCCTGAACTGGCTTCCTAATGCCATTATGCTGAGGAATGAATTGAATCAGAAATGAACAATTCATAAACACAACTCAATTTGACATTTGTTCACAGTGAAAATGATCTCTGAGCAAATGGCCTGAATAAAGCCTGTGGATCTCCTCAATTCCCTCCAAATCCTCAGCATTGGAGATGTAGGGATTAAAGAGCACAGTTGGGATCAGTATGCTGCTTTTCTGAGTCCAAATCCTTGATCTTGTCCATTGGGCAGTAACAAACTCTTCATTCCAAGACCGCACTTGATTTTTCAAATGAGACCTTCATCAATAACGACTAAATGCGATGATAACTTCAGAGGTGATTGGCAGATCTTGTGACATCATTGTCACCTCTTCCCATAGTGTTCATAATGGGTAACTGTCCCTGTCACTGAGTGGCACCCCGAACCCTGGCCCCAGCTCTGCCACGGTGAGGGTGCCTCAGGAAAGGCTGGTGGCCCCCGCGCAGGTTCACACCCTGCAGTTTCCCTGTGGACACCTTCTGGAGCTGTCTGCCTGATGCACTTCACAAGCACTCTATTGACTGAAAATCATCTTTTTTGAAAAAATTGAAATACATTAATTTAGTTCATATAACAGTATTGCTGCAATTTTCTATAGCCATAAATAAAACATTTTAATTATACAATTTTATACACCATGCATACAGAAATAACTGAAAGTCAAGGAATACGCTTTATATCACCTGAAAGCCAATTCATTAATATTGTTTTAGAATGGTTGTTATAAATTGCCTTCTAGGTATCCTGCTTTCAGGCTTCTGTGTTCAGTGCATATGGAGCAAAGTATAAAATCTGAACTATACACTTGATACATTTAAAGTGGGTAGAATCTGCACCTGCTATGCAAAAGTTTGCATTGTTTTAGTGAGTCAGCATGCATACATTGTAAATTAATAATATAATACTTAACCATAATAGATGTGTCCATAGCATGTGTTTTTAAGAAACCTTTCTAGACATTTTCCATTAGTCATACACTGCAATTGTATCTAAAAGTATCACTCAGAGTTTAAAGCTAATATTGCTAGGCACTGCACAATCATGCGAGATGGCCAGAACATAAGATATAGGTTGAATTTGGTCCAGTGTGAATGTATGAACAGGTCCAAACTAGAAAAAGAGATCATTGCTGTAATCCTGAACAGGTTTTCTAGCCAATCTGGAAATATTTCTGTATTATTTTTTAAGATAAATTACAAAGTGTGCAGCAACATCTCAGTGAAGTCCTTTGGGCTGATGAGATGCTGTACTGCACACGTGCTGCAGGCCCATTAACAGTCAAGTAAAGTGGCAGCTTCCAAAGAAAGATGTTTTAGTGCCACATGCTATAGGGCATAGGTGATGCAGGCAAAATTGTAACAACCGCTCAGGCTCATCCATCAGGATCATCCTCACAGTTAGAAAGATTCCTAGACTGTGGCCCACTTAGAGGAAGGGTGAATGATGGAACATAAAACAAGGGCTGCCACTCCTTGCGTTAACCAAACAGAGCCTTGCCGGAAAGTCATTCTGCGGAAACTAGTCATTTCGGTGTGACAATTCCGAGAGCATCGCTGTCACAAGTATTTCTCTTCCTGGTAAACAATATTCAGCAGTAAAAGCTAGAGAAAGATCTGCAAGCAGAAGTTAGGGTCTGCTATGTACATACACAAAATGGAGAAGTGGTTTGTTTTGTGTCTCTTTCCGGTGACTCAGGCTGAGAGGTTTATGTTTTAATTGTTATTTTTAAATCTGTAAAATGTTTCCGCATTCAACCTAATACTGGGATTTTATTGGTACTTTATACGTTTGGCTCTCAGACTCTGGAGGCAATGTCAAGAGCCTATTTTTTTCCATCACATCTCTGAAGCTTTTACAGCTGCTTCCTCTACTATGCACTTTATGTTTTGTACACACTTCAATTTGACAAAGTAACTGGAGAGCAAATCATAAACAAACATATAAAATTGGCAAAATTTGTCAATAACTCTAAGAGTTTGGTTTGGAGTAAAAATAGATCTTCTAAATTTTTCTTTATGCATTCAGCAGACTGTAGTGTTCTTAAAAGCCATGAACATTGGGAAAAACTAAGAAAGGCTGTCAGACATGCAGACTTCAACCTTGACAGCGTATCAAGATCCAGACTTGCAGTCCAGTTACAAGCACATAAAGAGACTCACAAGAGCACAAAAGCCAGCAGTTCTTAATATTAATGAGGATTTTTTACTGTAGGATTAAGTGTTCTTCCTTTTTATTACAGAATTTATAATACAAACACAAAAAAAGTCATCTAATATAGTATTGAAATATAAAGGGACAAAATACATTATAACCTCAAATTGCTAACACATTATAGGATTTACTTTATTTATCCATATCCATATCCATAATATAATCCATATATTATCCATGTGTCTAGTTCAATCTGCTCATCCCTTATCCTTTCCCCTTACCAACAAAGACAGGTGGATACCTGCTGAACGACTCTTTCACCACACCAGTCTCAGATATCAGTCCATGGGATGGGATGAACTGCGTTTGAGGCATTTATCTCCATAGATTACTGGGAGACCCAAAGCAAGTATATTAAAACAGTTACCTGACTTTTAGATTACATTATTTTCACTAAAGATGAGATACAAACCACCCTCTGCTTTCACAGTCCTTTTCCAGTCACAGCTATAGACTCCTTCTATTTTCCCTCAGCTGGTTACCTTACGTCTGTGAAAAGAAATACACTTGGTTTATGCACAAGTAGTATTTTCTGCAAGTTGTCACAAGAGGTTTGACAGTCTAATTATATACTTTGACTGACCTTCATATTTAATTTAAACAACTGGAAAATAATGAAGTTTTGTCATTCTAGATTGACTGATCTTTCAGTCTTCTAAGAGGCATACTTCCAAAGGGTAGTAACAGGAAATCAAATCTCCATCCAAAATTTTCCATACATCAAGTTTTCCATTGACTGCATACAAATTCTACATCTAGACACATGGATAACTCCAGGAAAGAAAACTTTGGTGTCCTGATCTACTCACACTTTGCTAGTATATTAGGCAATAATATTATAAAGAATTTACAGCCAGCTACCATCTGATTCGATAACACTGACTTGTCTAGAAGCAACCTACAAGCAAAGCTTTCTACCATCTGTAGCTGGCTGAATGTCTTCTCTGATGGCTGAACCTCCAATTTACAAACAAGAGTCCAATTCATCTTCCCAGCAAGAGAATCCACAGCAGAGCATCTTGGTCTCCATAACTTTTAAGACATAAAAATTGTCTCCCACAATCAGAATGAGTGCGTGGCTTCCCAAAAAACAGTGACTTAAAGTCAGCTATGCAGTTTTTCCACTGACTGTCCTCAAGACTTCCTGAATCCCTGTGGTTTGGGTGGGGATGGAGATGCTGCTGCAGTCCCACAGAGGTGTGCCTGCCGTAAGGATACAGGTCATTTGTTCAGGAAACAGAACTTTCTCAGGTTGGTAGTGCTGTGTTGCTGCTAGCACAGCTAGAAAGAAATACAATTGATCTGAGCAGGTGATAGTTACTAAACTATTTTGAAACACTTGCCATAACTGGTAAGAATGTACATTTCCTTTGCAATTTTTAACTTAAAACTTATGATTAATGTAAAATAGCCTAGTATTCAGCTTTTGCTGCAGTATGTGCAATGCTCAGCTTATTAAAATGAATGACCCCATGAAAAAGCATTAGCATTTGGCAATTGTGGGGATGTAATGAAGCATAATTAAAATGATTAAGAAATAAATTGAAAGAAAATAGTTAAATGGTCTATGTGTGAAATCCAGCAGTGCCACAGGAAGCCTGCAGAAGGTCTCAGCTATCGTGTTATTCCAGCCATTTCTGCAGCCCCCAAAGCTGGGGAAGGGTGACTGACGCTCTCCTAAACAACATCAATTTTTCAGCTGCTGCCCACCAGAAGCCTGGGGGTCAGCTGTGAATGTACCTCTGACATTGTTGTAAGTAACTTTAGCTGCTATGGGACAAACACTGCCTAAAGAAAATTAGTGTGCCTGGGTTTCATCAACATTTTTGCTAGAGTCAACAACATAAATCTATATTTGTGTAATCTGAGCAGCTGTGTTATAGCTAGCGTCTCCCTTCTCAGGATTATTTCCTAATACATTGATGTGTTAGGTTCTTATTTATCAAACATCATCTACTCTACTCAAGCAGAGGACTTGCTCTCCTTTTCACGTTTTCTACGAAAGCTCTGCAGATAAGCAGCGCAGGAGCTGTACAGGCAGCATATAAATAACTGCAGGAAACAGTCACTTGTGTAAATCTGTGAAGGTCCATAAAATGTGAATACAGACAGAAAAATCGCCATTATGGTTTGACAATTGCAAAATGCAAGCTGAAATTTTTAAAAGCGGACCAGTCTGGGAACATGATGTGTTCCCAGTTTATCCTGAATTACCTGCATCACGAATAGAAGAATGAAACCTAAACTGTTTGCTCTGGCTTATTTCTAGTCGGTACATAAGAACATATATGGCAGGAATAAATGAAGCAAAGATTTAAACTCAGCAACATATATTGTTAAAAGTGAAAGGAGGATAGGAAATGTGTGTATGGACCTATTTGGTTCAAAAGGCTTAGGCAAGAGTACAGTTATTTTGACCATCCCACCAGCACACAGAAGCAATAGTGCTGTACATTTATACTCACAAATTGTCAAGTCATTCTTTGCATTTAAAATTGTTCCTGGTAAAACCTCTAATGACTCTCTAAATAATGTTTGGTAAAGAAAAATGCTGTCATTCAAGCATAACTATAGACATCTGCGTTCATTTATAATAAACAACCTCATTTGATTTTATATATAGATATATTAGGAAAATTCCATGTAGCTGGAAAATACAGAGAAATAATAGCCTGACACCAGAGTCAAACCTTTCTGCAGTATCATCAGCTGAGAATACAAAGGTCATTCTCTTCTGGTATTGAGGCAGGTTTCTTATTGATTGTTTCGATGCCAGGGAAAAAAAAAAAAGAAATCAGATTAAAATAAAAAGACTTTTTTAGTCTCAAGCAGAAATGAAAAATAGCTCTTTGGGGGAACAAAAGAAAGGCAATAAAAATTACTGTATTGTGCCAAATGCAGGCAGTTTCAGCTTGTTTTGAAAGATCCTTCCACGTAATGATAAAAGAAGACTTTAAAGCAGAGGTACAATAATAATAAGTGTTTTGTCTAAAAATAGGTCATTAATATGAATATTAGATGAGATTAACATTGCCACATAATTGTTTTGTCCTACTTTGGATTATTTTGCGCAAATGTCTGTTTCCGAAAGAAATTCAAACAACAAAGAACTATCCTGAAGACACAGAAAACCATCAGAAGGAAACCGAAACTCTCTCTCCCTGTATTTAAATAACACGTAGGCTCTCGACCTGGAGTGCTCCTCTGCTCTTCAGCTGACAAAGTGCATTGAAAGGAAACCTCTGTCAACAATAAGGGACTCGTAATTTGCAGGGTATCTATCCTCCTGGTAGAGAGCCATCTTTCAAGGGGATTATTCTTCTGGAAATAGGAGTAATATAACACTATAAACTATGTCATGCGACTGTTTTTTTTCCCAGCCACAATCTCCATTTTCATCTTAATGGTGTGAAAAGAGCCTGCCTTTGTTCTTAGCAGTCATACCACTTCACCTGTATTCACACCTGTGCTGAAGCTCTAAACGACACAATTATCATCGGATTTGGCAATGCTTAAAATGACTTGCCTCTTTCAGGTGAGATAAACTGTACCCTGCTTTAAGATACATTTTCAAAGCAAACATTACTTTGATAATTAGTGCTATTTACAGGATAGGAAAATTATACTTGTCTGATGTCATAACTAAGAAGGCATAGCCAATATGTTTGAGTCCGCCTGTGCTCAGAG
The DNA here is from genome assembly GCA_035590275.1 of Ibycter americanus. Taxonomy (NCBI): domain Eukaryota; kingdom Metazoa; phylum Chordata; class Aves; order Falconiformes; family Falconidae; genus Ibycter; species Ibycter americanus. Next base: position 32,034,107 of record JAVJGI010000035.1, on the reverse strand, counting down.
GATACCCACCAAGCCTGGGAAGCGCTACCTGCAATTCTGACAGCAGCACGTAAGTGAGCATGGGGTGCTGCGCTGGTTTAGGGCTCTCAATCTGCCCAGAGATAAACAACAAATGCACTTGCACTGAAATTTATATTTTCAGAGACGTACCCAAATCTAGCCCAGGATGGATACAATAACATTTCCTCTTCATTATCCTGGGCTCTAATGAATGCTACCCAAGCTATGTGCAAAATGCTCTGAATGGGAAGTTCGCTTAAACCCTTTTTCATCGCAGGCTAGGATTTTTCAGGTATAACTAGCTTTCGAAAATTAGTTCAATAAAAACACATCGTCAGGATTCCAAATCATAACTGTAATGGATGTCCTGAATTTGAAAATGTCTGAAATTGCAACTAGGCAGCTAGTGGATATTTCAGAAGTGTTAATTACCTTACCCAACTCGGTGTGAATTAGGTAGCCAGTGCCTTTCAGTGTCACCTATCTTTCAGTGTCACAGGTTAAATTTCTGTACATTTATTCAGTCAAAATTCTTCAAATTATTTCCAAAATCTACACAAAGGTCTTAACTGCATATATTTACATTAATGTCATTATTTTAAATTTTAATACATACAAGCACATCAGCAGCTAGAATTTTTATATTGCAGAAGAATATTTAATTGGAAAAATTGTCTGTTTCTTCACTTCCAAAAATCTTAAATATGTAGATTTTTACATATTTTAATTGTATGCATACACATTGTATGTGTGTATCCATGTTTCTGTTAGCTGGATTTCAGCAAAATGTCAACATATTCGACATAGAAATTGAATTCTACTACATGTTCCCAGTCTTTAAAGTTTTGGTTTGGGTTTTTGGGTTTTCTTGACAGAGAACATTTAAGTACTTGAAAGTAATTCACAAGTTGGTGGTAATGAAGGATACACGCGATTATCCTTCCAATAAATGTCAAAAGAGTTATGCTTACATAGTGATGTGTGTTGAAGTATGGTATTGCACATCACCTTTTATTTTCTCATTAACCGTGGATTATTCATGCTGCACGACTTGTGCCATGGTTTATCGTGTTCACAGTGAGGTAACATGAATCAGCCGAACAAAAAGCATGTAAACATAGGCACTGCAACTCCTCATTAATGTGTATTATTCACCAGCACTTCTAGTGAACGTGCTGTTCAGTAATCATGTTTTCAAAGGGACTATCTCGACAAATGTTCAGCTGCCACACTGTGTAACCCTTCACAGAAAGCAGCATCTGAAAGGAGTACAAACCTATTTTGTAATCAAAGTATTAACGCGGTAATACCTGGATGTCAACTGCAAAGCCCCTTCCTGGTAGGTGATGGCAGGGGGGAGGTTGCAATCCCTGCCACAAAGACTTGAAACCAAAAATGTGTCACAAGGAAATGGGGAGGGAGGGATAAAAATGAGATGCACAGGGCACTGTTCCTCGACACCCAAAGTCAATACGTATAAATCGCCTCCTAATTTGTTAACAAACTGAAAGTGTGTTCAAATATTAGAAGGGAGGGAGTGGAGAACTAGCTTACCTTTATTTATAAAGTACATGCCTGTTTTCTTTGTGAAAACCCTTCAGCAGTTCTTTGGAGGATGTGGACAGAAAAATTGTTGACAATGAATAACTCAATGCAGAAATGGAAAGGAGGCTTCTGCCACGCCACACCTCCACAGCAATGTCCCTAAGCAAGCTGCTTAGCGGTGCTCTGCAAGCTTCGCAGGCCGCTGCTCAAATAGCCCCGTCTCTTAGCTTCAAATAATAATGTAATAATAATATCTAATTAAACGTCATAATAAATTGAGCTGAGCAGAAAATTCCATTTAATGGAGCAGCTAGAGATTTCTGAACTTGGTTTAGTTACAATTTGATTTTTTGTGAATTCTCTGAAACAAAAGGGTTATGGGCTTACAAACTCTTGGCTTCCCTCCTTTGAAGAAATTGGCAGAAGGAGAGCAGAGCAGGAACCACACAGGTCCCACCAGAGTCTTGCTTGAGTCCCATCATAAATTTGCCATAATCCAAGCACCAGAATGAAACCTGCCACTTCTCTAAATGGCAGATTCTATGGAGAAATATATTTTCTGACTATGTTTTCCAATATTATACACACAGTTTCTGAGGGCTGAGATATTGCTTATTATCCTGCAGTCTGACAATATTCGTTGGTATTATAAACACCTGATAAAGCATCTTCTGCGATACTTGTGTGGACATCACTACTGTAATTAAGCACTTATATCTGCCAAAGATGGGTAACAAGCTGGAACGGTAGCTGAACAAATTAGCGTTCGAGTGTGTTTATCCTGCTGCATTCAAATGACTGCAGGTTTTTTTGCCTGACAGCACCAGCTGGGTAGGGAATCATAACCATTGTTTATATTGCAACTTAGAATTTCTAAGCCTCGATGTGCCTGATGAGATGATCCCTCTTTCGGGAGGAGCAGGGAGGCTGCCTTCCCTCGGTGAGCTGACACAAGCTCCTGTGCTCTCGCAGACCGCAGCTAATGCTGCCTTGGCAGTTTGCACTGAAGCTGCCTGGGATTAAGGGGTGTCATGTTAGGATAAGCACTGCCAGAATGAAGTCAGAGTGAAACCGTCTCTTCTTCTTTACGGGTTGTCTTACATTATGAATCAATACATTATAATGAAATGGATCTTTCCTGATGAGCTGTCTGGAAGTTTAACGCTATCAGGCCTGCTCTCCACAATGAATAGCGTTATTTACACCTGTGAAAAAGAGCGTAAAATGCTGACGTTCCTTGTTCAGCCACCTCTGACTATGTGCAGTTTCATTCGCTGTAGAGAACTCCGTGAAGAATGAGCCTTTCTTCTATGGAAACATCAGATACCACTGAGTACTATGTATTCTTTACAAACTCGTCTATGTACAGTCCTTTGAAGATTTTTTTTTTTTTCTCGAAGAGTATAATTCTAAGGGGGAAAAAAAAAAAAGGGTTTGTTTCTGAACCCACTGACGCTAAGGAAGGCTGGCTGTGAAGCTGACATCTGCTGCAGAACAAGGCCCACAAAATGCAGGCTTGTGTTTTTCATACTCCCAAGATTAAAGGACAGCAGCTACAGCCTTTTCTATCACCAGCAGCAAAGCCTGGCCAGGGAGTGGGGGAAGCTGTTGTGATAAGGACTTTGTTTTCTCAGATGAGAACTGCCCCATAAGATGCACGGAAGAGGCAGAGCTGCTCTCTGTCTCACTGAAAACCCAATGTTTTTCTGGTGTGCCCTCCATCTTCCCCTTGGCATGGCAACTGAGGAGTTATAATTCGACAATAAACCTAGGCGGTTGCCTTCGTCAGGAGCAGGTCCCCATGCTATATTAGATATGGCTAAGCAGCAGCATTCTAAAGTCCAAGTAAATCTACTGAACTTAATAGGGTCATGAGAACGTAAAAACGCACAAATAACAGCAGAGTTAAGCCTCAAACCCACAGTGAGATAATAAAGTTGAATTTTTGCAAGTGACTTCTTAGAGTGACTCCTTTTGCTCTCTACAGTATCTTTTTTGTAAACAAACAAAGGCAGAAAATATTTATCAGTCTAGCTTTATAAGTTAGGTATAGAAACTATAATTTGTTTCCCTATGGAAATAATCCCTTTCTTTCAAGTGAACAAATGTGAAATCTGGATTTAAAACTTCAATATTCATGTGCATTTTGGAGACAAAATAGTCAATGTTAAAATAAATCAGGGGCATAATAAACTAATTTTCTTGACTGACTAGACATTCAGGCTGCTGAGGCAAGAGACAGTCATTCCTACTATTGCTGTAGCCATCTGTTTCCTTATGTCTCAGAGCAAGAACGATGCCTGATTAATGCACTTCATGCAAAAGCATAGACTTTACAAGAAGTGACCTGTAATTATTTATGAATAATTGTGTAGTGAAGAAATTAGTCAGTCTGTTAGTGTGGAGAAGTATCACTCACAACATAGGTCAGATCAAAAGTGAAGGCTGGGTGGGCTTTTTCTAGTTCTTAAGACTTAGGACAGCATGTAACGACTGCTCCGGTGGGCTCAATGTTATTTGTGAACCACTGTCACTGTATCAGACAGTACCTTCCAGACCACGATGATAGGTAGTGTCACACAAATAGTGAACTTTCTGGGTTTTTTTGTGGACAAAGGTGTTTTAAAACATTTAAATCCCCAGTGCAAACCAATACATATATATATATATATATGTATATACACACACACACACACACAGAGGGAATAACTTGGAAGGATGGAAACTGAGTCTTTGCCTAGGAGATCTTCTGCATGGTACAGAGAGTTGGAGTTGATGGCATTTGGAGAGAGAAGATAGACTGCATCCCAACTGGAAGCATGGTAATATGAGGACAAAAGTTAATAGATTTTTTTTACCATAATACAAGTATACTCAAGGTAACAAAATAATAATCTCATTCCTTTTTTATCCTTCTTGCCCTACCAGCAATCTGCCATTAGGTGACAACTGGGCTTTTTCTAATTTCTAGGTTCAAGGAGTAGCTCATTTTCTTCACAACTCTGGCCAGCCTGCCAAAACTTTCAATTAATTCCAAATATAGCATTCTCTCGTGTAGCATGAAAACTCCTTATAGGGGTTGGAGTGTATTAAGTTGCTGTACACAAGTCAAAGAGTCCACAGACAGCAATATCTTTCAAATGCAATCAAGCTGGGTGAGAATTGAATCAGCAAACTGGAATCCAGGTGGTCTATATCCTCCCATCTCTGACCCACTGAGCTATCATTTTCTCTACTAACTGTTCCTTGAAGTCAGAATTTTAGTGAAGTTTTGCAGTTGCTGACTAAAAATGCTACAAAGTATAATGAAGCTAAACCCAGCAGAGTAAGTAAGAGTTAAGTAGGACTCTATAAAAGTGATATAAGCATATACAATTGAACAGATGACATTTGCCTGCCTGTTTTCAAAGGATACTCCAGAGTGCAAGTCTCTGTTGCATCCATTTGAACACTGGCATAAGCCTCTTCAATCAAGATGAGCTAAAAATGCTCATAAATTAATGGTTAGGATGAAAAATTAATTCCCCAAACACCCCAAACTCTGGGCATAGTCCATCCAGGGAATTTTGATAGGGATCACAACTAATATGTTATCATCTAGACTTTCTAAGGTGTGTATTTCTTTACAGTGTTTAATGCAACTTTCAGCATTTGTTGCAATTTTCTGCAACTGTGGCTCTTTTTTTGCTCCTTCTCCTACAATTCACATCAGTAAATCATTGTTTTATCAAACAGACTATAAAAGTGACAATTTTTCTTTTGCTGTCAGATACAGAAAAAATTATATGCAAAATAATGCTTTTCCAATTCACTCATATTTCTTCCGCTGTATTATCTCAGTTCTTCTGCTTTTATGCTTTATGAAAATTGCAAAAAGAAACCAACATATACTGCAAGCTTTGCAGTGCTAACCTTTTATTGTGCAGTGTTGCTTTACTGAATTTCAGAAGGAAGCATTAAAATCTTTCTATCAAGCGATGGTCCTGATGTTTAATTTCAAGCTGGTTCCAAGGCCAAGAGAGTTGCAGAGGTGTTTTAAAACCTTTCCCTGTAAAAACTGGAGAAGACTAGGGCTTCCACAGCTAATGGCCCAGCTAAAATATTATCCAAAAATCACATAAAACTCTGAGGTTTAATTTACTCTTAGATGTCATTGGCCCTGAAGGATTCATTTGCTAACAAGCTCATGGAAATAATTAATGCTAGAGGTCATGTGATCTTTACATTAAAATGTCAGGAAAATAATTTGCTGAGAATCTCATTAGCACAAAGCAAAATAGTACACAATATAATCACACACATTTTCTAGCCCAGACTTTCATTAACGTTTTATTTATTTATTTAAATATGATAGTCAAGTATATATAAAAATATGAATTAATATTCAATTTGACAAGTTATTTTATTACCACCCTTGCAGGCTATGATAGAAAAACAGGTAGAGAATTCAGATGGTTGCTAATCAGCTAAACCTTGCTGACACACTCAAAAGATGGGAAAGAAAACACGAGATGTTCCCTATTATATATATAGAAGAAATATGACCATTTATTTCAGCCTCACAAGGCTTTTGAAACTAATTCAATAGCTGATGCACTCCTCCTTTAAGGAGAAGCCGTAGGGAGGTGCAGCCGTGCCAGGCATTCAGGCGCTTGGCTGTGTGCAGCGCGCACTGTTAGGAATGGCCACCTTTAAAGCCGTAAAGTCAAGAACTCCTAAGTTACAAAATACCAGAGTGAAATCTGTAGTGCCAGTTTTATCTGAACCCATTGATTGGGCATATTATGCTATACTCTTTAATTACATGAGCACACAGTGTTTTTCCACCAGAATGCCTGCCTCAGGGCGCAATATGGATGCTGCTCACTTACTGAGCAGCTAGTCAATATTTTGTGTTTTCTTCGTTGTCTGAAGTGCTTTATTTACTGCATGCTCTTCCAATCCAGCTCCAAAAGCTAACATTACTTTTCACACAGTTTTTTTCTATGGTGCTCTTCAGTATAGTGCTTGATCACTTCATAAATATCAATTATATTATTTTCACAATGTATCTGAAAACTGGTAGTATTTACAGATCACGTGCTTGAACTTGGGAGGAACCTTCTAATTTGTAAGTCGTGTTGTTACGGTTATGATCACCCAGGGGAGGCAAGGTGTGCAGGAAGAGATATTACTACCCCAGGACCAGACGGCTGTTTACCAAGCACAGGTTCATCTCACCTCAGCCTCTGACACTGTTTGGCTGTTGCCAGTTTCTCCTTCTTCCTCTAGAGCCAACGTTACGGTATACCCTCCTGCCCTGCTTTTTATCTAGCTGTATCCAATTCCCTCCCGCTGTCTAAGCTTCTGTTCCCATTTTAGCTTGCTTTTGATCCTTGCTCTACCCCAATCTCTTGTATTTAATTGCCCCTGTCTCTTGCTTCGGTTCAGGTATTGTGAACTTTTGCCCTTGTTCTTTCCTCTGTGCCTCAACTTGTAACCTTTTGCCAGTTTTAGGTGTCCTTTATATTTAGTTTCTCAACTAATCGTCTTTTGGTGACCATCATGCCTACACTTAGCCTCACCAGCAGCTGCTATGGGTACAGCATATGTATGTACTCATATACGTACATGAGTATGCATCACATACTTAGATGTATCTAGTGAAATGTACAATCAATGTTCATTGCTAAAAAAACTGTTTAGGAGCTAGATGCAACCTAAGGCTTAGGAAGTCATGGAGAAACTACCTTAGCAACACCTTTCTCTCTTTCCCATTTTTCCATGAAGGCAGAAACCGTCAGTTTGAGTCTCCAGTAGTTCAGTCACAGCACAGACACAGCGCCCGATAGGCTTTAACTGCGCTGAAACTGCCTCAGCAAAACTAGAACAGAAATTTTACCCAGGCTAAGGACCACCTGTGTGGTGGATACCTCTGCATGGACCTGGCAAAGAATTCTGTATCCTAAGCAAGTGTCAAGGTCCCACCTTAACCAGAAAGTCTATTGAACTCATGGTGCAGCTGTTATGCCTTGAAGTCTGAAGTTTTCTATGACGAAGGGTGTCCAAAGTGAGAATAAAGCAAATCCATTCAGGAGGAAACCAGGCAGCGATTACCTTACAAGAAAGCTGAAGTGGGTTTGGGAAATATTAAAGAAATACCAGAACTGATTTCTAAATCCTTTCTTTTCATTACAGCTGAGAAATAAAACATAGCTAATTAGATCAATAAGCTTATATTATGCAACTACAATAAAAAAACCTCTACAGAATTCTTGCTTGAAAAACAAGTCCGCTTCTATTCTGTGCACAGCAGTTTTTAAGTCTGCAGAAGGTATATAGATCATGTTTGTCTCCTGGAACAGCCCTTTTTTAAAAAGCAAAACAAAACAAACAAAAAAAATCCAGATCTGCTCCTGAAACGTTCCTTCACACAAATAAACCTATTAAGCAATGGAAATTCTTGCATAACAAAAAACTCACATGACTGGGCATTGCCCTGTTGTGGAATCATCCTTTCCTTTCCACCCTACTAAAACTAACATTTTGTTGAGGGCTATATGTCAAAGTCATTTTTCTTCTGTTTACGCTGTGTGTTTTTCCTGGCATAGATTCTTCCGTGCTTAGAGCATGGACTAATGACTCAAAACCTGAGTCTCACTTTTGGCATTAGTAGGACTTCTGATGCTGTCTCACATTGTCAAGAAATAACGAAGGCGCTAGTGCAAAGCATGTTTCAGAAGTGGTTGATACAACAGGTTATTTACAGTATGATAACATAAAGTGATTCGTCTCCTTTTGTATTTTTATGTACTAAGGTCTTGACGAAAGTTATCCCTGTACTACTGGAACTTTTCATTGTCCTAAAGTAGTAATTAACCACTGACATTAAAAGTTGCAATCTTTCTTAGGCAGTCTTTAATTCAATTCAATAAATAAAGGCACATTTAACTTAAGAAGAGACTCTCACAAATTACAATCACAGTCGCATGGATGCATAGATGTTATTATCAGTAACTGCTCAGAATTTTTGCTTTTTTAACAATAGCTGCACTAAGTTAAGCATTTGAGACACGTAATAAATGTCAGTTTCTCTGAGTGACTACATTATGAGTACGTCCTTTTGTTATGATGATGAACATCTTACTCTCCACCATTATATGGACCTACACACAAACATCTTTATACAGAATTTACTGGGATTCAAGAAGACATTGGCTTGGGTACAACTTAGAAAAAATGCAAGTAATAAGGAAATATTTGTTCGTTGTGGGTTATGCTTGTTTTACATGGCACAACTCAATAATGAATCACTACAGAATGCTGATCACACCTATTTACCATATTCATATACACTCATCAAATTAGATTTCAATTTGATCTAATGAAAAGGTTTCACATTATCATGCTTTTTAAAAATGGTGTCAAGATGAAAACTACCAATCTGTAATGTCAAATCTAGTCCCAAGATCACGGTGCTTTTTCCAAGTTTTTTTCTGAACCATTTCCTGTGGAGCTCCAGTAAATGTTTTTACTTTGAACTCCACAAAAAGAAATATTTCAAACTTGCTGTACTAACATTTTAAGGGTGTAATCCCCAGCAGCCTTCAGAGCAGAGCCAGTAATGTTAGAAGCATTAAATATTAAATAAGTGTTAGTGTCATAAAAGGAATTGCATGCACAAGGAAAACCACAGTTCCAAGTATATCAAGAATTAAGGTAAGAAGATGGTGAGCTGCTGGATGACAGTAATGCCTTGGTAACTTTGGAAATAACTTGAGACTTGAAAATTTCTTGAGAATACACTATGGAAGCAAATCAGAGATTAAAGCTCTGTGCGTTTCTCACCCACAACTTCAGGCATTCCATGTGGTCAAAACAAAAACACATTCTTGATACGGAAAATACTCTTTCTGCGTCCAATCTTCATCAAATCGATGTGCAGTCTGATGGGCTGAGGCAGAGTTACAGGCAAAGACTGTGAGTAGCCAGTATCTTCCCAAAAGCCCAAAATGGACTAATGAGTTGCTGTAGTGCATCACATTTGCAAAACTCACTATGTAAGTTGTGACGTTAAAAAGAAACCCTCCTGCTCCCTTAGAAAAAGGTCATGGTGATCAGCGAGGACAACTAAGCCAAGAAGATTTACAGTAGAAGGAGAAAATGTTATAATAAGGAAGAGAAGCAGTTGTCATAATCACATCCAGCTGAGGGAAGTTTATTGACAGAGCAGTAGAGTGAATCAAGAGTTTGTTAGTTTACAGATTATAAAAAGAGAACAAGTGTATATCAGAAAGCCACATAAAAATTAAACAAGAAATGTGGTGTATCTGTTTATATTGGGAATTAATGGAACCATCTCTGAATGAGGCAGTATTAATTTCACTTCACAGTGTCTTTAATTAAAAGAAACAATAGCTCTCCACAGGCAGAGCTGTCGCTTAGAGCCGATGTGGGATGGAAAGGCGATTTGACAGTTACCTAGTGAGGTTCTTACTGAGGAACAGGGCAAGCTGAACAGCCATAACAGCTCCTTGCCATCCTTTTAAAACTGATTTGACTGTGGAAACATCTGAGAAAACGTGCGCTGGGGGCTTGTTCTCTGCGCTGCCACTCTTAAGAAGTAACAGTGACAGATCATTGACAGTAATACTTAATAAACTCCTTGCCGTGGTCTTGCAGCCTGAGACGTAGAAAGTGATATACAGAAACACCAGCAATAAGAGGGAATTTTCTTTTCTAGCCATTGCCATTTAGAGAGCATCCTCCCGCTCACCGAGCTTGGGCCAGCCTCACCCCTCCCGTTGCACTCCCCCACCGGGATGCAGGCTGCGAGGCCGTAACACGCTGCGTGCCGTTCCCTCTAGGAAAGTAGACCTGTCCGCATTGAAATTCGCCCGTTCATTTCACAACGCGCAGCTTTTGAAGTATAAGAGAAACTAACAGATTCGGACAGCACTGTCGGGTATTCCAGGCTGCGCTCTGCCACCGCTGCCTTCCTGCCTGTTTGTCCCCAAAGCCAGCGCGGCCGCAGCCACCGCGCGTTACGCCGCTCTCCTAGAGGCTCTCAGGCGTAAGCGAGCTTCAGCAGGAGAAGTGTGAAATCACAGCAAAGCCAATGCTTCCTGTTCTGCAGATGGTGAGCTGCCAGAAAGGATCAGCCCAGGCTTTAATTGCAAGGCTGATGAGAAAGGCAGGCAAGATGGGAAGGTACGTGCTATGGAGTGGGCAGGCCATTGCGTAACAGCGAGGCTGTTGTACACGTGGTCCCGTATGAATCAACACGTGCTAAAAAAATGGCACCATCCCTGTCTTTCCACACTCCAGAAACAGAGAGAGCCTCAGTTGTTCACCCTCTGCGCTGGATGCTGAAGGTTCGGTTCACTGAGATAACCGCTGACAGCTGGGGGGGGTGGCTCGGCTGAAGTCACAACAATCTGGTTTGTTTCCTTTAGGATGGGCAGAGCAGGATGAGTGCAGGGAACGAGACCCGCAGCAACCAGCACCCTCTGCAGCGCGGGCGAAAGGCGGTGGCTGTCTCTTGCCCCTGCGCAATCTGCTTTGCGCACACAGGGCCAAGCTGCGGTACTGCACTAGTCACAACCGCACCGACGTAAGGCAAACTTCTCCGAGCCTGACCAAGAATCTCATCAGATTATCATTTAAAACTTAAAAGCAGCCTCCTTTCTCAACTTGCTCCGGGAAGATACGGAGTTAGCCAGGTGTACCTGCACACGTGCACTCACATACACATGCTTGTGTATATTTAATACTCATGCGCTAGACATGCACGTACATATCCTTATAAAGGAACATCGGGGGTTTTTTCTTTAGGAATAGATTTTGCCCTAAGGCAAGGAAATGTCCTGTGTCACACTAAGAAAATTTCAAAGAAGCAACTGCAACTTGTAGAGCCGCATATGTCTAATCATTGTCTGAGTTTTCAACATGGGCCGGGAGCGACAAAGTTGTGCTTATATGTATACCTCCCTGGAGCAAGGAGGTATCCCTGAGTCTCTCTGTTTCTTTAATGATGAAAGAATTAGACAAATATGATACCAAGCACCTGTCATTGAAACGGGCAGAAAAGACGTCAATAATCACCAGAATAGCTGAGTGAAGTATAAAATCCATACTTGACTAAAGAAGGGTCCAAAAATGCCTGAAGTATCATGACCTTGATGTTTCTCTTGTAAAAATCAACTTCACAACCCAATTGCCAGGAAATAAAAGTTCTCATTGTCTAATGAAAGGATGCCGACACGTAAAACAAAATGTTTGTGGAAGTGGCTGCAGGCACCAGGCATCTTGTTGCTTCTATGGGTTTTCTATAGTTTATCTTTCTATATAGGTTATATTACATAGCTTTTCTACTTCTATAATGCAGAAGGAAGAGTATCACGCACAGCTATTTATAAATGTCACTAATTTAAGTGGTTGTTTTTTATATCCAACTTCAGAAGAAAACACACCCAAAAAATCCATAAAATAAGTCACTTAGATTATGCAAACATTTTATACCAGAACACATTACTTTAAAAACAGCAGAGGAAGTGAAATACTCGAAATCTGTGCAACATAAAGGAGATTATCTCCAAATAGAATAAATTTCATACATCTCCAAAAAGAATTTTTGTCTCTCTAAGAAGACAGACTGGAAGCTTATAATATCTAAATAGACTACATACATATTTATTTAAGGATTTTGGCCTACTCATATTAGAGCTGGGAAATCTTAAGCAATATTTCTTTTTAAAAACATGATCCTCTGTTATAATTGTTGCTTCTTTCAGTTCATAAAAAGAAGAGGATCACTGTTGACTGAGAATTCAGCAACATACCCTTATAATCTTTAGACATGACTTTCTCTGTAAACCTGAGTCCCAGTAACAAAATAATGTCTTGGACCAAGTAAATTGAAATGTAATAGAAATACTAGAATATATCTTTTTCTCTATTGTTTTTTAGGAACTTGACTATAAGACAGGTCATCATCATCATCATCTCCATGCTTAAAGAGGGACCTGAGAGTCAGAATTCTTTTTTTTTTTCAGTGTTCATTCTGTGCTTTGAGGTAAACCATGTGATCTCACTGTCATAGATTTATCTCTGCCATAGATCGCAATATTTTTTATACCTGAATCTGAGGAGTGCCTCAAAGCCTATTTGATATTAGAAAAATATATTTCAAGATCCTCAGAACAAAAGTACTCCTTTAATATTTCAATAGAAAGCAGAATACCATCTCTGCTGCCAAAGATGTGGAATGCATTTCAAAATTTGCATTGTATTAGACAATACTTGTAATTCGGGGGGGGGGGGGGGGGGCGGGGGGGGAAATAAGGGGTT
>JAVJGI010000035.1:32010929-32021134 GCA_035590275.1 Ibycter americanus | reverse complement strand
GAGGGAAATAAGGGGTTTCATGGGGTTGCTGGGAGCTAGAACCCATTTGGACTTTACATCTGCAAGTTCTGACCACAATTCTGTCACAGAAGAAAAGTAAAGCTTAGAAAATAACTATTCATATGTTTCCAGTTGTGTGCATTACTCAATTTTATTTTCCTCCTGGAATGCACAGATGGACAAATGGATAATTAGCTGGCCAGACTTCATTATGAAACTCTATATAATCCACTTTGCAAAATTCTTATACCTTCGCTCCTTTTCATGTTTGTCAAAGAGGAGAGGGTTCTGCACTAGTATTTATGTCTCTCAGATATATTTTATGATTGTCTATTTGATTCAACCTTTCTGTTAATACTAGCTAGCATGGATTTTTAACAGGGAATAAAAATAAAGTTTGAAAGGAAACTGCAAAATTGAAAACTAAAAAATAATTGAAAAACTAGAAAAAAATAGAAAAAAATAATTATTAGTTGTTTCTAAAACAGGTGAAAATATAGAGGTTTCATCTAAAATTTTTAACTGTATCCAGACACATCTGTAATGGGCAGCTGCTTTTCTTTTTGCAACTGATGCAAACAAAATATTCGCAAGGACAGTAAGCCTCAGTGAGCAAGATGATGTTATACTTCACACACTGCATGCTAAATCTTGAACAGAACCTGCTTCCCAAAAGGAACGCAAACACCAATAATCAAAAGATGTACATCTGTACAGGCTTGTAAGACTTAACACACCGAGTTTGGTGACTGTTGGCTGAAGCTCTCAGCAGGCAGGTAGGGTCTACAGAGAAGAGGTCATGAAATACTGAACGAAGATTCTCCTGCTACATTGCAGTTAATTCCCAGGGAAAATAAACTGCAGCTATACAAATAGTAATAGCAACCGGGACGTGTTTGTGACTACAGTTGAAGTGCAGGCTGTAAAAGCAGTCATTCAAAGTGATTCAGCCCAAATTCATCCATACTTTCCCCTAAATTTAGGAATAACCCTTTATTAGATGAAGTAGAAAAGGAATGATGGAATGAAAATGACAGCACTGAAAGGAAAAGCTGTCAGTCAGTCTGCGTCGATCAAAAGGACAGCTCAATCAGAGATTTAGCAGATGAGACTATTTTATTTTTTTTGTCCTCATTTTCCCCCTCAATTCTTTTCCACTGTATATCATTGCAAATAACTATGATTCATAATTAGCTTTTGATTACATTAGCAGAAAGGATAATTAAAATAACGGGATGCATACATATAGTTTTTCAAATCATGCTGTGACACTCTCTGGCTATGCAGAAATTTTTATTTGGCTTCTCAGTATCAGTCAATGTTTGTTGATTGCTGTAATTCTGACTGTGAAGAAATCTCCTGTTTTTTGGAAAGAAAGTCAGATTTATCTTGAGCTATGTATGCACATTCCTGCTCGGTCGTATTCTGACGGGCCTCCGTCTAAACCTACCATGAGTTACAGTGTGCACTGTTCTCTGAGACGCAGAAAATGTTGAGTTACCAAACAACATACCTGCAAGCAGGTGAGCAACCAGCCATTCCACACCAGTTCCACCTGATCTAACACGTGCGAGTCACCGCTAACATGGTGATAAAACAATAGCAACACAAAGTTGGAGCAAAGCTTGGTGTACGTAGTGCTAGAGAAAAACCTGGTGGAAAACCATGGCTGCCCACTCCAGCTGCCATCCCCTCCCCTCCTCCCCTTTAACATGGTATTTGGCCAACGCACAGGGCACTTTGAAGAAACCGTGGTGCCCACTGCAGGACACCTTGCTGATGGGGTGGGGACCCACAGTCACTGAGCAGGGCAGGCAGAGCGGGGTGCTGGCAGCAGGGTCTCCCCCCAGCACCACCAGTGGTGAACGAGCTCCAGCCAGGCTGTCCAGACAGCAGCAGCAGGAGACAGGGCCAGAGACTGGGCTAGAAACAAGGCTACAATGTAGACCTAAGGGCTACCCAGGTGTGGACATCAGCACTACTACAGCATCGTTGGGCGAGGGACTGCCAGCCCCGCGCTGAGGTGGGCCATGGGAAGGTTGGTCAGGACCATCAACCAGCCTCTAGCTTGAGGAAGCCTTGCTCCTGCTGCTCCCCTGCTCTGTTCATAGAGGGCCTATGACCTCACCTTAAACGTGCCTGTTCTGGCTGTTCTCTTGGGTCATGGTTTTGCTCTAAAAACAGAAACAAATGCAGGAGCTATGAAAGGTAATAATGCAAATGTTCTGACGCAAACATAGATTTTCCAGAAATGTATAGTATTGTCACCTAGCTCTGGCTTCTGCTAGGTATCACCGTGAAAGGAACATGTTGCCTGCGTTAGAATTGGGTGAGCAGATTAAAGAAAAGTAAAAATAAAAATTATAGACACACAGAGGAACTTACAGCACAGAAAAACTTTACTGTCCCCTGCCACAGCTGCAGCCTGCTTGACCTCCCTGAATATCATACTTCAATAGGCAGTGCAACATTTTTAAGGAGACCTGACTGTCTGACTTAAGTTCCTAGAGACACAACTTAAAGATGGAAGCTCCAAACATAAATGTGGTGTGAAGCAGGTTTCTGAATTTCCTACGTCCAGTCACAAATGTGAGTGAAGGAGTGATGGAAACTGCGCTTCTTCCTGACTGTGGACCATAAGCTTAGAACGTGATGCCACGGCAGCCCCCACTATAGCCCAGCCTGCAAACCAGGTCCTGTAGAAACACTGCTGGGGTACCTTCCAGCCCCTTTGCATGTCCAGAGTTTAAACTGTCCAGATTAGGAATGGGAATACTGAGATGACAGTCTCTCCCCTTCTGGCCCAATACGAATCCATATTCCCAAGGCTAAAACTGGCCTCGCTCCCTGTTCTCTCCATGCAGAGCGTTACTGATATTTGCATCTGATCATAGTCCCAAGAATGTGTCTCCAGAATTTATATCAGTGAACAGGAACTGGGCTGTAGGGACAAGTATCACTGGAAGATTAACATATAACTTTATTTAAAAAAGGAAAATAGTTTTATTTTAATTGAACTAGTTTGTTTGCTCCCCTGCAAAACTGCTTTACTGACAAATACGGACTTCCTCGCCACTGAACTATTTATTTGCCAGTTAACAGCAAATAAGGCTTAGCTCACACAAGTGTTAGGAGGACTTCAGTGTATTTATCAAGGGGAAAACAGATTTCATAGGATGGATAAACATACTTTTAGCATTAGAATACATTAGGACCACTGAGAATGACTATGCATACCATGCACACAATGCATTGCATACAATGAATCAACCTGAGAACTGATCTTTATTTTCACAGAACTTAGGTGTCAGCCCACTGAATTACTGGCACTGATGTTATTTATCCTATATGTGATCGTTCTAAAAAAAAATCAGTACAAGTTATAAGCATTTTCAATGTTAAAAGTGCAACATTTACTGTGGCATTTAGGTGACATTAAGATGGCATTTAAAGGTAAAATAAATAAGACACCACTTCTGATTCAGGAAAGATTTGAACTCCAAGGTTTTTGCATTCAGCAAGTTCCACATCACTGGAAACTCAGATGAAGTATTGTTTTATATATGTGTGTGTGTATATATATATCTCCTGCCTTACTCATACACCTACAATTTGGCTAGATGGCTCTTCAGTCCAATTCAGTGCAGTCATTCAGACTAATTTGCTTTTTCTCTGAGTATCACCAGCATGTATGGGTACAAATATCCAGTCTATATATAAACTTTAAATTGAACATTCCTGGGTTGTACATGTTATTTAGCCATGTCTAACAGACCACTTACGCCACTGTAAGCCCACTGATGTCAGTGGACCTATATTTGAAAGAAACTGGGAAGAGAGTGAGACCAAAAGAACACTATTGGAAGAATATATTTTTTTTTTTCATCATAGTATGTCTCCTCTGAGTGCTTATATGATCGTTTCACTTCCCTCCACACACTTAGTAATAAATAGCTCACAGCATCATAGAGATGTGCTGGGTAAATGCTGCAAGTTATGAGGCAAATTTACTGCCTCATAAACTCACAGCCAAGTAAAGCTGTCATTTGCAAGAACAATTAAGACATCATTCTGTTCCATGGAGGGTATAGGGTGTTCCTGAAACCTGTAAATCCACAGAAAAGGGAAGCTGGTCATATGTTCAGAAAGAATACAAACATTTTATTGAGTTCGCTTGCAAACTTCAAGCCCAGATATATTTGCTTGGTTTCCCAGGATTTGCAGTCTAGCCACTACTCCGTACCATGCATACTGTTAAAAGGCAGAAGGAATACGAGAGCACCCTGCGATGTCCTGTTCTTCTTGTCTGGGTCTAGAGTATGCTCGTGAAATCATACGAGTGAGATGTTGCTACAAAGGGGAGAAAAAAGGATCAAAAAATAAAGACTGTTACCTCTGAGCCATGCAAAAATCTGACACTGGGGGCTGCTGTAAAAATGGCTAGCATGGCCTGAAGGTTGTCCAAATGGATAGAGGAGGGTACTATCAAATGTGTCTGTTGCTTAGCCTGTTTTCACTACTCACTGATGTAAACCCACAACAGAGTCTTTACTCTTTGGGGAACCAGGAGATGAAACTTCCCGAGGCATGCTTCCTGAAACACTGTAATAACGCACAGATTTGTGTGAATACCGTAGGTGCAAGCCGCATGGAAGCGCCACCTCCTGATTCTGTCATTTCCAAGAGATGAAACACCCACAAGCAGCACGTATATGCTGCGTCACGGCCACACAACTCATCATTTCCCTGGAATCTGAGTCCTATATGACCATGCTGGGCTGCCGCAGACAGGAACGTGTAGCTCTCGCACACAAACCATAGATACATGCACCGCAGCTATCTTGCTATGTGTTAGGTGAAAGAAATACATTTTGAAAAGATTAAAGAATGAGGCTGGATGGGGTCACTGAGCAGGAAAAAGCCTAGCTGGGAATTTAAGCAATGCCGGTTCGGTCATTTTAACTCAGAACAAGAACCCCAGCCTAAACTCCCTCGTCATCCTCACTGTCACTGAGCTGACCCACATTTAACGTCTAATTAGAAGGGGGCTAACTGGGCTTCCAAGTGAGGAAAATCAGACTGTAGCTGCAGAAATGGCTCATAGCCGAGTGCTCTGCTTTTAACAACGGGAATGCAATTTTTTTGAGCCATTTGATTTGTGCACGTCGAGTCCCAACTGAAGCAGAGCTCCCGAGGGCAGGGTGGATGAAGCCCTCGTTCCCTTCGGTGCCACTGCAGAGATGCATTAGGGTGCTGGGAAGTTACATGATCTCTGCAGCTGCTGGAAACCAGTCTACCCAGTATTGGCATCATGGCTAGTGCCACCAGCTCTGCTAGTCCTGGGAACTGAACCAGAGGTAGCAACACTGGGAAAATTCAGAGAGAAAAAGCTGGTGTGGCTAAGCCTCTCGAAACCATAGTTTCTGTCTGAGGAAAAGTATTATAAAGCCCAAAACATACATACCACAAGTGTAAAACTAGTGTGGAAAATTCCTATCTAAAATTCTATAGAACGTGACAAAAGATTCATGTTACGAACCAGATATCAGAATATACAGTATGTTTTAAACTCTCATTACTGTCGGGGGAGCCATATAAATGTACTAAAAGCCAGAATAGGCCCCTTTAAATTATTAATTGTAGTTGCCTAATAATAACTTGGTGAATAAGAAGAAAAATGGTAAAAATGTACTATTAAAAACATATTAAACCAATAAAACATGTCAAGTGCACTGTACCTCACCAAGCACTTTTCTGTATAATTTATATTTTTGTACAAGTATCTTTAAGTAAAATTACACTTTTTGCCCAATTTAGTATTTATGATATTAATTTCCAGCAAATTTATATGTTTTGCTGAATGCTTATTTCTGAGCACCACATTGATTCTCACAGTGGAAGCGACGAGGTCCCAGATGTCAGCTCTACCCACTGTTGACATTTCTGTGTTTTAAGAGCTAAAAGCTCGTAGGCCTGAAAATGAGCTGAGCCACTGAAAACTCTTGTTCCACAGGGGACAAACCCTGGCAGCAATGGGATGCTGCAGCTTTTTTAATCCCAGTGGATACAGAACGCACAAAGCATGTCGGTGTCCTGACTGACCGTGGTTTAAAAGGTTGCCTGCAACTGTACAGTAATAGATGACTTAACCTGATCTCAGGCTACGGAGCAAATTCCTAAGAGAAACACGTGCAAACCCTGCTATTTGTTCATGTATTTGAAAACACCTTTTTTTCATTGCCCCGTTATAAGGTTGTAACTCGCCGGTCTATTATAAAATAGAAGTACTTCAGGTCTGTTTTCTGATCATGCTAAAAGCTGCTCTATGTGACGCTGCTACAATGTTGTGCAAACACAAAATCAGACAGAGAAATTGGCTTTAAGCATAACCTGTAGAACATGGCACTGTACTCCACAGCAGTAAAGATTACTGGCTGGCTTTTAAAACATTTTTTGAGAATTTTACTTCCATGCAGCTCCCTAAATCCCCACTAATTATCATGCAGTTAAAAAGTGAACAAATTGTTAATGTTATTACATTCTGGGCTTTGCTCTGAGAGAAATGACACCATATATCTTGCTATGCCTTTAGAATTCCTCTAACTGGGAAGGAAATCCTTTAAACTTATCTAGCAAATAGTCTCCACCACTAAGATATTTCCTCTTCTAATATAGAGATATGGGTTTTTTTACTTTCCTTCTCTTATTAAACTTTGCTCTTTAATTTTTCGTGGTTATTCTAAATGCTCTATTCAAATAAGGCAAGCGCCTTTCTTAGATGTCTGTCCTTTGTGTTTTCTAGATTTCAGATTCTATAGAAAGTGAAGAACTTGTAAAAAGCAAATTCTGAGGGGGTGCAACTGTTGGATTTTAGATAAAGCAAAACCCCAGCATACTCTGTTTGCCTTGTGTTGATCAATTATCCTTTCACCAATGAATTAATGTATGATGAGGTACGCTAATTGTAGGAAGTAATGCTTCAAAAAAGAGATATCCAGATGGTACTATGGCACTTTGAATATTCCTAATGGAACTGTATGATGTCTTTACCATTATTATGAGGGTATTTTATCCCCTTGTTTCTGCAAAAAACACTTTTCCTCCTCCATAACATTGTAACAATAAAGCATGTCTGTGAGTGAGTCCAGTAATTGCTAATTAGTAAATTGGTGAAAGGAAATTTCATTACATTTTGCTGGACCTAACCTTTGTGATCAAATGACACATTCTAAGAAAAATGCAATTTAAAAAAAATCGTAGTTCTTCATAGGCTCAATATAGTATAGTCTGATTCAAATACAGTAAGTACCCCTAATAGCACAGCTGCTCTGTAGAGTTAGTATGCTGGGTTAATTACATAGTTCGAGCAACCGAAAAACAACACCGCTGAGGCTTGGAGTGTATCTTCTGTATAGGAGGAGAACACTCGAACAATAAATACATTTATCCAGTCCTTTATCCTAGCTGTCAGGCTGAGCAGGAATGCAGTTTCTTGCCCCTGAGTGCCAAAGGCTTCCCCGGCAGCGATGCCTCGGTGTGCGCGAGGGATGGTCCGGCTCTTCCCAGGTGTGCCCTCTCCAGCAAGAGTCCCTGAAGGTGCCACCTTTGGTGGGGCCACCATGGACGGAGCAGTGCTGTGGCGTCCTGCTGTGCTGTGGTGGGTGCCACCACGCCTTCTCACCACGCTTACTGCGCTGGGGCAAAAAATTGGGGGTTTCAAGGAAGTAGCACTTCAACAAGAAGGGCATAAGAAATGTATTCTGCCAAGGTTTGCTTCCAGTGAAAAGAAGTTCCTCAGAAGATTCTTATGGCCAGTCAGGAGACAGCTGTCAGCAAGGATGACAGACTGATATAACAAATATGGGAGGAAGAACATAATGAAAGGAGGAAGGTGATATACTGAATTTTAGGAAAAACAGAAAGAAATCCGTGTTCAGATGAAATCCTAAAAATCTGGCCTCAGTATAGATCTCTTCCATTCTCGTAAACTGAGGAGACAGAACTGGGAACTACCAGTTCATTGCAAGATAAAATTTTTAAAGTTTTAAAATATGTTTCACATTTTAGACCCGAGTGAATAAAAAAGCATTTGCAGTTTACATATTCATAGCTTTCAGTGGTATAATTTTCAAGTTATATGTACCCTATAGTTAGATTTAGATCACATGCTGCTTTACTTGCAGGAGAAAATCTCTCTTTATCACCTTTTCTTTTTTCTTTATAACTGTGTTGTTCAGCCTTTTCAGTTATGCCCGCTAAACTCATTAACACACGATTAAAGAAAGATGATTAAAAGTACAAAAGTAAAATTAGATCGCAACTTCTCATCATCCTAATCCAAAAAATATCGTTTAATATAGTATTTTCAATTTATTTAAAGTGCACCTTCAACTGATCAGTTTTACTGTTCTTAGCTTCAAGTACATGTGTGTAATAATACATTGTATATATGGTATACACAATGCATCATTTTACAGTTATTATATTTTATAGTTTTTTTACTTGTATATATAAATCTGAGTAAAATCCTTCCACAAATTACTACAATGAAGCTGGCAAGACTTGTATTCACCCCATAATACCTTTCAAGAATGTATGCTATTAGTATTGTCAGTACTGGCATTTTACTTCTCAGACTTTTGTTTTTCCCTTTATTAAATTTATTGGTTGTATGCGTATTGTACAGCTCTAGCAAGTTATCTATCTCTTGCAGCTTAATGATTCCAACCACAAATACAGATAAAGATATATGATAGATCTGGATGGCTGAGTGAATGAGCCACAAGCAATACAAATCAAAATCAAGATTTCTTTTACATTCAAGACGATCACAGTATGGGGAGGAAAAGGACATAAACTACTTAGGTGATATATTTCACTTGTCAAAACCAAAACCAGTAAATTCCTCAAGCCACATATGTAGTGTTTGGGGAATGTATAACTACTCTGGATGGGCTGCTACTCTTGAACCAAGCTATGGCACAAATCTTTCTTGGGGAAAAAAAGTGTAACGTTTGTTTGGGTAGTTTTTTTTGATGTTGTCACCAGACCAAGGGATGATTTGGATACTGAAATGTTTGGCTAAGAATATTGGGTTGCAATTTCCATTAAATCACAAAACCGATGTGAGTAACTAGTATAAAGCCTCAGACATTCACGCACAGCTGAAGATGACTAAACATTCTACGGCTGGACGTTGATAGAAAATCCAGCAAAGACATAGACCACTAAGTGACCATTAGGCCACCTGCCCTTTCTGACCAGGTTCAGGATTCATCCATCAGTTTACCACCCAGGATCGACGCTTGGCTGTGCCAGCTGCACGGTGCCCTGCGCAGCTTCCCCACAGATGCCACGTCTATGACACAGCTACACACACATCTGGCCCACTGAAATGTCAAACTTGGATTTCACCAGCCCAGCATCCAACCTCTCCCTGTCACACAACCCCCACATGCTGACGTGAAGGACCGTGATCCATTCTCAAGGGCATGAAGGTGCATTAGCAGGCACATGTCCTCAAGCTAACATGTTGAATTCAATTAACACGTCTTTCTAGGAACATCACAACCAGATCAGAAAAACCAGCACACCACACAGCGACGAGGCGATATGGAAAGTGTCTCTCAGCTGGACTTCATGCACCTGAAAGGTAAAGAGCTGGCTGTTCCACCGGCAGTGAATTAAGCTGCCTGTAATTGCACTCCCTGTCTGCCTTTCCCCTATTTCCCCTCTTTCTAGAGTTGGGGCCAGATAGTCAATGAATTAAACTGCAAAACACACTATTCCCTGACCCCGAGGTTAGAACTATCACAAGCACTGACTGGAAATGGCTGCAGATAGTACTTGTTGTGCCCTTACTTTCCATTGGAAATCGAGTAATGGCACAGGCAGCGAGTGGAAGCCCTTGCTAAGGTCACGGATTTACACCGTCTGAATCAATTTCTTACAACAGCATTGCAGAAGCTGCAGAAGAGTTTTTTCCTAAGACTTTGTTGGTTTTAACATATTTTGTACGTGTTTGTTGTCTCTTTTTAAAAAAGAGAAAAAAAAACAACAAACATAAAGGATGCTAGACAGCAATTTGTGTCATTGGAAAGCCATAAGTCCAAGGTCCCCTGTTGGGGTTTCCACTGACCAATATATAAAATGCAATGTCAATTCGAACCCTCAGTGAAAGCAGAAGTAGCTGCTTCAGTTCTAAA
>JAVJGI010000035.1:31988353-32010829 GCA_035590275.1 Ibycter americanus | reverse complement strand
TTCCACTGACCAATATATAAAATGCAATGTCAATTCGAACCCTCAGTGAAAGCAGAAGTAGCTGCTTCAGTTCTAAAAGAACAGAGACTAAGCTCACAGTTGCAAAAAGCAGTATCAGCAAAAGAGTGTCATTTCTAAGGGAAACAGCAACTGCCAAGCAAGTGAGCACCCTCACTCGATATCAGAAGGCGATTAATTTTTGTCTGGGCCTCCACAACATTTCCAGATATGCAAAGGGGTAGCCCCTTCAGGTGAGGGGACAGCTTTGTTCTGTTTGTAAACATGTTCACATCCCACTGAAATTTGCAGGAGAGCCAAGAGCCTGATTCATGTGGGTTCCAGTCAGCTTTAATCTGTCTCTGGCTTGTACTGTTCAAATATTTGGATGAATAAAATTCATGACCTGAATCTACTATCAGTTAAATTAAAATATACATATGGATACAGGAAAGTAAGAGGGAAGAACACAGAGGACAGCAATATATGTGTAAGCATTACCAGTGTGATCAAATAATATACTTGTTAGAGTTAACATAACATAAATTATCTTTTAACAATTCAGCCTTTCTATATATACTAGCATAATGTGTTTTCTATGGTAGAGTTTGAACTAATCGTCACTTTTTTAGGGTATCAGGATGATTGCTGGGAAGAGTAATCATCAAGGTAAAGTTAAAAATATCATAAAATAAAAGCAAAAATTGTGTATGTTTTAACAAAAATTACCCATGTCAACAGTGGTTTTTGGAAACTCAGGAAAACACATTTTGTTATCATTTTACATGCAAACTACAGTGACTAACTGCAAACTATTCCATGAGAAAGGCTTCACTGTTTTTTTCAAAAGCTTTTGTTGGTTTTTTTTCTCTCCTCTTGTTCAGGGTGCTTCTCCAAGTGAAAGGCTCCAAGGAAAGGACCTTTCCTATTAAGGATCACACTTAAGAACACATTTAACTTCCACTGAAGTTAATGGGATTCAAGCATGTGTTAAAGTGTTTTTCTGAACTACAGCCAAGATTTGAAAGCAAAGCTGTGAAGTTCCTGTTTTTCAATAACTGCATGTGTTCAAGCCTCAATTTCACAGTCATATTATCTTAATTTCCCCAGGAAAGCTGAATTTCAGTATTCCTCTGGTGACGGAGTACCTGGATGGGCAGAATTTCTGAGTAGGTTTTTAAAGATATTTAGGAATTTCAGAACACAAACCAGCAGCCAGCAATGTTTCCACTGGCTGTGAAATAAGAACCGAGGCACCCGTCTGCATCTTTAAGTGCCCGAATAGTTTTGAAAATCTGCCTAGTGACACCTTAGGTCTTAGGGCAAGCTCTTCAAATTCTGATAGAATCAAAAAGAAACAGTGAAAGCTTTGTCCCCAAAACTGCACAAGAATCTTTGCCTTTGGGGGAGGGATTGTGACTTTCTCAGCTGTTTCTTCTCTATCCTCTCACTGCAGTTTTGCTTCTGATATCCCTCCTGGTTCCTGGAAAGGTCTTCTGATGGGAAGCACAGGTAGACTTTCCCCAGGCTACTTGTTAATGGGATTCCTGCCATGCACTCTGGTGTCTTACAGTTCTCCTCTTACTGATAATCTTACTCTTACATACTTCCCAGTGGCTGGACGAAAGGGACGGGGGCAGAATCCTGAAATTTTGGCCTCGGACACTCCTTCTCTACACCAAGTCACGTCATTTGTCTTGAGCCTCTGTACCCTTTCTGCAAAAGAGATTACATATTGGTCAAACCCATGGAAGCATTAAATCCACACACTTTAATGCTCAGATGATGTCAATGGGTGTAGGTGGAAACATTTAACATTGCCCACCATCCCATCAAAGTAACATGACCACATACACTTTTCCTTATATTATTTTTTCTTGACCCTATGACAGATTCCAAGATCCCCGGCTCATTACCTTCATCTGTCATAAAGAAGCACTGCAGTGATTTTCATTAAAACTGGTCAAAATTTGTTTTATTAAAATTCCTAGTAATTACTTTCATGATTATATTTGTAGCAGGATTTGGCTCCCTATTAACTCCTAGAGCAGGGCTGGAAAGCTTCAGTTTGAAGGAAATAGCCATGCTTAAATGGCATAAGAACAGTGCCTCAAAAATTCATTTAATGTTAGGATGGGATTTATCTGCTTCTGCGAGGACTCCAATAACATCTTCCCTAACTGCGTTAGTTGCCCAAGATGCTTTTAAAATCGATGGTGATCTAGTCACTACAATTAGCGAGGTCCTTGGTATAATGCATCTCATCCTGAAACACGTCTAAAATAAGGTAGATCAGCTCCAACATCACATTGTCCGTGCACATCGCTTTGCTTCAAGGATGCACATTTCTCTTTAGAAGGACTGGCATCCCCAAATTTTATTTTACCTTTGAAGGTTGCTGCTTCTATTTTAGGCTTGAAGATACACACGTTTTCCTGGAAGTTAGTCTACTTTTTCTAACACTTTTAGTTTGTTCAATGAAAGATTCTGCCTAAACCTGCAAACCTTTCTTTGCACATGCTCTTTGACTGCCATGCCTACAGCAATGCTACCAATATTTCTCTCTTTAACTGATTATAAAGCGACCTGAAGGTTATTAAGTTAGCTAAAAAAATATGGATGCTTACAGATGAATGAGCTGAACCTCATCTTTGGTGTCCCTATAAAATCCCGTGAATCTAAAGCAGAAAATATAAAATAGAGTTCTGTGTACAGGTGCCATGATCCTGCCCCTTCACAGAGGCTTTGCAAGTTTCTTGCACCCCTCTGTGACTTCATGCTGTCCTCCAGTGCCACCCGTGCCACCCGGAGGATTGTATCCCTTTTCAAAAAAAGGCTCAAAGCAGACCGCGACGTAGCCTCCTTACTTTCCCACTTTCACACAGCCAGGGTGTTCTGTGTTTGATTCTCAGCCACGCACTGGCAACGGAAACAGTTCAAGCAAGATGTTTCAGAAAAGCCTAAGTATTTCAAAGCATGATTTTTAAAAGAATTCTACTGGAAATTTTATTATGGAATACAGCAAGTGAAAGAAAATGATGTAACAAAGATCTCGTGATGGGAATACGTGTAGCTGAATTTTATAAACAATAGGAAAAGCAGAACATTAATGACATTTTCATATGTTTTAAAGTGTTCAGTAGCACTAGCTGATGGAAAGACTACTAGGCAAGACTAAATATTACTAAAGTTTTAGATGTTCAGTGGCAAAGAAACAGGAGCCTTGAGTATGCAACTCAGCACAAACATGAGTTCGTTGTCAGAGGGACGCTGCAGGAAGTCAAAGCCCTTTTTGTTATATGTAATTACGAAAATAAAGGTATTTGTATGGCATCTGCAAGTACTTACTTTGTCATCCTGTCTTTGGGAAGTGAAACATAGCTTTTAGCCTGATATTTACATCCTGGAGTTACCAAGAGCAGACTGACCTTGCTCTGTGGGTCGTTCTAGCTGTGCAGGTGAGAAGTTGGCTGCTTGCACAAACCCTTGCCTGTGACTATTTCTCTTGGTTCTCCCCTTTTTGGGGAAGATGAATCAAGATGCTTTTGAGTCTAATCTAGACTAGAAGCCTTAAACTTACAATGCCTAAAACTCTCCAAGCCTTAACTTCCCAGGCATCTCCAGGTCTGTTAGATGGTCTGTGAGAGCCATGCTGTGACCAGCGCTGTCAGGTAGCCTCCTTGTTCAGGCTGACATGAAGATATTAGGCTGGCCACAGCCCCAGATATTTCCTCAGGTAGGGGGGGGAGAAGGTAAGAGAGGAGACAGGGGGATAAGGGGTAGCCTGCTGCCCCAGAAAGCCCTCTGAGCCCTCAGAGCAGGGTGGTAGCAGAGGTCCGTAAAGCTGAGCTCCATCCCGCCACAGAAGAGTTGATGGTCAGTCTACCAGCGCCCAAGAACAGTGGTCTCCTGAAGGCTGTGTGGCTGGCAATGTCGGGTGAGACCCAGTACAAGAGCCCACCGAGCGGGTCAGAAGGTGTGCATGCAGGCAGGGCAGACTCAGCTGCAGGGTAGATGCCGGAGGACGTGTGGTACAAGTCATCTTCAGAACAACCACCATAGACGCTTTTGGTACGCTCTGTGCATCAGGCTACAGTTACTATTTTTTGTTTGACAGTTTCCTGCCTTCCCCACATTGTTCCATATTTTCAATCCTTGCATTGGTTCAAAGACAGAGATTTTGCAAGAGTTTCAGCTGTTTGGTTGGATTTTTTAGTAACAATATTCTGTTTCTATTTCTGTTTGCGTTCTAGCCAGATTTACCTACTTCCCTGCACCGCCTATAGCCAAGATCTGCTTTCTGTCATTTGAGGACTTACCCAGACAACTAACTCTTTATTCTATTCACTTTTTATTCACATTGCACTTGTGAATTATTCCAAATTTCAGAAAAGACTGGGGAAATTTGGGAACGCAGGACTAGCCCACAACAGTAACTTTCCCTTTTCTAATAGGAACTAATAGTTTAGTTTGCTTGCTTCTTTTTGTGTTCTGTATTTTATTCATTTCATGTGAAGATATATCGAACAGTGTTCCAGAGCAGAAACTTATTAGTATGAAACGAGCTATGATGTAGCAAAATAAAACAGAATCCCATTACATTCAATTAAATGTTTTTTGCATGTCTGTATA
Organism: Ibycter americanus; assembly: GCA_035590275.1. Taxonomy (NCBI): domain Eukaryota; kingdom Metazoa; phylum Chordata; class Aves; order Falconiformes; family Falconidae; genus Ibycter; species Ibycter americanus. The sequence goes on along the minus strand of JAVJGI010000035.1, from coordinate 32,006,200 downwards.
GCAGGACCATTGAAAAACCATCATGGAAGTTGTTTCAAGATTTAGTTGCATTTGCATTTCGCTGAATGGAACATAGCATGATAAACAGAGAAACAAACTATGATTTTAAAGCATACTATTTTTATATGCGTACTTATATGTATATACATACGTACAATAGAATATCTATAATACACACATTAAGCCAGAAACTATGTTCATTGACAATAATGGGATGGTTTTACATTTGCAAGACAATGCAACAACCTCTCTTTTAAAAATGAAGCGTAAGTATTGTGCTACCATGCATAATTTTAAATTCCCGTTTACCTCCCACAAATATATTTTTTTTCCCTTTCCCATTTATTCTTAAATCATGAAAAAATGGAGGGTTTCTTTGAGACTACTACACTCTTAGCAGCAGTATTGTTTTGGATGCTTCTCTCAAAGATACTAAACAAATTTATATTCTTTGTTATAAAGATGTAATTCATTGGATGTGGCATCTTGTCATGAAGACGATGCAGCACGTTGCATATTTGGTATCTAAAATGGCAGATTGGCATTGTGGTAAACGAGGGCCTGAAAGAAATAACCTATTTATAAAAATACATAAAGATTTGTAAAGGAATTTCTGAAATATTGCAATGACTGATTTTAAAGTCTAAGAGTAGGTATGGTAAACGAAAAGAAATTAGCAGCTTTGAACTCTGGTGCAACTTTTGACGTTTATTTTCTGTATGCATCATTACTAAAAGGGGTATTTTTTAATTTCATTGTAAAATTTTGTTTGTAGTGTAAAATGAATCAGTCACAGATCAGGTTCACTAAGGCAAATTCTGTATTAGCACAGGCACCCTATCTGAAAGCGCTTAAGATCTACCACATCTTATTTAGATCAGAACAGCTAGAGGAGCATACGTAGACAATATTATTATACCAGATTGATACGCGACTGCCTCAGCACCTTATTTGCGAGCCTACTGTCAAGTTTCCTTAAACCATTGGAGGAGATGAGTGTTTCAGAGTTTTGAATTAACTGTTTAGAGAAAGATACAGGTGACCAGCATCTCAGCTGGCCATCCACCTGGACCAAGCTTTAAGTAATGCAATGCCTGGAGTAAGTCAGAGTATTGACTACTGAGCCAAGACACCCTGATAATCAACTCTCCTTCCTCTGCTATGTTATTTTCCATCAGTGAAGCTCCCACACAATCTCACATATGCTAATAAATTCATCAGTCTTGATTGAAAGAGAGTTCATGTGCTACCAGCTCTTTCTGAAGAGTGCAGCTGGTCTTCCTGCATTCGTGTGGGCCTAAAGCAAGCCTGCTCTTGCTATTTCTGCTAAATATTTATAGAGCAACGTAAATCTACAGGGAACATTACAAACAGATCAAACATGTTCTTTGCCACAAAAAGCTTAAAACAATATGTATGTATATATTCCCATTGGAAAAATCATTATTAAACAATTGCTAGAAACAGTACAATATGCAAACAGCTTACTTTCTAGGGAGAAATTGGTTATCAAAAGAATCATAAACTAACAAAAGAACTGATATGATATTTGTTTAGGGGTACAAGACTGCTGCTTAGACCCTGTAGGCTGCCAGGTTCTAGATCAAGCTACTCATTTGAATGGAAATAGCACCCTTATTTCACTAAAGTGCAAGAGATTTGTATAATTACGAATTTGCTCAGAAACATCACCATAGTTTTCAAATGAGTTCTTGTTGCTCAAGAAAACTACACAGGTTCTTGGTTTCCTCCCTACCCCCCAGGAGCTCATCATATTGAAAGTTACTTGCCTGAATTATTCAGGTGTCTGCCTTTAAAATAAGTCAACAGAAGTGAAAGGCAAAACCACAACAGTTCCTTTACAGTAAGTTGCTTTCTTTCTATCACCTTTTTTTCTCATCCCTTCTCAAAAACTCAAAGTAAATATAGTTCCATGCAAAATTCATGTTTGTAGAAATGAATGGAAACAATGGAGCTATGATGCTTTCTGATACCTATTACTCCAGTTTCAAACACTGTTACTCTCAGAAATATTACACTTTCTTGGATGCAGACATATAATACTACATTTTGTATTCTTCAGTGTGCCCCAACCCTATTCCCCATCTAAACAAAATCAGAATGGCACTAGGAAGCGAGTCAGGACTACTGTTCGCAACATGAGGAGACGAGGAACAAACACAACCTCATCTCTTCCCACCCCCCACCATATAGCTACTGATGAATGTATTACATGAATATGCAGGAGAAGTGTCCTGCTGTTATCAGCCTACCAAAGCTGATTTACCCCGCACGCAAAGGCAGACCTAGGAAATGAATTATGAATATCAAAAATGCATTTGTTACCTTTGATGTCCCTTGGGAAACTCTCATTTCTCATTGTCTCTAGTAACTGCCGAAAACAGAAGTTGCTGGTTTTTTCCCCCCCACATAAACAATGGGTGTTCTCATTCTCATTTCCATGGACTGAACAATAACAACAAAAAAACAATTTCCTAAAAACGATCCAGCAAAGTTCTGCACCAAGACCAGGAAGGTTGTTATGCTACCACCAGTTAGTAGGCTTCTGGTAAAGGCTTAATTAGCAAAGAGCAATTTGATCCCTAGCACAGGTGGCAGCCAGACCAATTTATTAGGCTGAGACTGACTAAGGGCTTTGATTGATCCTTTAAATTTCCACAGAAGAAACTTAACAGATTACACCTTCTTTTCTTTGATGATTTTTGCACCTGTTCCTAACAGGATTTATGGCCCATTTTTCTCCCCAGGAATTCAGATTTCACTGAAATTTTTGTCTCTATTGGAAGATACAATGATGGGATGTAAAAAGCAAAGGTGAAAAAGCAGAGGACACCTGAATAACATCAGTTTTGGAGGGCAGCCATGCCTGCCTGCCCTGGTGCTGCTAGCACTGCCTTGCAAATTCCATGGTGAGTGTGCAGAAATTTAATCTTTCCTGAACAGAATTTATTAGGATTATAAACCATTTATCTGTTTTATGTATTAGAAATTCTTATGCAATATGCAAAAAGAAGAAGAAAAAAAAGCTGAAACAGGAGAAAGAAATTTATGTGTGGTTCAGAGGATTTTAATACCGACTAACTTAGAATGTGGATAGCTTGAAGTGATACAAAAACTGGGAAACAAAGGCACTCAATATTTCAAAACTGTCCATAAGTATCCAGGGAGCTGGAGGGTTATCGGAATTCAGCTATGAGGGTTAAATACAATTATATAAATAACTGTGAAGGAGGGGTAGCCACGAAAACATAAAGACTTTGGATTTTCTATATATTTGTGATGCACTGAGTTTCACCTAGAATTAAAGGTTTATACACTAAGTCATGCAGCAGCAGTAAAATCGTTATGTAAAAGTCATTGCCATCTTCATGGCAAGGGTTTTCTTTAAGAGTGCGTGCTCATTGGAGTGTTCATTTGGGCATAACATATACTTATGTAGCCAGTCATTCCACTTTTTTCCCCTGATGTCCCACTGACTGTTGTTAGGTGGTTTGTTTGGTTTGTTTAGGGAAAGAAAGCAACTAAGAATAGAAGCCAATGCAGAAATTCTTCAGAACTCCTCGGCAAAAATGAGCGATATTGGTTTTTAAAATACAAATCATGTATGCAAATTGCCAGGGCTCTGAGGACGCTGCCAGCCCTTGCCAGTCCCAGGGCTCCCTAACACTAATAAAAAGGAAGTATTATCTATTTAGTGGAGCTATACATTTAAATGTGCTTTTAAATTTTACTAATAAAAAAAAATTTGCATGTTCTTCAATTTTTCCTTGAAGTAGCTGTGAGCTTCTCACTGCACTCCAGGAATTTAAGAAGAAAAAAAATCTTATCCTATAAAGGAATCACTTTGGTTAAAGTGATTACATAAAGATTTTTTTGTATAAGTTGATTGCTTGCTGGTCTGCAGTGTACATATGTAAAGTCTCTAAAGATGGTAATGTACTGAAAGTGTTATTTCTTAATGTGGATACAGTAGGAAGGTAAGAATCCACAGTTTAAGTTATAGCAAAAAAAAAAATAAATTAAATTCATCAAAGCCAAGAGAGTTCATTCATATGCTATATATGTTAAAGTAGAAAAAATCTTCAGATATTAAAAATATCTGTGTTTGATGCATGACCAGATGCAGGTGTAGTCTTAATAAGGCTTCTTTTTCTCAGAAACACTTTGACATCCCTTCTCTAATTATTTTTAATTTCTGTGTAGAGATGGAAAAAACGTTCACTTCGACTGATCTACTTGGCAAGAAGATAAGGCTTCAGCTGATGCTCATTCATTCTTATGAATGATCACTATGAAAATACATCAGTCTACAGCCACCTTCCGAACTGCTGTTGTTCCAAGTGCTCTGTTTTTGCGGCACACACTGTTCACGGTATGTGATGGGTCAGCTCTGGAGAGATGGCTGAGCTGCCACCATGGCAAAAGCACACAGAGGATGCTCTCAGTCCCTCCTGAATAAGCTTATCTTCCTTCATGAGCTGTACAGAGAGCCCAGGTTCTCAATTTAAGGAGATACATTTTATGTTCAAAATAAATCAGCGCTAAAATTTCTGACAGTGCATTTTTTTCTGGAAATAAATACCCAGCACTTTCCTTGGGTAAAATTAATCTTTATGCCTAGGCATAACACTCAGCCTATACAATGTGTATCTTTCACCTCCTCCCTGTTTCACACTCTTAAATAAGGCTTAAATATTGCATAACTCTGCTTTTTAACTCTCTGAATGGTGAAGAATTTCATGTTACATGAACATCCTGATGAAAACATGCCCTGAAAAACATTAAGACTATGAAAGAGAATACAAAGAAAACCAACGTTTCATATTTCACAGCAACTCCAAAGTGTTCAGTATTTGCTTTCATTTTGCGCTGAAACAATACTGAATGGTTTTAATGTTTTCACAAAAGATATCTATGTTAAAATGTCATATTCACAATAAAAACATCAGGTTTTAAAGTTCCTTCTCAGCTGGGTCACACACTTTACAATCAAAAAAGCCATTTTCACCTAAAAGCTTTCTAGAATTCAACACATTTGCACAATTTTTCAAATTCAACTGACTAGCCTATTCCCAGTGTACTTTATCAGAAAATTTTCAGTCAACTTCATGTGCAAATATTGGCGAAGTACATTGTCAAGGCATGCTCAAACAAATCCTAAAGAACATTCATTTTCATTATTCTCTTACGTCTGCTCAAGACATGTATTGATTACCACCGGTTCAATGTCAAGGTCCTAAAAATAGAAAGCAGTATTTAATAAAAAGGAGAAGGGACATCATTTATATCCCGGATTACCCCACAACTCTCAGTTGCACAGTAGGTGGGTGAAAGGAGCAGGAGGAGACTGAAGAGTGTGATCACTTTTCTCTACGAGTGTGATCTGTGGCTTTCCAAGTTTACGTGGCCTGAAATGCTAGAAAGATATGATATAGACTGGATGCAAATTAATGTTTCAAAATGCAGCAAGTATCTGCAGCTATTCCATTATAAGGTGTGGCTTGACCCCAAGTACTGAATTTAGCCTCCCATCCATCACCGACTAATTATGTTTCCAGAAACAAAAAAGGATAATAATTCAATGTGATGTGCAAAGAAGTGACCATATAACTGCCATTAACCTATGCATCACACTAAGTAATCGTCCTAAAGTCCTACCACTAATCCTGGCTTTAAAGTTTTGCTCACCTATTTCAATAAAATGTGCCAAAGGAAAATATTTTGCCTTCCTACAAACGAACATTTGTACTCACACCACCATCAACGTGTGATGTGAAGGTTACTATGTAACACAGCCATTGATAAACTGAGTAAATGGGGGGAAATGCCCACACTTATGCAACAGAAATTCCTTGTCACAGCTTCACTCACATTCCTGGGGGACTCACACTATGTTGTGTAATTTATGCCATAAGGAATATTTATTAGACTGATTTACTCCATTACCGGTTCTGTACTATTAAATTCTTATAAGCCTTAATGATGGCAATGTATTGAGAATAATTTTATGAGGCAAATGAAAGAACATGCAATCAAACCCAAGACCAAAAAACTGTTCAAGAGAACATGTCATGTCGCCACTGACCACCGCAAAGCGATGGAGATGCCCATGAAATAGCTCAGGGACCTCTGGATCATGCTCTTCAGCATCCTGTCGGTATGTGCTGTATTAGCAGAGGTTCAATACTGGACTCCAAAGAGCTCTCCAGTAGAAGTTATTTATGTTAACTACTCAACTTCCAACATGCCTTTCCTGAGCTATAGGAAGACACAGTAAAGAGAGGACAGAAGAAATTCACGGCTCTCTTGGGAGGGATGTTGAGACTCCCTGACCACAGTCTTGACAGTGTGCGCAGGTCGTTTATTGCCTAAGATCATAATTTCAGTTCCTATTTGTAAGGACGCTCCTTTTAAAGATAACATTTATTATTTCTCTGTGCTTCTAAAAAAAAATCCCATTCTTTCCTGGCAGCAACTAAGACTTGGCAGGGGTTTCCCTGTGAGTGCACGTAGGACCAAGACATAATCCTGTCTTTAACAATGTACTAATGAGTGATAAATTCTTTCAAATGCAAAGAAGGGAGAAGGGATGTATTAATAATCTTTAAGCTCTGTTACTGCAAACAGTAGCTGCCTGTTCCTAATTATGCAAGTAAAAAACATGCCACATCAGAAAAGTGTTTTTCCCAACCCCCTAAGTCAGTTGTTTGCTACGAGCAGTGCAGGGTGAATACTGCAGGCAGTATTTGCAACTATGAATATATAATTTTTAAAACATCACTCTTGATTTCAGTTTTATTGATGTTCACAACCCCTTTCACTTGTTTCACAGCAAGACCCGAATCAATAAATTTGTTTGTGAAAATATTCACGTGACCAGCACGAGTAATAAAAAACCCATGGGCTTGAAAAAAAATGGCAAGTAATGAACACGTTACGATGTTTGCAGATACCTGATCTGATGAATAAAATAAGGAATATATCATGTTCAAATCCACATCTGCTTGCGGACACTTTATAAATTTAAATGGGCTATACTCGTTTACTGAACAGGTCACTGAATGTCCGCATACAGGCTGTGGTACAGCTACACAAGAATGAGAGAGCAGCAAAAACAATGACATACATCACTCAGTGGAGAATCTGCTGCTGATTAAGAGCCATTGGAACATTTATGGAGAAAAAAAAAAAAAAACACTGCAAGGCTCATTAGCTCAGACATAGTGCTATGCTAACAGCTGGCACACAGCTGGCTAACTTTTGCATGAGCAGAACAGATGTACGTCTATCTATAACACGGTGCAGCAACATAAGAGCTATACAGGAAGGAAACAAAACCCCTTGAAGGAAGAAGATGACCTACACACACGTCCAGTTTTGCATGGCAAAGCTCTTTCTGAGTTCCCAGCTGATACAGATTCATGGTCCTTTTAATTTGGCAGGCTGTCTCACAACAGTCAGGTTGAGATGCTTCAGAGGAAGACAGAAAAATCCCAATCTGCAGCTATGGCAGATAATCATCCCAAGAAAACTGCTAAGGATACCATTGTAGCTTGAAGTTTATCAGTCCTCGAAAAGGTGTGGGCAGTGACCACTACCAACATTTGTAATTTCTTCATCATTATATGAATATTCAAATCTTTCTGGAATTTTGCATAGTCTTTGGCCTCGGTAGCAGCCTGTACAAATGCATTTTGTAGTTTAATTATATACTCTGTGAAAAAGAATTTTCCCACACAGATTTGAATCAGGTTTTCAGTTTCACAGAAATCTTTCTCATTATATATGTCAAGAAACAGTAACTTCCAAGCTATTCTGTCTTAGACTATTCTGTAGGTTTGAAGTTTGTTGGTGCGGGTGGTTTTTTGCTCATGTGTTTGTTTTATAAGTGTTTGCTCATATGACTCTTCTTCAGAAAGGAAACTTTGGTCTTTTCAGGTTTTGATGAGAGATTGTACAATGTTCCAGTATTGTCATTGATTCTCTGCTCCTGTTCCTGAACCTGTCCTGAAATTCATCAATATTCTTTCTGAGACAGGTTGACAAACACTTCAGCAAACCTCTTAGAGGAGGTCATATAGTATTATAATACTGGTATTATTTTCCAGTATTGCTCTCCATTAAATCCTCTATCCATCCCCCAAAAATTGCTAGCTTTTCTGAACAGTGGATGGAGAAGGTACCTTCAGCTGTATGTTCATAATTGGTTTCAGGTTTGTCATCTCAGCTGAAAATTAACCTTTCAAAAATAAGGGAGAAAATTGTTAACACAGCTCCACGTTACACTCAGTTGACATGCTCAGTGCAGTTACACCCTATATTACGTCTATATTTGAATTTCCAAAATTAAAAAAAACCAACAGATTTGTGTATATTTGAAAGAATGAAAAGTTCAGATGTTACTCAGAAGTACCTATCGCATCTACAGGGTCACTTGGAGACTGAGATGAATGTTCAGCAAAGCATATTGTATAAAAGTTGCCGTATAAAACAACTCATTAAAATCCTAAAATACCCAAAATCTATATAAAATAGTAAAAAAACCAAATTAAAGCTGGAAAAGAACAGGAGGAGGACAACTCAGGGGAGAAAAGGCATTCTTAATAAAAGGTGAACATTTTTAATGATTAAGAGGAAACAAAAAGTAAGCTTCTTGAAGGATTATTACTCATATAACAGGACAGTTCAAGGACGATTACAAGAGAGCTTCCAAAACAAGGCTTTTTCAAAGTGTACCAGGGAACTTAACAAGATCACTGCAAAATTTTTGATCTTCTTTAATTCATATTAATCCTCATTAATATGAGGAAAAAATAGGCATTTGGGGCAAAATGCAATGGTAGCCTACTGGGTTTTATTCCTCATATCAAAACAATTATCCCTTTGTGGAGACTTGAGGCTTGCTTTCTCCATCCGACAACAAATCTGTCATAAACCAAGAGAACCACATAAACAGATGGGATTTTACATCCCCTTTCTTCATTCTGCACCATGTCACAGTGAAGTCCATTTACTTCCATGGGGTTTGGATCATTCTCTTCCCAGGTCCTTTTCATCTCAGGCTCCCTTCCCAAAATGCAGCCTCATATGATCCGAACAGGTGCTCTGTGATTTCTGCATCCCGAACAGCAAGTGTCTGCTTCCAAATCTGAAGTGTTACAAAGCCTGGCAGCCCAGTTCTGGGAGTGGCATTTCTTTTTATGCCCCACAGAATTAGGATGCCAAAGGTTTTATACCCCGCAGAGAGTAATTCACTCTATAAAGGAATGAATCATTACCCTGGCTTCTCGATACTTTTCATAAAATTTATGTTTGTTTTTGACAAACGTGTTTTATGGACAACTGTAAAATGTCTATGGGTAACAGCTACAGAGCTGGCAACAGCAAAGAATTAAGTCACTGCTACCCCTGGAGTGCTAATGAGGTAAAAATGTGCTGAATGTTCATACTTTCGTTGAAATACACATATTATGCTTGCTACAGGTGCACAATGCTAATTTGCTTTTTGGGCAAACTGTGCTCAATTTGCATAATTTTAACATCCTGAAACCTGCAAACATCAGGAAAATCTGTGTGTTTTGCTGCCTGTAGCATTAAGGCATTGAATACCTAAGAATCAATACAAGCTCTCAGAACCAGGAGGGAAGCCCTACTGGAGTCCTGTGTTAGCTAAATTACAGGATCAAAGCCTTGAGGTACACCAGCCCAGGTCTTTTGTCTGTAACCAACATAACCATGGTAATTTCACTGTCTGCAGGATCACAACTATTTTTTCCGGCCCAGCAACACTTTAAAGTTGTCAATTACTAATGATCCATCCGCTTGGAAGACATTGCTATAAGCTTATCTGATAAATACAGAACTCAAGCTAAACAATATCTTGTAGGCAGGTTGTGGAGTCATTTCTAGCTCCCAATTTGCTTTGGCAACAATTGAACGTGATCCAGCCTATACATCCTCAAAATAAAAGCCTGATGTTTTTATTACTTCACCTTTCTGTCATTTGTCAACTTAAATGCTTCTATGTATGTTGAAATAAATTGAAATGAACGCAATCAGTGCATGGAGACACTTTTCCAATGGCCACTCCAGCCAAAGAAGTTTGATGCTGAGAAGATGTATCAGAAATGCAATGTAAAATAACATGGAGAAAATATGAATACACATCACTGTAACAGCACATCGCATCCATGACAGAGTCAGTAGAGAATAGCTACTAATTAGTACTCACAGTTCAATCTGGATCTTAAAAACCTTCTTCAGGTTATTGAGGGTTGTTCAGTTTGGGGTTATCTGGCTACAGAACGATACAATTTTGTCTTACAATGCATCCAGCAAAACCAGAGTTTACCAAACACATGAGAGAGATCTTGAGTCTGTTCTTAAAAATATGCAGTATCTTGACCTTTTCTCCTGCCACTATGTAAGTCTCTGTGAAATCTCTGGTTTTCCTCCTGCTTTGGTAACTATGGTATTTTTGCACAAATGTACAGCTAAATCAAAAGCAGTAGTCAGCAAAGGCCACGGTCACAAAATGGCTGGGAATAATCTCAGAGAAAGAGAGAGCAAGAGTAAAACATAACCCTATCTATTGAATACGTCAAAGGAAAGCAAACGGTTGCACCAGCAACAGGAAAAACAGGGTATGGATCAAACCTTACATGGAGCAAACACTAATCTGGCACTGAGAAAAACACAAATGCCATTTCCATCCTGACATGGGAGAAGCCTATTTCTTAGAAAGAGATACAAACTTTCGAGACCCTACAGAGAAGTCTGAATACTCACATTGCGTAGAAGGAATAGTATCCTGGGCTGAGAGAACAGCCTGTCCTGGATTCCGGTATTTTTTGGTGTTTGGAGGTGGCACTGGAAAGAACTATGGAGCTAGAGACAAAGCGTTTGAGTGCCGCTAAGAATTTGTTCATGGCAGATGCATTAATGTGTTCACCACTGTGCCTGGAAGGTCGGACCAGAAGCATCATTACTATTGTATAAGAAAAGCGATATATAGCATTGCCTAGTCTGAATCTTAAACTGAGTAAGTTTGGTGCTAAACATAAGGGAAATAATATTATTATAAAATCTTTTGTTAACTTTTCTCCTTCAACAGGACCACAAGAACAACATTCATTTATTGCAGTGGAAAATTTCCCCTTTCCAGTCAAATTTGCCCTGGAAGCACCACGGGATCAGCCATGGAAAGTCCTGCTGTGCCACAGACCATGTGTGTCAGTCAGGCACAGGCCAGGACCCTGCCAGCAGCCGCAGACAAACCTCCCAACGACTCCAGTCCGCTCTCACAGTACTTCTGACCTTAGCATGATCATAATACAACTCAATGCAAATGTTTCTGGTGTTGGCCAGGGTTTGCTTCTGTCTCCACCACACACCCTGAGCAGTCAACTTTCTGTCCTCTTTGCTCCTCAGGGCTAGTGTGAACTGATAAGATACCCAAGTATTTACAATTTGCCCTACAGCTCATCACTTCTTTTTTAACCCCAGGCAAAAGTGTTCCATCATCAAGCAATTTTGATTTGTTTCCTTGTACCTATTTGCCTTTTAATTGTTATTGTGTGGTTTTTACTCATCACGCTTCCTTTGCCCTCTTTTTTATTTCCAACAACAACTCTTGCTTTTTTAACTTTGGTTGCTTGCTCTTTTCTTACCACTCAGTGTACAGTACACTTCATCCCCAACCTGGCTCCTTTGCAGTCTTCCAAACTGTCTTTCATTCAGACCCTTCTCTTATTCCTACTTGCCCCCTCTAGTACTGCCTGCCGCACTGTGTTACCAGCACGTAACTATTAGGATGTAACGATAACACTAAAGACTCTCAAGACAGACTGCGGGGACTAAAGAAAAATAAACTGGATCAAGTTTTTAAACTACTAGTAATTAATACTGCAATTTCTGGAGAGGGTAACTCTCACTTCTCTTAGTAAAAGGATTTTTGAGCTAGGCAGCCCAACAATAAAGCTGCCCTGAAGAGTAAAAATACTAGCCACCTGGCACACTGCAGTATTCGCTTAGTGGTTCTCTCCAGCAGGTGCATCATTTGTGGTTTGAACGCTGATGCTCTCAACCACCTATCTGCAGCTCCATACCACAGCTATCCCTCTGCTTTGATGCCTTTGGAATTCTCACCAACATTAACAATTATAGCAATTTTTGAATCAGAGTATATCTTCTGATTACTAGGAAATTATACCCTTATGAAAAGTAATATATTTTTAGTATACTTGGCACACTTTTAGTACAGCTAAGTATCTGTAGAATACTTGAATTATAGCAAGTATACTCATTTTTCATAAGTGTAGAGTGACACATTATAAAACAAATTATTATAATCAGAGATTTTCTTGAAGCTATCAAAAGGCTTGATTCAAAATGGGACAAGTTCTTCCTAGTACCCTCAGCCCGCATTAGCGGTTAGTGGGAGCTGAGGGCACTCAGCACCTTCGAGGGAAGTTCCCGTGTAAGACCCAATCCTGCAGCTGTGCAAGATGCAATTTCTTTGATTGCTTCTGCTAATTTGCATACTACAGCTATGATTCGGGCACACTGATGGATTACACTAGAACATCCTGCTGTTCTGCCAGCCTTACAGACTTGCTATAAGGTTGTTTTTCAGTTTGCGAGGTCTTTGGAAAAGACCTTGCTTTTTACCCAGAGCCACACAGTACAGAGACTGTCCAGAAGCTCTCCTAACACGTAAGCGTCCTGAAAACACCGATATATCTAGGTAGCTTGTGACCCTAGCAAAGAGGATGAAGAAGATGATGACGGTGCTGAGGAATGGATTTCACGGAAATTTATCCAAATGACACACAAATGGCATTCATATAAGTTCCATATAAATTACATCAGTCCCATAGGAGTAGGAATTTAGCGAGATTTTTAAAGGAATTATGGGAAATCACATGAGCAACATTTATAAAAGACTGTTAAATGTCAAGAGTTTTGAAAGGAGTAGTAAGCAAAAAAAATCAGGGTTTAATATGCTCTACCTTGGAGGCTGCAACAAAATATTAACTCCACATCTGCTTACAGTGGGATTTCTTACACATTTCTTTCAAGCAAGTGACCCCACAGACAGTTACGGGATGACATGAGTTTCCAAGTTCTTTTGGTGACTGTTGTCCACTCCATGGCAACATGCAACAGCTTGCTGTCCTCTTCAATTCTCCTTCTTATCTAAAGGATTGCCTATACTTTGCCGCTTTAACTGTTTTAAGACATTAAAAACCAAACGTTTGAACTGAAGAAGGCTTAGCTATTCTGGGTTGAACTAGTTCCTTATATTTTTGCAATCAAAGGCATTTAGTTGCATAGTATTTATGTGTATTCTTAAACTCAAATCTATGAGGATGGCCGTGAGATGTATGTGCTGCATGCATAAATATCTGATATACGTTATGTCATGTTACCACATAAAGACTCACATAATAATATATCACACAACAATAAAAAACTCTCATATAATCACTTCTTTGAGATCTGAACATAGGGACTTCTTTTGAAATTGGCAAGATTTTTAATATGAGAGTGACTCTTCCAATTTTACAAAAATTCACAGCATTGATGTTCATATCAATCCTACCAAACCCTTCTATAAAGAAAATTCTACAACCACCTTCTTATTAACAGCATTAATACCAAACCAAATGCACTTTGGAAGCATAAATTCAGTTGATTTAACAGGTCTCTGTTTTACCACGCTTTGCTCAGCTGACTGACACAGGCTGCCAAACCCAGACATACATATTGAGAAGGACATTTTGCACCGCTTTGATTTCTTCATGGAGCTTTGGTGAGAAAACCGTTGCTACTTGTTTCATACCATAATCCATTCTGAAACCCACTGAAGATTTCATCAACAGGGCTAGCTGATAAATGAGTTTCTGTACAGCTCAGAAGAGCTAATATGGGGTCTTTCATTATAGATTTCTCCTGGCGATGCATACTGCTGTGCCCATCAGTCAAGCCTTGTGCACAACAGGAGTTAGAAACTGGTATGTGTGAAAGTGTACTGTATCTTCAGCTCTGAGACTTAGAGCCATCAGACTATAGTTTTTGTCACTAGTGATGTCTTTTTAAATGCCCTTTAAGGATTTTTGAGGTCTTGGTAACTCCTGTATTCTTCACACTACATGCTCCTCTATGATGATTATATTGTAAGAATACAATTACCTTCACATTCATCAAGTTCTCCTCTCATCTAGTGAAAAAAACCCACAGGTTGGATGTGCAACTCCTGGTAAGTGATAAAACTTATTCAATGTCTCAGACATGTTTCATGTACGTAGAAAGCATCTATGTTTATGCTTTGAACTATTAAGCCGTTGAATTTTTCTCAGTGCTTTAAGCAATTTCCTGCAATGAAGCTACCAAGCCAAAAAAAATGGTGTCTACATTAATCTCTGAAGTTTTAATTAATCTCTGAATTTTAATCTTGGGGATCAAATAGGGATCTTCAGCAAGATGTTACTTATTACTGTTAAATTATTTTGAACATGTCTCATGTTAAGTTTCCAATATTAGAGTAAATACAAGGAAGCACTTATTTCCAAGGAAAAACGTGTAAGCCTTGAAATGGTTTGTGGTCAGCTGAGATTTTGAACTTACAAAGTCCACAAATACCTTCTGATCCTCAGGTATACTTACACATTTTCTGATCGTGTTTGTTTTCTTTGGACAAAACTACTTTTGGAGCCCAAAAGCCACCTATATGAGTCTTCAGTCTTCTCTTCGTGACTAGAATATCATATCACTAAACACAGCTGTTACCTTCTGAAACAGCAGAAGACTTGGAAATATCATTAAATGCCAGTACTGAGTATAAGGTCAATAAATATTTTAAATCCTCATAAGTGTGCTCCTTTATTATTTCTCCATTCAGACCTGGTTTTAAGCAAGTTTTTGACACCTTAATCTTCCGAAGCTAGGTATATGGCAGTTCCAAAAATGCATTATCTGGAGAAACTATCAAATCCAATCCGCACGTACTTAGTTGCCTCTCAGTTCTGTTTTCTGGATTCAAACATATGTCTCAGTCAATTACCCCCCGTACTGTGTTTGATTATTTGCTGCAATTCATTTTGTTGAACCATACAGTTTCATCGCTCTCTTTTACTTCATGATCTTCAAGAACTCCAAAATTTTCTTCAATTATTTCGAACTGAGCAAGCGAGGATTTACATAACATGTTTTCTTCCAAGACAAGTATCTTTAAAATTCTTCTTACTTTAGATTTACCTATACTTTCTTCACCCACAGCTGAGATTGCCCAGTAATATGACAATTAACAGGCAGAAATTACACCTTTCTTCCCCCACATCTCTTTAAACCTCCCTGGCTGTACCCAGACGCAGACAACTGCACGCCGCTCCATCAGTTCTGCTGCGCATCTGTGTCGCCCTGCCTGTTCTTCACTCGGCGCCAAGTTCAAAAGGGATCACTGAGTTGTTCAAGAAAACGTTACTGGCTGTCCTCTAAAAAAACTTGTATTCCAACATGCAAAGGGTCAACTTCCTAGCGGACCTGAAGCTCTTCTCAAAGTTTCGGTTTGGTATTGAAGGATTACTATGATCGCTCCAAAGAAGGGAAAGATGTCAGGCATCTGTGGAGCCAGAACAGAGCTCTGACGGACCCCAAGATCTACTCACCTCATTATCGAACATTACTCTGGACCACTTCAGCAAAGAAACAGGTTTTCTCTCTTTCAAACCTTTAAAACAATCCCTGCTACCTCTGTCCCAGAAACAACTTTCTCCCTCCACGTATCTTTCTCATGTCTGCCCAGTTAACCAGCGTTCCCTGGAAGCACCTCCAGTTTGATTTTAATCGTGGGGGGGTTTGTCTCAGCAGAATCATTCTTATTTCTTCTGCACCTCCTTGCTTGGTTACTTCCTTTTTTATTAGCTCTGACAGCCATGCCAATTGCATGTGCGTGCCTCAGAGACAGCTCCAGCATTCACTTCAGCTTGCCAACAAATCTCTTCTTTAAAATTACAACTGTGGGACAATTTCACATATGTACTTTTTAATGACTCAAAGGCACTTTGTTCTGACAATATATATCCCTCCAAAAGGTCTCAGGCTTGCAAGTTGGATAATGTACTGCATTTCCTCTGACAGAAAATACGATTGGTTTGTTTCCAAGAATATCATTGCTGCTTTTATCTCTTTACTTTTCAAAACCTATAAATATTTTGGTATAACACAGAACGTTAATTTATGCAGAAGAAAGTCAGGTTGCTGTAAGGCCATGTGCTGCTTACAAGATATTCCATACATTTGTCAAGCTGAAAGACCTACAAAGAGAGATGGTTTGGAAGTCATGTTTCTTCTTTTTTTTTTTTTTTTTTTTGGTGTGCTGCTTCAGAATGAATCAACTATGACACCATATGCTGCAACAATTGCTGAGAATGACAAAAGTAATATGTTCTTCTAAAACTCAATGAAAAAAACCACCGTTAAATTAAGGAAATTGTATTCTCCCTAAATCTCCCTCTATGCTCCTGGCTCACTTAATGGCTCATTGCTTTATTTCTGTGCAGGCTCTTCCCAGCCCTCCTCTCACTGTGGCAGGCTTCTTACTACAGATTTAGAGAAACACGAACATCCTCTGGCTACAGCTGGAGTGACTGAGCTGTCCTCCAGTTTGAAGGTGGAAGAATCCTCCCGCTGTGCCAGCACCTCCACTGTGCCAGCACCTCCAGGGAGGACCAGGCTTTGGCTTTGACACTCCCCATCGTAGACTGTAAGAAGCTTTACCATGTGTTCATCATGAGCATAACAAAAACGAGGCCACAGTGAGCCAACACTATTTTCTACATTATACGTACACACACACATACACTAAATACTAACTTCTATCAGGTTACAATTCTGCTTCTTTCAAAATGTGTCTCACTTATCATATTGCAGCCTACAATTTATATGCTTTTCATAGCAGAAGAGATATTTGCTCCTTGCTCTGCTTGCACAGGTTGAGTTACTAGAATTGTCGAGAGAAATTCTCACTCTATTTGAAAATAACTGGATACGGATATCATCTGGCTGAACAAAAGGGATGTCTGATTATGCTGTAAGTACTGAAGATACATTGCATATCTAGCGATTCTCATTACTTAACATGTTGCTTGGTTACCTCATCAAACTTGTCATCTGTAAGGAAGCCTGTTTCATTTAAAAAAAAAAAAATCATAAGGCTAACTCCTCTGGGGCTGTGGTGGCAGAATGTTGGGGTTTTTTTTTACTTTTTTTTACATTATTTCTGAAGTTTTAGTTCAAAGTTAAGTTGCTACGTTCACACTCTGGACAACGAAAAGTATGGTTGCATAGAGCATGCTAAAAAAACATCTGGGATGCCCAACACTGGAGTGCTCTTGTGACTCTTAACATGTCAAACATCACTCTGGTTTTCCAAAAATTGCCAGAACCTTGGCTAAGGCCCCACGCGAATCCCTTAGGATCAAGTCATCACCTTTCGGTAGGCGACTGAGCGCAAAGCTCGAAGGCCAACAGCCCAAACCGAGCGCGTTTGGCACGGTCAGACACTTTCCAGGCAGCTAAACCCGACGGCTCCGGAGAAGCCTTTAATTTCTCTAATAAGAGTTTGCGACCATTCGGAGGCACCACCCCGCCGGGCCGGTGGGACCGGGCAGCAGCGGCGGGGGCTGCCCCCAGCGCCGCCCCGGGGGCTGTAGGTCCCGGCCCGGCTCCCTCCACACCTCCCTTCTCCCACGGGCTGTGCAGAACCCGGTAAGCTGGGGGGGCGGGGGGGGCATAACGCCAGCAGCAACAATAGCAACAACGACA
>JAVJGI010000035.1:31967171-31983206 GCA_035590275.1 Ibycter americanus | reverse complement strand
GCAGGATGGGGGCGGTGCTGGTGCGGCGCGGGGGCTGCCTGCTGCTCTGGCTGGCCCTGCTGCTGGGCTGCTGGGCTGAGCTGGGCAGCGGGCTGGAGTTCCCGGGGGCGGAGGGCCAGTGGACCCGCTTCCCCAAGTGGAACGCCTGCTGTGAGAGCGAGATGAGCTTCAACATGAAGACGCGCAGCTCCAGCGGGCTGGTGCTCTACTTCGATGATGAGGGCTTCTGTGACTTCCTGGAGCTCATCCTCACCCAGGGCGGGCGGCTGCAGCTCAGCTTCTCCATCTTCTGCGCCGAGCCCGCCACCCTGCTCTCCGACACGGCGGTCAATGACAACCTCTGGCACGCTGTCGTCATCCGCCGCCACTTCAAGAACACGACGTTGATCATTGACCGGGCCGAGGCCAAGTGGGTGGAGGTGAAGTCCAAGCGGCGGGACATGACTGTCTTCAGTGGGCTCTTCTTAGGGGGCCTCCCGCCAGAGCTGCGGTCGGCGACGCTAAAGCTGACGCTCTCCTCCGTCAAGGACCGGGAGCCCTTCAAGGGCTGGATAACGGACGTCCGAGTCAACTACACGCAGGCGTCGCCGGTGGAGAGCCAGGAGGTGCGGCTGGATGATGAGCAGAGCCGCCTGTGTGCCAGGGAGGATGTCTGCCTCAACGGGGGCGTCTGCTCCGTGCTCAACGACCAGGCCGTCTGCGACTGCTCCCAAACAGGCTTTCGGGGGAAGGACTGCAGCGAAGGTAAGGTGCCATTTCAGCTCGCCCCATGGCCCCCCTCCCCATTGCTCTTGGAGGGGACGGGTAGGAGGCCAGGCCTGCATGGAGTTTCATCTGTATGAGTGGATGTCCCTCCCTCCCCTCTCTCCCCGCCACATCCCTGGCTCCCCTGATCCCCACCTTCCCCTCCCTGTCCTCCACGTGTCTATGTGGCCGACCATGGTGCCATCACTCTTCTGTTCTCTGCGAGGCTGGGCGAGAGGAGGAAGAGGAGGAGGACTCTATTTGGGTGTCTTCCAGAGGCAGGGTGCGATTCGGGGTTGTCCTGGGTCCTGGGTACCGGCTGTCATCCGGATGGGAGGGGGTGGCCGACATCACACTCGGCTGGAGTTGACAGAGGGGACACGGGCATGCTTGTCACAAGCAGCTGGTGGCAATTAATTCTGGGAGCGGGGAAAGCGCCGCTGGGGAGAATTTTACTGAATTAAGTGCAAAGATGACCTGGGTTTATTTTTGTGGGGTAGGGGAGACCCAGAGTCCACTTTGTATTTGATACTTGCCTCTGCTATGTTGTTGAAATGGAATAAAATCAGTGATTTATTTGTGAATTCCTTAAATTGTTGCCGGGGAGGAATGGGATGAAACAGAGGATTATGTTTTTACATGAATGTGAACGATACTGCGTTGCAATGTATTTAGCAATTCACCATGCCAGTCAGACAGGGAGAATGTAAAAGGGCAAGGGTGGAGTACGTACTCCGAGACCACAAAATTACTCAACAGTTTTAGCCAGGAAGAGGGAGCTTAGAAAAACAGCAGTTTCCTGAATCCCATCTACAAATAAATCACTGGGTAAAATAAGATTCATATTCAGTGCCCATTGTTTTTGGCGAATGGAAGGAGTGTGAACATTTACTTTGCAGATGCATGTAGGACTTTTTTTTTTTTTTTTAGTTATTATTATTATTTTGCTAGTAAATGTACCATTGCTTGCAGCTCCTTAAGCATAGAAATTACATATGTTGTGTACCTAGAACAGGATGTAAAGGTGTACGAGTGAAATAAGAGCAAATACATCAAAGGAAAATATAATCTTCATGTCAAAATTGGAAAGCAAAGACCTAGGTTTAAAATATAAAAGTAAATATAAATAAGATATTATCAAGGCCAAATGAAGATCTTCACTGAGTGGCTGCATGACATTTATGGCTGAATAATTTGCCTTTAGCATTTCTATCAGATTTCACTCATTATGAGAAAGAAAACATCATTTGTGACTGTGCTTTATTATGTAACACCTTCTGTCCTTAGTGTCAATACTCAAAACGCTACAGTCATTCTGCATCCTGTTTACTTTATCAGCTGTTTATCTCTCATCTGCCATTCGTAAAAAATTTCAAACCCTGTTAGCATTTTAAAATATCTTTTAGTAAGTAAAGAGCAAATGATAGTTTCAGAAAATAAGGCATTTGTACTTTCAATAGCACATAGCCCCAGAAACTGTAAAATGAAAAATCTTTTATGTTAAGAAGATCATATCAATGGGTTTAATATTTGGATGTAAATTTTTAATACATGGTACTACATAACATATAGGTGTATGTAAAATACTGAGTTGTCTAAGCATATTTGAGTTAGACCCTGTTGTAAACCAAGAGAAAATTATGAGATGCAGCAGCTTGGTTAAAGCAACAATGGTCATTTATATATTATGACACATTTATATGCCCTTTACATTAAACCGTAGTTTGTTTATTTATTTGATGTTCTTTTGAACATGTAATATTTATATGGAAAAGTTCATATAATTGCACGTAATATCAGTCAGAGAAAATCTTTATGTAATAATAAGTTCAATAGTGATTTTTAAGGAACATTTTAATGTGTAGATTTAATGCTATTGAAATACATATATATGTTTATATATATTAAAAATGTATAGAGCTTATAAGAAGATGACACTCAGTATTTAGAACCCCCCAAATTTAGGGTAAAATGCTGGCTTCATTTAAATACTGGTGGTTTTACAGTTGACCTCAGTGGGATCAAGATTCCCCTCATGTGTCCGCTGACCACTGAGAAACCCTATAAAATAATAGCAAGAGTTATAATTGTAGCGTACTCTCTCAATGAAGGATCATAAAGTATTCAGATCCTGATTTCATTTGAAACAGGGGGCAACTTTTCCACTGACAGCCATATACCTGGAACTAGCCCTACAGTTTATATCTGTTGATTGAGAAAAGATAGTAACCAAAATTCCCATCAGTCAGGTTTTGATGAAGGGATTAGTAGCTACTCATATTTGCTAACAAAGATATTAAACTATTTTACAAATTATTTAATATTCGAAGAAACAGAAAAGGCAGAAGGACAAGTAAAACCATTAGGTCTGCCAAGAAAGAAACCCTGGCTGTTGTTTTGTTCTTTGTAGCCAACATAGAAATTATACTGTTGAATTCTGATCTTTTGTTTCTTGGATGTGTAAATTTCCCACAAACTTTAGTAAGAGGTTGCCATGGCTGAAGGATGGAGAATCATCTCAGACTGCAATGATCTGGAGGGGTCTTTTGAGTTTTCACTCTTTCTCTTGCTTTTTGACTGAAAATGGTTTAGATGGGAAAAATGCCCAACTTTCCATTTTTACCTGAAATTGTAACCGCATGTCTGGTTACATTTACAATGATACCTATTCTTTACAGGTGAAAGACTCATTAAATTCTATTTCCCTTGGATTATTTTTATAATTTTTTGTTGTTTGCTTGGATTTACTGTGCTTCAGCATCTCTGCAGTCTGGTGAGATGACAGAGTGCCCCACAATATAATGAGGACTTTAGGAATCAATTACAACAACAACAACAAGAAAATCTTTCCAAAATTTTCTATCCTGACTTGGGCATTTGAGAGATTAGAAATAATTGATTTAGAGTCAAAGCTTCAAGCCTGAGGATGCAATTTTTAAGAAAATTTAGGTTACTTTCGGAAAAAAATCTGGTGGGATTTTTTTTTTCTTTTCAGATTTTCATCTTTGAAGATCTCATTAATTTTTCCTGAAGTAAAATTTTCTTATAAGAATGAGGTTTAGCCAAGCTTATTTGTTTTGGAAAAGTCATAGTAATATAAGTTATTCCCAGTAGGCTTAACTGTTCTTCTACCTGCCTAAATCAGGAGTAGCTTCATTTATGTTATCTGAACTACACCAGCGTAAGAACAGTGTAAACGAGGAAAGAATCAGATCTATTGCTTTCAGTCATGCCCCCTGTTCGAACAGGATCTAACCTCCCTTCGGTGGGAGCTTTGGCATGAGTCACAGGAAAAGGACTGGAATTTTGCTTGAGTATCAAGGGTGTGCAGTCCCCAGCATGGAAAAATGTGATCTGTAGCAGTTCTGTTGTTGATGAGTCCGTGTGGTTATGAGTGAAGAGAGTACAGGAGCCTTCTAACAGAGAAAATAAAATCTCTATTTAGTACTAAAGGAAGGGTATATTATTGGGAAGGGAATATATGCAAGGGAATATTATTTCACATAATAATAGTGACTCAGCAGAAGGAAAAATACACAAAATTATGATAAATTTTGTTAGGAGTAAGGCTAGCATTAAAATAAAGCCTGATTGCCATATCAGTTTTCTGATAAATTTTTGACATACATCACAATGTTCCGTTCAATGAAAATTATATTATTCCCTGAAATGACTCAAATTGGTATGGCTTGATTCTATGATAGGGAGAGCTGTTAATTAAAAAGATTGATCTTTAAAATCAGATTTTCAGTGAATTAAGTCAAGGTCCTAGAAGGTAGGGAGAATACATGATTCGTATCAGTGAGCCTCCATATTCCTCTTTTCATTTTGCTACTGATGTTAAAACTTCAGACTAAAAAAACCCTGTTTTAAATATTAAACTAATCAAATAGTGAGCCTCTGGCTTTAGACAAAAAAATATGTGTATAAATTTCCTTTCATCTTCATTTATATAAAAATAAACTTGTCCAGTGTCCTGTCTGAGAAAATAGGCGGATACATTTGAAGCAGGAGATAAACCCCGCATAGCACACTTTGATTTGGGAGAATTTTCTCACTGACCCTAGCTCCTTGTCACTCCATGCTCTTCTGCTTTTCTATATCTGTAACTACTTGAAAAAAACCTGCATACAGGATAATTTATCTTTTTAAAATATAGCTTGACTACTTGCCTCAATATTCATATGTTATAGAGACGATTACTCTATGCATTCAAAGTATGCCTGTTTAGAACATATTTTATTTTAACTGTTCCACTGAGTTTCTGTTTTGTGAGAAAAATGAGGACTGTTCATGCAGCTGTTCACTGTGAGAGATATTCTTCCTTGTCAGATATTCAGAAGTTGATGCCAGCTCTGGTTTGAACTGTGAAAGTGATTTTTTAAGGAAGCAAATTCCAGATGTCTCAGGCTAGCCAGCATTTAGATTTGTTTGTTTGGGTTCTGAATATATTACATCAATCTTTGTTGTGTGCATTTGCTTCTTCATGTTAATGTTTTTTTTAAAAGTCATCCAATATTTATATCTTTTTTAAAATTTTCATATTTTAATTCATTTAATTCTCCTATGCCTTGAATAAAACATATAAACATATTTTGCCATTAATTATCTTTTGCAAGATACGTGTTTGAGTTCAAAGAGATGCTGTTGAACTCATTGCCTATAGTCAATCTCAACAGAGTAGCCACCATGGTCTTTATCCTTCTTGAATAGTTAGCTAAATATGCTTTGGGCTAGTAAATACTGTGAGCAAAACTTTCATTTTGATTTACACTTCAGAATCTTTATCTACAACAGGCATCTCTAGTATGTGATCTGTATTTCTTTTGCATGCTGAATTTCTTGTCAGTGCCAATGGCCACTGGGATGATGTTGATTTAGGAGGAGGGCTAGAAATCCACTGGAGATTATGCTAAGGTTCTGTTGCATTTAGCGACTATTTGATTAATTTAACAATAAATGTTATATTTTTAAACAGTGACTTTGTTTTTGGGATAGAATCTTGAGGACAGATAGTCAAATAATCCCGAAGTCTTTCAAAACTGTGTTAAATCTGTGCCACTTGCATTTAGTCACATGAAAACAGAATCCTTATGTCAGTTTAAAGCAGAATTTTGCATCATTTTCCTAATGCAATTTGATATATTATTTTGTTTGCCAGGATTCAGCATTATAGGATATTGATTTCAGTATCTGCCTCATGTAAAATCACAGCAATTTAAGTACTGTGTCACTGGTAATTAGGAATTGACAGTCTGTTTTATGTTATCTTCTAAGAAGACTACTTGTTGAGTATTGCTAATCCTTTCAAAATGCTGATATTGAAATACTTCCAAAAGATCACTTACGCATATAGCATACATCACAGTACCCCAGTATTTTATATAGTGAGGTTATTGCTTCCCTTTGTGCTGACCTGACATGTAGGGTCCACATTAACTTTAAGTCTATATTGCAAACTACGGAATGCTACGTTAGTGCTGGAAAAATTTACATTTAACAGCATAGGACCTTGTGTCAGATTGGTCATATTCATTCAGTATTTCAGAATTATATAATAAAACTGTCTATATTCTAATGTAGTTGCACTTCAAGACTTCCAGGCATTTTGGACCAAATGTACTTGATCTTTTGTCTCAGCTGCAGGTTGGCTCCCTAGGAGTCTTAACAGTAGATACTAGCCAAGCAGTTGTGGGAAAACATTTGAATTACAGAACATACAATTTTATCCCATCATCATTACCCAGCTGATGGATAGGAATGGGAAAACAGGATGGCGAGTAAAACCATCTGTAGTACCTGATAGAAATAGCTTTATGTATAGGCTAACGTTAACATATGCAGCTTTGAGGGTTTATGCTTCTTTTAATGAACATATCAAAACTGGTTGATAATTTAAAACAAAAAGGTTCATCCATCTCTCTTGTTGAAATTAGTATGATGTTTTCTGTTCCAGAAAGGTCAGTGTTCCTTTCAGAAAACATGTAGCCATAGCAGCTTCTGGAAAAATACTTTGTCTAGTTTATTGTGCTGTAGTTGAACATTGTATAATTTCATAAACACATGATTTTACAGAATACTGGAGGGCATTCTGAGGTGTTGCGTACCATGTTGTACCTAAGCAGTAAATTGTAAACACCAAACTATACTTTCAGGGAATGATTTGGTGGAATGTACCAAACATACCTTTAACTGTGTTGTTATATATAGAATTGACTAGCAAAATCAGGGTACGTAATACCTCAATGCCTGCCTTTAGTTCTGTGCTGACCAGGGATCATATTTTAATCTTTTACAAAATAATTTAGCTTTTTCCCACAAAGATATGCACTTTCTCCAATGACACTTTCTCCTTCTGTACTGTGGGGATGGTATCTGAGAGTGCCACAAGCACTTCACCAGCCTGGATTATACTGTTGTATATGCAGAACTCAATCGTTCAGCTCAGGTTCTCTTCTGCCAAACTAAAAAGTAGTTGTATGTGGTGGGTTCAAGCTAATGTCTAGCCGTCCTCCCGAATCTTGGTCTACTCAGTAGAGTCAATGAGCGCTTCAATACGCAAAATACCTGTAGTAACTAATGAACAAAGTAGGAAAAAACACATGATTTTGAGATGACATTGCTTTTTCAGTGACTTTAGCCAGTTCACACCGCTTCTCCAGTTTGTTTTCTCCATGTGTGAAGTTAAACTAATGACAGTCCATACAGGATTTTTGGTAGGATTTTATTCCTGGCCATCAGGTACTTGAAAGATCAGAATTTCTATTAGGGGTCTGGTAGGGGAAGTCAAGACTTGAAGCTCCTTTTACTGTAGGACAACCTCTTTAGTCTACAGAACTGATACTTACCAGCTGGCCTTGAAGTTGCCACCATTCCTACTGCCTATCTATCCATAGCAAAGTGTTCAGAATAGTGTGGTTTTTCTTGGGCACAACCGGTCTGCCATTACCTGCTTTCCATTAGTCTGACTGGACATTGGAAATGATGTAGCTTGTCAACTGCCAACCACTTTTCCCTTGACAATTCAGCTCTGCTGATGGTCATAACAGTTCTCATCCTTTGCAACATCATAACACTTGTACAAAAGTCATCCTTGCTGCTGTAAAAGGATCTAAGAGTTAACATCTGAGGATAGTGGCGAACTCTGGCTCCCAGTCAATGGTCGTATAATTTTTGAAAAGTTTCCTTCTCTTTCCTTTTCAATGAGAAATTTGGGGGTGAAAGCAGGAGGTGGCCTCAGTCATGCCTTGTTTGAGCTCGTAAAGAAATAAAGAGACAGGTATGCTGGCAGCATTCTGTAAGAAAAGGATTGTATGATAGGATTTTAGATTTCTTTAATTCTATGGAGTTTTTTATGAACCTGGAACTATTTAGCTAGGTCCTAATAAATAGCAAACAGCGCCCTATAGATAGCTGAAAAAAGTGGGTTCTATTTTCATTTTCCATTGGAATCACTTTGGAGTCCCATTGACTCAAGTTTAGAATTAGGGCAAACCTAATAACCTGCTGATTCTGAACTTACTATTCAAGTGGGAATATGAAAACAGAGAAGATCTAGGGCAAATTAAATAACCTGCTGATTCTGACTGTAGTATTCATCTGGGAATATCTATAGAGAAAATACTTTTCATAAATTTGGATATTTATTACCATCATCATCATCGTCGTCATTATAATTATTCATTGATTTAACACACGCTTATGAACCATGCTGTAAGAGTAAAGTTCTATGACTAATTTTGTGTTACATTTAAGGGATTCTGCAGTTTGTGGAAAAAACTGTTTTACCGAAAAAGCGGGTGGTGTGTTCACTAGAATCACTTCTGCAGTTGCTGCCACTACAAACGGTGGAACAGTGTATCTTGCCTTTGTAAGTGGTATGTACCAACAGTGCTGTGTAGGTGTGCAAGCTGCAGGTTGCTTTTAGTCTGTGGCACAATGCACGAGGTCTTGCCGTGAAAAGGTTTGACTTTTTGGTGATTTTATCTAGAGAAAGGGCTTTGTGTTGTTTAAAGGCAGAGAAAGTAAACTGATTCTTCTCACGGTGATGTCTTTTTTGTGATTAAGAGAACACGTACAGCCATTACGGAGGTCACTGGCGTTACACTATGCAATTGGAGATGTATGTCACAGTTCCAAAGTTGCAGAATTACATCTTCACTTCTGATACAGAATGACCTTCATGTTGATCTTTCTCTTCGATGCTTTTTGGCTTTAACAAAAGGTTAAGAATATGACACTTTTGTCAAAGGAGGTATTTCCATTAAGAAAAGACTCCTTGAAAAAGATTACATGTATATATTATAAATCATATGTACTTTCTTTTTATGAAGTGTATAGAAAATCACAGAATTAGTGAGTAGACATGGGGTGAAGATCTGTATCTCACTATTGTAATTTTCTTTAGAAGCTTATCCTGACTATTCTTTGTTCCTAAAGGTGACAACAGAAATGGTCACACACACGTATCAGCATTTGTACAATGGGTGGCTAGGGGACAAGCATGATGAATAGCATTAGGATGAATTACGGTATCGTGATGCAAAGATAATATTCACTTTTTATAAAAATATGAGGACTGGGCCCTAATGCTATTAAAAAAACCAGTGCTCTACTGCCATCTTAGTGAAGACGTTATCTTTCCTGCTTCTGATCATACAGGAGCGATAAAAGCCATCCAAATAAGTTTGGATTCTGCTGATTGTTATGCAGCAACAGGCTTGCATTTTATATTTGTAAAACCATTTTTACCTTTTACATTTATAAAATGAGACTCTTAATCTGGGAGGCCCAGGGACAAGAGGCGGAGAGGCTAGTGAGATACTGCATCTTCTTCCCAGACTGCACACACTGCTATGTCTAAGCACAATGAGTTTCAGGTGAGTATCTGTAATGGGGTTGACAGATGCCTCACATGACATCATCCCCTAGGAAAGCAGTGGAATTTCTTTAGGAAGTTTCCAGGAATATTAGTGCTGCCTGAGAGATTACTAGTTTTGCTTATTTTGAGTTTGCCTTTCTTCCCCTTTTTCCTCATCAGAGGAAAGAGAGATGGGTGAAAATGGAAGTATTAAGCCAATAGCTGTATGTCACTTAAATTTTAAGACATCATGGGGTGATATAAGAAGGGTCTGTAAATAGATGTTCTAAGAACTGATTAATACCCTCCTGCTACATCCTTCTCAGATGAATGTTGCTGAACTTTCCAGGGCCTGATTCTCGGTGAAGTTTGTTTTGTGTGATATTTACTGCAGGAAAAGAATTTCTGTAATATTATTACATTGCAAAGAACATGCTTTTTTTTTTGCCTTTTTTTTTTTTTTTTTTAGAACAAACATATTTTTCATAGAAAAATTGTGGACTGTCATTCAACATTATACAAAAGATTTGTCTGGTGTGGTTAAACATTTACTGAAGAATTCTGAATACAGATTTCATATTCTTACATAGAACATCCTGACTTAAGTGTTATGAGGAAAACATCAGCATTTTCCCACTAGTTCACCATGAAGAATATATGATTTGAATATATTTCCTTGTTAACCCAAAACTCCTTTAGCTTTTCATGAACACTCTATCAGCTGTGGTAGTTTGCAGGAATTTCTGGGGTTTTGTCAGTCTTCTTGGTCCGAAGTATTTGGAGGAGCAGCTAGGATAAAAGTTAGTCACCCAGCCTTGAATGTGTGCTTTTTCCTCCGAACAACCAAGTCTGGCTTATAGTAAGTTATAATAAGCTTATAATAAGTTATAAAACAACTTATAATAAGTTGTGCACTTGGTCAGTACAGCAGGTTTTATTTTTGTTTTCCACATTACAGATCTTGAAACTCAAAATTTAAACAAATTACACATCAGGTTTGAAGTTATGAGAAACATATTTTCATGCTTTCTTATTCAGGTTTTAGCAACACAGAAAGTTCCAATGACAGAAAAAAGTTAATGTAATAGACGTTTGGACCTGCTATACTTATGAATCCACTGACAGCCACGTTTTTAATATTTGAAAAACCGTTAACATTCAGAATTTTTATCTATTCTCTTGTCTTTGGCTGGATCCCATTTTTTTAAGTATTATTGGAGTCTTTAAATGAGTAGGGTCTTTCTTGCACATTATAAATACCTACATCATTCAAGTTTGTAAAGGGACTGATTAAACAAATCTCTGCTATTCAGTCACATATTACCAATTGTGATACTTGAGTCATGCTGGTGGATTTTGTAAAAATGAAACCATGGAAGCATGCACAGTGATGCAAGTGAATAAAATTTCCTTCCCGTTTCTCCCTTATTAAAAAACCCAGAAATATATCTATTGGAAGTAGAGAAATAGCAGTCTAAGTTGATGGCACCACAGGAATTCAGAAGCAAAGCTGCCTTCAGTGAGTGGTGGCTTTCGTCTTTCCTGTTGCTCGTGTTTAAGGGTGGAACTTGTCTCTCCATTTTATTCACATTTAAAAAAACCCAAAAGCAGTTAGTGATGCTGTATCTATTGTGGTAGAGGTATACCTAATTCAAAAACCATGCCTCTGAGAACTTAATAATATTTACTTATTTTGATGTTGCACTTTAATATGGGCTTACTACTCCTTGGATAACCTAAATGTGTAACGTGAACTGAGTGCAGTTTTGATGTCACTCAACTTTGCTCTTTCTTAGCTTCTTCATCAGAAATGTGAAAAACAGTACATAATTATGTTCTGGAAACTGGGTCCTTGCCTAGTCTGAGCTCTCAGTGACTTAATCTTTCAATCATTAGAGAATGAAGAGGTACTGAGGAAATTAATTAAACTAATGGAATTGGAAGAGAAAAACATCTTCAGAAATCATATATATTATTTTCTGACAATATTTCTAAAATATTTTGGTTTTGTAGATTTGTCTCACTCAGTAGAATCTCTGTCAATTGATGGAGTAAAATAATTTGTCCTGGTACTCCTTTCATGTCTGTGTAAATCAGGATTGATGCCTCTTGAAGCCTATACATTAAGCCATTATAAAATAGGAGTAAGATCAGAATCAGGTCCTCTGGTTAGAAAAAAATAAATCTTTCAAGTGTATTAATGTTAAACACCCCAAAACATCAAGAAACAAACAAGCTTAATCTTGCCCAATACTATGTAATGTTACTTTACAATCTTTATGGAAGTTTCCTTTGTCATTCAGATGCATAGAAACATTTTGCCAGCGCAAAAATGACTGGTGAGAAGCTTGGCTTGCTTGTTTCCCACGCCTATACGGCAACAAGAATTATTTATTGCGCTCTTTAATTTTTATATATTTGTATAGAGGTTTGATAAGAACTTGCAATGTAATTTTCCATTACAAAATTGTGAATTAATGGCTAAATTTTTTTTCATATTTTAACCCCACTTCCCACCCCCATTGCTGAGATGAGCTATCCTGCATTAAAATACTTGCTGTTTGAAAATAGACTGTCATGTATTTTTTTCATCTGCACGTTTGAATCGATCATCACACTCCTTTTGTTGTTCTTAGATACCCATTTAGTGCACGGCTTTTTAAAACACAGCTCGTATGGCCAGTTTGCTTCTTCTCTAGTCTGCCTAAGTCATCGGTGTCAGTCTAACATGTGTGAACATACTGCACTCAAAATCTGTGCTCGGAGGATATTATTAGGTTCATCAAATAGAACCTCTGCTTACAAGTTATGAACTGTCAGGACAAAAGATACAGTCCAATTTTAATTTCATTTGTTTCTGGATATCCATTATGAAATAGTCTTTAATCACATGATCATATACGGCTTTTTCCTTGAGCTTTCTGCCTCATTCTGTGTGTAGTCTGGATAATAAATTCTTCAGTGTTTTGTTTTCTCCTCGCTGTTCAGTTTGTATCCCTGAGCCTTATTTATTGTCCGTATTCAAAGCAGCGCTGGAGAGAAATTACTAATTTTTCCCTGGGTTTTTCTAAGGTTTTCATAACTACAGTGTGTGAGCTGCTACGCAAATATTAAAAATTACACCACAACGCTCATGGAAGCTGACAGGTGCTGTGATTGCCCCAGTCGTAGAGAACTGAGGCAAGAGAGACTGCAGGTAAAAACATTCACTACTGCTGGCTGCACAGTCTGAAGTTTTTCTGAGTACTTGACGTATAGCACTGCATACTCTAAGCACCTATAGCTTCAAAGCACGGCTCGCACTGACTTCGCGTTACAGCTTTGAGTGATCAGCGCTGCAGATTCTGGGATACCTAGCAAGGCATGCTCCCCGAAGATGCCAATTTCCTGAACAGCGTAAGGAATAACCACCCAGAAAACACCCGGCTTTAAAAACCTGACCAAAACCACGTGGGATTTTTAGGAGAGGAAGGGATAAACTTATTTCTTTAAGGCAGCGTTCACCTCTCCTTGGTGCAGCCCACGCCGCTCGAGCAAGGGCTCTGGCATTGCAGGGGCAGGTGTACTGCTCGTTGGCACAACAGCTTTCTTCATTACTCAGTCATTACTTACGGCTAAGAATAGACCTTTTCTGTGTACAGAACAAGTAAAGGAGGCTCCGGAGACAGCTGCATTAAACTGTGTAATTAAAGGCTGTATCACAATGTATATGAATAAAGTGGATGGATCTAAGTTATGTAAGAAGCCGTATGTCTCAGAGCTGCTATTTTTGACTTTGCAACCTAAAGAACATTCTTTTAAGGTAGTGTAGCAGTCAGCGTGGATAATTTTTTTTAATAGGTTTTTAAAGCTTGACTCGCACTCAGACATCCCAGCCCCGGCCGTTGTGTTTTCTGCACTTTAATGAGGAAGCAGGGAAGCTGCTGATGGACGGACAATTTCCCTCATCCACACCTGGGTAGCCAGACCTAGCACAGGCGAGAGTTTCCAAGGACAGGGAAGACCTGCTGAGGCTGACGTTAAAATATGCAGCCACAGTCCAAAACAATCGTTCAGGAGTTTTCTGATAAAACCCAAGACACCTGCACTAACGCTGTACAAACATAATTTTGGGAATGTTTGTAACGTGAACAGATTCTGGTGGGTTTTCAAAGGATTGGCAAAAAGGCTTAACCCTGAAAGTCAAGTTCCTCCTGCCCAAATGTTTTTTTATGTTTCTGCTTTAAAATAAGACTAAAATCAAAGGGAATCAGAATGGAAATGAAACTTGCTTAGAGTTCCCTTGGGGAGACACTACTGCTAACATAAATGTCAGGTTTTCCATTGAGAATTTTTTTTTGTGACTAAATCAAATATATGTATGTATTTATTTTCAAGACAGAAAAAAGAAGACTTCCTTACTTTACTGGCTCACTCCCTATTTTCTTTAATTACTATAATTGATCTTCCTCCGTAGTGTGTTTTTTAAAGAAAGAAAGAAAAAAAGAAAAAAAGACTTACACAAAATTGTTTCAGTACATTTCAGAACCATTTTTCCAAGAAAAATTTAATTTTATTTTTAAAATAAAATATAAGCAGTGTATTTGCACATCTGCTTGTTCAGTGTTGCCATTAAAAAACTTTGCCTTAAAATATTTCTTAAACTATTCCTGTAGAAGCTTTATATGAGGAAGGATATAGCCATAATACAATATTCTGTACATAAGAGCCAGAAATGCAGTGTCAGTCTTTGACTTGACCAGCCAATATTTTTAAGATAATTCTGTCTTTATAAGAGCCACATTTATTAATGCCCCGGAAACTCTGAACGTACCTTTATTTTTTTTCTCCTTAAGGTATTGTTACTTTTTCTACTTACAGAACTAGCTGCCTTTTTTTTCTTTTTGTGTTAAAAAATCTTAAAGATTAAAAATATTTATTTTCCCTTTTCCTTTCCATGTTTTGTATTATATCCACTATGTTATACTGTGTACTGTTTTGACTATAAAGCATACAAATAAAAAGCTGTTAGGACAGGAGCTGAAGACAGAGTAAAGTCACAACTGAATTCCCAGTAAATTTCTTTATGATCACTTAGTATAAACATGGTCCCACTGTATTTGGTTGGATTAGTTGTATAGAATACAATTGTATTCTGTCTTTATTTTTCTATATTGTATAGAATGTTAGAATAATGTTACCCCTTTGATCCCCACCATAAATGAATGTATATAGAAATATGCTGCAGATAACCATACTTCTTGTAATAACACAATATGACTATTTACAAAGATATGATTATCCTATCTATTACCTCATGGTATTTAATCACCTAATGACGTTTTCAGGAATATTAAACATTATTCCTCCCACTGATTTAAATAGGACTATGTGTGTTAGAATGAACAGAAAAGTTTTTAAAAGAAAAAAGTTCAATAGTTAAAAAATAAATAAAATTGAA
The DNA here is from genome assembly GCA_035590275.1 of Ibycter americanus. Taxonomy (NCBI): domain Eukaryota; kingdom Metazoa; phylum Chordata; class Aves; order Falconiformes; family Falconidae; genus Ibycter; species Ibycter americanus. The sequence continues at coordinate 31,968,162 of JAVJGI010000035.1, read as the reverse complement.
AGTCTTGGTTTAAGCATAATCAGATACAAGCTACACTGCAGAATCATAGACAACCAATTAAAGTATTTATATTTAAATATTTAGAGGCTATTCATGTTTTTACATATTATAAGTGTTGTGTCTAGTATGTAATCTTACTAGGCTCATCTTTAGAAATGCCTTTTTATGAATAGTAATGAGTTTAAATTCAGATGTCTGTATGCAAATAAATTTTGTATGTGTCTTTTGCCCCCTCTTTGTAGAATTTTCTGTAAAAGAATCGCAGTGCTGTTTCTTTAGGAAAGCTTAAATTCTGCAGGAAAATAGTACCAGTCAGAAATCCAAGTCCTGTGTAACATCCCTAAAGGCTGTTTCTTGCTAAGCAGTGAAGGGAGTATAATTTAATGCACTCTGATTTTACTGTCATTTAAAATATGTCCCTAGCTCAGCAATACTCCTCTGCAAACTTTTTTTTCCCTCTTTTGAAGCACAGAAGATAGTATACAAAGAGTGAAGTAAAAGTTTACTAGTTTGATGGGACCACAGGACATCAACACAAATTAAATGTATTGATGCTTTGATAGTCAATTAATCTGCTACCTACACTTACCAGACTTCTCAAAATATCAGCCTTTGTGAGTAGTTACAACATTCATGCATTTCATAAACTGACTAAAAACTCTTCTCAATTTAATAAAATTCTAGAAGACAGCTTGTCCTAAATGTAAATTTATAAAGCCCCCTAAATGAAAAAAACCAAACAAACAAAAAAAACAACCAAAAAAAAAAGGGGGGAAGGAAGAATGTAACAAAACTATCTGAAATGTTATATCATTCTTGGCCAAGTTTCAAAAATTTGTTGGTTGCTGAATGCTGTGTGCACTGCCCACCTGTCTCTGAAGGGTGCGGAACAGGCTCCCCAGGAGTTTCGTCCCACACTTCTTACTGCAGGATGTTCTTACTGTAGTTTTTGCTTGGTAAGAACAGTACAATACTTAATATATGACCAGCT
>JAVJGI010000035.1:31951363-31965736 GCA_035590275.1 Ibycter americanus | reverse complement strand
ACACTTCTTACTGCAGGATGTTCTTACTGTAGTTTTTGCTTGGTAAGAACAGTACAATACTTAATATATGACCAGCTGCAAGTTCTCCTCTGAAATGCTGGATTCCTTCATAAAATAATTTTAATCGTGTTAGTGACCTTTGGTTCTTGAGTTTTGCAGTTGGACTTTGCTTTTTGCAGAATTTACTATAGTTAAGAAAAACTTATTATGAACCCACTCTTTTTTAGCTTTGGATCCAGATACTATTTCTTCTTAAAAACTAGATCTTTCATAAATGATTACATCAGATGAATGGTAGACATCTGGAAGCAAAAAATGGAAAAAAAAGGAGAGATGAAGGAATAAGAAGTAATTAAGTACTGGAAATGGGATTTGGAATTGCTATTTTATTTTCACAATTCTATTACAAGTCCTTTATGTATCTGAAGTATTTAATCTCCCTCACAGTTTTTCATCCATAAAATAAGGTTAATAATATTCACTGTCTTCTTACCATTCCGTTTTGTTTAGTTATGTCTGCGATTTCAGAGCATATTCTCCTAAATTCCTACCAATACCTACTACAAGAGAAGTGGATGTTACTTACAGTTTTAGACATTGCATATTATATACAATATTGAGCTATAGTTGAGATACAAACATTGGAGCAAAAGTAATGAATAAATGTTTGTAATTTAGTGTATTCCAGATTGCTTTAAGAGCAACAAAGTTCCTGATGTACTCATACGTAGTTTTTATAAACATACGTTCTTCCTTGGAATAACCTTGGACCTGCTCTGTGGTTTATTTCTCATAACATATATGGCAACCAGATCTGTTGACAAGATTAATATATCCTTGACTAAATCAGTGTTTATTCATAAAGGCATTCTTAAGAAATATACTATCAAAAAATTCATAATTTTATCTCCTTTGCAAGCAAAAGCCAAGATGCTTTTTGGAAAGGAAAACCTACTAAAACACATGTAAGATTATATTTTATTGGGGTAAATGTCAGCTGATAAAAAGAATTTTCTTAGGTGTACTGCACTCTAATAGTACTTGCTGATGCTATTGTATGAAGGATTTTAGAGCTTTCCAGCAGAAATTGTTTACAAAATGCCATAGAATGTAAAGCTTTGTACTTGCAAAAAGGTGTAAGGGAGGAAACAGTGATTTTCATTAATACCTGGTTACGTCAAGGCTATTCTGAACAATACAGACTGATTAGCTAGTAAAGAGGAGAAAAGCAGTTTCCTAAGTTTCTAGCCTTTTGGTTCTTCTGCTGCTAGGAATTAGCCTACAAGCATAAGATGAATTTGTTCATCTACATTTGAATTGAAATGAAGATCTGATTTTCAGCAATGTAACAGTGAAATGATTCTCCTCAGGCAACCTTTGAAAGCAAGGAAATATTCTTTCTGATTTCAGAAATTTTTGGAACAAGGAGTTTGGTTCTACCTCAAACTTCTTGAGCTGTCACCTTCATGGAAGTTATTGTTGTTCATGGAAAATGTATCCATATAGTTGCTTTTACTATTTATAAAAAAGTTATGTAAAGCTAATTCTAATCTGCTCTTTATATGATAAAATAATGTTATGAAGGCCTAAAGTATATGTAGCTGAAATGACTGTAGCAATAATGTCTGATGTCATGAAGGTCTCATGAGGGTATCTTTAGATAGTATACTAACAATTCACTTTTTCATGAACAATAGGTGTATGTATTGTATATAAAAGGATGGATAGACTGCGTAATGTCCAAATGATCATTTAAAAATAGACAACTTGAACTGAACACACAGTCCAGCTACACTTTGTTTACCATTTGGATAAAATGACCAGAGAGCGTATGACACCCGTGTCACAGAAGATGATAACCTACTGAAGAATGCAAAATCTACAGGAAAAAGAACCAGTTAAATATATGTGAAAGGGAATCACAGAGTGCATTCCAGCTCCTGGGTTATTAGATGTCACCACATGCTAGATGGTCGTGCACAGCCGCTGTTACACTAGCTAGCTTTCATGGGTACATCTGCATAATACATTCAGCTGAACTGTACAGCTAAGCAAGGCTAATAAATCGGATCACAAGAAAAGAGTAGATTAGATAGAAGCTCTGTCCAACAACACAGACAAAATCCCAGAATGAACAATCCACGTTGCTGACCTAATGTCCTCGATCTCCATTCAGTTTTAAGTAGAATGACAAGGGGGTTTTGAGAGAGCGAAGCACTTTGGCTAAATGAAATGTCAGCAAGTCTATGATTGCAGAAGGGAGCATGGAGAATGCAGACCTTTAAATCTGTGAGCAAACGTATTGAACATGTAAACTCCTAATTAAAGGAAGAAGGAGTTAAGTATTAGCTGTCTGTCATAAAAATAAATGTTTAATCATTAATGGAAAATATAAAAAGAACACTAGTAAATAGGTCAGTTATTCTAAAATGTTGAACAGATCACTGGAGTTTGAAATACTATATTATTAAGTACAACAGTGCTAAAATGTTTATTTTATCTTCAAAATCTTTTTATTCTGACATTTTAATTTTGCTAAGTAGTGAGGAAATATAGTCTGTAGCTTTGAAAACCATAATATTGCTCTGACCTCTCCTCTAGAATAAATAAATCTTTGTTATCATTTACACATGTACTCAAACATATTTTTAAATGGAAATAACCATAAACATAACAAGATTTTATGAGCTTTCTTAGGTGCAGAGTAAATGGAGGGAGATTTTTTTTTTCCAAAGCACAGACTGTACTTACTTCTCATTGTGTCTATAGGAATTTGCTGCCAAATTTTCTTTTGTGCTTTTGGTTACCACACCAGCTCCAAGAATCAATCTGACACCCTACATAGGTACTGCCTAATATTGCTAAACTATAGCAGAATATATTAAAAAATGAGATACCATCTCTTCTATGGTCCATTGCCAGACTATACGTTATGTGTGCATCGCACTGACTTCCTTTGTCTTTCCTTCTCATACCTGCATATGGTGCCATGATAGGGTCACTGGAGGTAGCATACATATTTAATTAAACAGTTTATGTTGTATCTGATACACCATTCCTGCACAACAAATAAATTGCTTTTACTTTGAAACATCTACTAATCTATCTCAAAATGTTATATTTCAGAAATCCAAATATTGTAATTTTTTAATCCCTAATAAGATTTGTATGTGCCAAGAATCTGTTGCTACCCTTGTAAGTGCTTCAAAGTACAACAACATCAGGTATTTTCAATAATGGTCTTGGACAAAAGACTACAGGTTCAGTTTCCTTAGAATAGTATAAAACATATATTTCCTTTGGGGGAAAACATATGAAAGTAATTTTTCGTCTCTATTTAATCTATTTTGCAAGGTACACTGTAGTGCAATTCTATTTCAGCAAATGTTAAAACAGCACTTTTTTTTTTTTTTTTTTTTTTCTCTTTTGGGGGGAAAAAAAAAAAAGGAACTTGCATTTTTATTCCACTGAAATTGCTTGCTTACGAAGAAAATGTCTGGAGTTTGAGGGAATGTATCATGTTATTTCTGTGCCCTGGTCACAGAACAGTTTTTAGCAGACACTACTCACCCACAGAAATTTGGGGATATTTAAGTAAAACGTGGCAGTGAGAGAGACAAGATGATATGTTTATTTAGGATTTCCTGGTGCCTCCTTTAAAAGCCCTCAGAATATATGTAGATTTCAAGCTGTGAAAAAGAGAATAGAATGGTCGTTAGGTTTGGGACTTTGAATTCTGATTAAGAGATTTTGTAAATTTATTTAAGAGTAATACCAAATCGGTGAGTGATGTTTAAATCACACACGTCAGCAATGAAATGCATAAATTTCTGATTAGTTTATCTTGGCACAAACTCTGTGTCTTCTTCTCAGTTCCACTGGGTAATAAATTACATGATACAATTTCATTCAGGGACCAACCTGAGATACAATAAACTCCTAAAGGTTTTATACTTAGCCGTTAATTGATAATAATGTACTAACCTTCAGATATCTCTGCCCTATAGTTCTTATATTTGGGCGCTGAATCAGACTTTTTAAATTCAGTCTTCTTTAAACGTCAGTGGATGTGAGCGTCATACCCAATTTCTGCCTGAAACTACTTTTTCTCATAAAAATACTAACAGGTATGGTTTTATTTGCTCTAATCCCTATGCAAAGATGTTAAGGAGGATTAGGTTATTCCTGGGTGAAATATCATTTTATTGTATTTTTAGAAATTTTATTATATAAAAATCTTTCATGACCTACCTGACTTAAACAGCATGACTGTCAAAACTTTCTAAGTATGCTTAGGAAGAGATTTTTAATTTTTTTTTCCTAAGTCCTCTTGAATGGTCACATTCTCTCTGTGCCTGAAGTAAGCCTGATGGACTTTTAGCTCGTGGTATTTACTGTATTTGCAATGCATTCAAAAAGTAAGAATTAATGGGTTAGCGGGTTCTGTACTAAATACATTTTTAGTATAAAATTTTCATTGCAATTAAATCCAGGAGAATTTTGCCATTCACATGATTTGTTTGTGGAATTGGTGGTATGGTTTCACCTGTTCTGATGTGTGAGAGCTCTCCTGGCCCAAATAATGACAAAAGCAATTTGTCATCAGGTTTGCCCCTCGTTCTCAAATGCTTGAAAGCTGTACTTTGCATTTGTATTATTCCTTCTGGTACATGCATGTGAAAGAAAGAGAGAACAAATAGAAGTTACCTAGTTTGCTGAGGGAATGTAGACACATATTTTATATTCTTCAGTATCCCACTCAGATCTAGAGATCAGATCTAAGTTTTTTCGGTTTGTTTCCACAAGGACCTTGTTGATTTGGCTCCTCCATGAAGGAACATTATTTTCCTGCACTTCTCCTTTTGGCAAACCAGAAAATTTTTGTTTGAATGAAGAAATTCTGCAAAACTCCATTACATTATTAACAATGGTTTTTTAATACCCTGGCAGATACACACCTTGCGGTGGCAGTTCTGTTACCATTGTCTGCAAAAAACCATACTTCTCAAGCTAAGGATTTATGTTCCCTTTAAAGAGAAAGAATGTATCCAAAAGTAAAATTTCAAAAGAAAGAATTACAAATCATACATAATAACGAACTTTCAAAATAGAATTCTTATAGAATCTATGTGAAATTGAAACAAGACATTTACTTTGTGAAGCATTTCTCAAAGAATATGATATTTGTGCTATGAAAAGGTAAAAGTTGGTACAAGCAGTTACATGAAAAAAAGGAAGTATTATCTGCTTCTTGTTATGGAGATACACCAGACTTCTGAGTGACAAAGTGCGGGAAGTATTTTAAGCTCATTGATTAAAGGTCAATGTAGAAGCCAAAGAAAATGAAGGAAGTCTACCACTCAGTTGTGCCCTTCAAGGCAGCAAAATGGGATTCATTCTTCTGTAAGAGATGAGATTGCTGGAAATGCAGCACAAGAGCTCTCCAAGGGGTAAGACCTTCAAAGTGGCCATTTGAATGAGTAGCCATTCCTGAGGAAATTACCAAACAAACCAACCATATGGCCAGTCTGGAGCATGTGGAAAAAATAGTAGTAAAGCAGCAGGATGCAGTTGGACTATATATTGTTTTACTCAGAACAGGTGCTTTCACATGATATTTATGTAGTGACCAAGAACTAGTAACTGACAGAGATGCTAAGGTCAGAATTTGATAACAGCACTGAATTTATCTTATCTTGGAAAGGCTGGGCTATAGGGTAACACTTTCTTAAAAGATACCCTGAAACTTAATCTCCGAATAGGCAAAGATTGTTCTGCTTTATGATTGTTTGGCTCTCTATCAAATAAAAAAGGGCTTCCCCCGGCTTAATTTATAGTTCTTTCTTCTACTACCTGTACACTTCAGTTTTATTTTCTCTTTATTTTCTCTTGTTTGTGCTCTTTTTGCTTAGTCTTGCATTCTCTCTTCTCTTTGACTTTAGGAATCAAATAAAGCAGGCAAAAAGAGACAAGTCCAATAACTTCCCATATTCTCAAACCTTGTTTTTCCAAACAGGATGGTTCAGACTTCTGAATCTGTGGATCAGAACAACCAAACAGATCCTTCCATCAGATGTAGGTTCATCATAATAGAAGGCATTTGCCCTCATTTCAATCTTAACTTCTACAAAATAATTAGTTTTGGCTCTGCAACATGTGAAGTGCAGACCTGTGTAAAGGTGATTATCTATGAATGGAAGAACTGCATTTTGAAAGGCAATATTTTGTATACAAGTATTGCAAGACCAGTATGGCTAAGCGGTTCCAATTTGTGTTAATCTAATGATCCGGCCTGGATTTTATCTGCCACAAATTTCATGTTCTAGGAAGACAGCTGCTGAATTGGTCCAGGTTTCATTACAGCTTCACTGAGGGCCTTCAGGTCAATGTAAACATTTGTTGAAATGTCTTGCTAACTTTGTTACTGGACTATGACTATATGCTTCCTATTGATTCTGTTCACAATTGTGTGCCAAAAAATGCCATGGAATCTTCTGTTCAGCACTTCTACAATCTGCTGTTGATATCCCTGTGACTGTCAGCTGCACTCATTTCACTACAGAGTGTTACATCCTCCTTTTTATTTCACGTGCCATTCCAATTTAAGAAGATATACCTGTTACTATCTATTATCCTTTCTTTTTTTTTTTTTTAATGAATATAATACTCATCTTCTGTTGATCACGTTTTCCAGAAATGACAGGATGTCTGAGATTCTCATGCAGTCTCCTTTCAGCATTCCCCAGTTATCACATCGTCTGATTTGCATTGCTGATTCCTTTTTGATGTTGAACCATATTCCACTGAAATTTCCTCCCTCGGATATTTCATTCTTACACTAAGTCAGAATTACTCATATTCCTTGTTGAATGATACGTAACACAGTGATAAAGATAAGGAAATGTACATAGCAACCATAATTGGTTTTAGGTGACCTATATTACTGCAGATGGCCTCTACAGTTTTGAAGGGTTTATAGGAAACATTTTCTTCCTTTACATTCTCCTTGAGTGCGCTACCTCTCCCCTTACTGCTATGTCTTCCCATTTCTGTTCCTTACAAGCAGTTCCTTTTCCATCTCTCCTTTCCTGTGTGTGGGCTCTTTCCAGTTTTCAGTGATGGGGGCCTCTTCAGTTCAGTCTTCTCAGTTTTCCCCCCAGCCCATGTTTTCTATAAAGGCCCAACTAAGGGGTTTACTATTCAAGGGGCTTACTCTTCTTTATTCAGTTTATTCTTTGCCTATTTTTCTCCTTCAGACCACTGTCTCTGGCCCTGGGCCACTCCCTGTAATGATTTCTTTCTCACCCACACTGAAACCTTTAAAGTTCTGTGTGAAGAAGTAAACTCTTTCTACTTAAGGAGGATTTTTATTTAACTTCTTTTTATTACTGTCTCCTAAGGTGAGATGTAGGTAGCTTTAATGTGGTGGTGTGTTGTAATGCTGCCTAATGTAATACAGAATACACTTCATTAAATATATATGATACAGTTTCTTATAAATGTACCTAGAATGTGACACAAATCGAACAGCACAGCACCAGGACCTCCTGCTCAAAAATGTTAATTCAGTTCATAAAAGAAATCCATATGCTGTATTACAGAGCTCTTGTGTCTTGTAAGTCAGATGAAAACCAAAACTGAATACAAGTTATATTGGAAAAGTTTAAATGAAATTGCCTACAGAAGCTATTTTGGGTGCCCACGTTTGGATTCCATACAGAAGAAGCATGTGTGTGTTTTCTAATGCACGCTCTGTCAAGCAGCTGCTGCTGTTTCTTGTCCTTTGAAGTGAGGTTCAAATGTGCAGGCGGAGAAGCCTCACCAGCTTTGCAGCGGATATAAAATGCTCCAGGATAGACAGCTGCCTGGGACTTCCATGAAATACAATTACCTGCGAAGATCAGCAGATAAAGAGAATGCAATTTCATTCTAACTGATTCTGAAGGCCATCCACATTTGGACCTGTGGTCAGAAAGCTAACTTGACTTTTTTATCTTAGCACTCTATCACTTCAGTCATGGAGAGATCCAACTGAGCGAGCTAATAAAAAAAAAAGCTAGGGCTCAATTTGGAGTGAGTTTTCCCTCTTTAGAACCAGAATAGCTGAGAAAGTAAAACAAAATTAGTCCAAAAATCAAGGGCAAAAAGTAAGGAATTAATCAATTTTCCTTAGTAGCAACACATTACACATCACCGAGAAGAAAATAAAAGCAATGAGAAAAGGTCTAATGATGTAGCTTATAAATTGCAGATTGCCTGTTTGTGAGACATAAAAATCGATTATACTCTGTAAAGAATATAATGGTATCACTGAAGGTTTGGAAACATTGTCTGTCATTAGAATTCACAAGGGGATATATTAGCCTTTCCCTCTGTAAAGATTTTATGTTCATCATTTGACAATGTGGAGACCAGGTAGCCTAGCTCAGCTGGGAAGTAATTCCGCCAGGAGGCTGAAGCTGGAGGAAGCTGAGGAGCTCCTTGTGACAGAACTTCCAAACTTCCATTAGCTGTAGCAGCACTTTGCCTAACGTTGCCCACGGAAGCAGAGGATTTTCTTTTGTTCTAACTTTTCTCATTGCCAAAGAAAGAATGAAGGCAATGATCTATCCCCTAGCACAGAAAACATAATAAAAACAAGGGGTAAACTCTGTTTCTAACCTGAGGTAATTAAGGAGGAAGATAGTCAAGGTCCTTCAGCATCAGCTAATGAAGAAAGGAAGCAAGGCAGAGCATTGCATGCCTGAGCTCAGGAGAGAAGGAACACATTTTTCCTTTTAACATTTGATCTTCTTTACTTTAACCTTTAATTACATCAGTGACTCTATATATGAGAGGGGAATTAGAGCCTATTCTAAACCGTGAATTCTAAAACCTGTTTCTCTATAGGGATAAATAATTTATACAGTCTTGCAATCCAGAAATTTAATGAGCCCTTATGCATGTAAACAAAGTTGTAGCTCTTAGCTACTGCAGAGCTCTTCAGTAAAAGTGTCTGGGATGAAAAAAAGGCAGAAGTTTAGTACAGCTTCTGGGATTTTACTTGGATTTAAAAAATGGTAATCCTGCGGTAATTGTCTTTAGAGTAATTAAATTGCTGTTCGACCAGTATGATGGTCTGGAGCCACCAAATAGGTGCTTAGACCATGATCATCTAATGCTATTTCCTGTATAATACAGGCCAACCATTTGATCTAGTAATTTCTTAAGGAAAGAAAATTTGAAGAGAAGTAGCTATCATGTAAGTCCAAGAGTTTAGAAGTGAAAAAAATTGTTTATTTGATTTTTTTCGTAACTAAGGGTCTCTCTTAAAAACTGAAACAAGAATCAGCCTTCAGGAAAACGTGGTGTGTAGAATACAGAAAGCAATGTGTCTCTTTACCGTTCACATCTTTTACACCATCTCTAGATGATCCCTACTACTGTGCTATACTAATAGAAAATCCACTTCAGAAAGCTTGAAGTTTTCTTTTGTTTTGAAGCACAAACTTATTGCTATATGCCTACTGATTAACATATGCTTACACATAGCTAAGCTGAATTCATTTTTTTTAATGAAGTGATTCATCATTAGAAAATTATTAAGAATTTTAATGAAATACTCCCAGAGAAACATGTCAGTTGCAAGAAAGATTTCATCAGAGATAATCCTCGTCTTTGTATAGAAAAGAGGGAGATGTATCCCTTCAAAACCAATAGTTTAGTGGCTAGGGCATTTACCCCCAGTGCCCTCTTTTTTTAATACCTTATATATATAAAAAACTCTCTTTAGAATAAATTATACCTACATTTGCAAGAGCATCTCATATCAACACATATAAACATAAATATACACCAAGATGAAAGGGCTCTATTTTTATTCTGGGTGAAAGTAAGCTCTACAAGCATTCACATTTTTTTGCTTGAAGTTGTATTAGCTCCAGTTGCAGAACATTGGAGAGAAGATCCTTTAAACCTGTTTATTTCACACGTTCTTCTGACAGTGTCATATGTAAGCTATTTGCACTTCGTTGTGGTGTTTCTGAGGAGGTCTTTTTCTGGAGCTAGACATATTATCAAGGTGCTTGAGGTGACCTGTCTCCCAAAGATTATGATTTTTTGATGGGCAGGCAGCAACAGATAGGATAGTTTGTGTACAAGCTACAAAGCTCTAGCTCCATTTCTTGTAGTCCTTACAGATTAATTCACAGTAATGCTTTTATTCCCTATTTCCCTGTAGTCATAAAACAAACCAAAAAAAAAAAGAAAAAACAAGAAAAAACAACAGAAAGCATCGAAGAGTTGGGAGCTTCCTGTGTAAGTTTGTTTTGAAAATAATTTACATATGTTTTAGCCTTATGCAATAGGTATATTTAAGCTGGTGTCTTTATAAATTAATGTCAGGACATTTCAGTTATCACTTGTGTTGATGGAAAAACTCCATGAGCAATACTGCACAGGTTCTGTTAACTATTGAACAGTGATTTCCTTTAGCATTTGTGATTTGCACTGAAAGGCAGAATTTGAACAAAACATACATGTGTGTCATATTTTCATATGTAATGACTAACATTTCAAAATCAGTTGACCTTAAACAGATCTTTATGCCTATAATTTTCTAATCTATATGACATATGTTACCCAAATCATGGCCACATAATTTTTAATTGAAATGTATGAATGCTTCTGGCAAGGTAGAAAGGTAACCTTCTCCTCATGCAGCTATCAGACAACAAAAAAGAAACTTGATTTCCCTTCTTCAGAACATGCAGACTGATATTAAGCTATCACATGGCTGTCTTTTTTCAGCTGACTTACTTAAATGAGGGATATAGTGCCCAAATGGCTTGGGCCTTGACACTCTCTGGGAGTCCGCAGGTATTAAAGAAACGAGAACCTTACTGACCATTTCACATGTAAGCCTGGAACTCTAAGTTATATTGACTAACAATGACATAACCATTAGTATACCTTTACATTCATTAGTTTTTCTGCCCACTCTGGCACTGCCTTTTACTCATCGGTAAAGGAGAATGGGTTATTCCCTGCTTTTAAAAGCATTACGTATGCAGGTTTTCATTTTGAATTTATGTAGTATAGTTAAAGAGACACTCGGAGATATCTACAGTATATGAATGAGTTTGTAGTTAGGAAAAACTGACAACTTGTTATGTTAGAAATAATTTGGCATATTTATGCCATTTTAAAAGATCATTTTTTATAACTACATTGGCTCAGACTCTAACAAATTGTCTCTCATAACATTTTCTAACTGAAGGAATTGAGACAAAAATATCCCTAAAAAGGATCTATCACACACACAATCCTTTCTTCTTGAAATTAGTACAAAACTGTTTCTGTCATAGAAGAACGTTTAGTGAGCTAAACCTTGTTTAGACAAATAGCTGAAAGATGCCAAACTAGTAAAAGGAAGAGTATAGTGAATGAGTGCTGCTGGTGTTATGCTACAGAAATATTAATCCATGGCCTTGATATCAGCATGTCTTGAATGAACATGCCACTTAAGAGAAAAACAATGTATTAGGGCTCTACTAGAAGATTTGATATTAAATTGTATTTGTTGATCAAAAAACATAACCAACATAAAAATAAATATGTGAAATCTCTGTATTCTAATGATAATGGTTAGCTTTAGCTCTCTGTCTAGACCTGGTAAATGCTGCTAAGTGAATTACTGAACACAACGATGAGAAGTGATTCAAGTGTTCTCTTCTCAATATTAATTTTCTGGATGCCAGCAGAGCTTGTGTAACCAATAAAGGAAGAAGTGCATATGCTCGCACCTATCAGTAGTAAATTATAACTTCGACAACTCAGGAGTGTTAGGAGTAGAGGGACAAGTGCCTACAGTGCCTTAACAAAGAGGAAAGCAGACAAAATGGCATTTCTTTTTAATGCGACTGCTAATTTCAATGCCTCTTTTTTATTACTGATGATATCCTTTGAAAACTGAACAAAATAATGAATTAGTTATGTAGAGATTAGGGATGTCATTCTCATGGAGAACTATTTTATGGGAAAATAAATTCAATGCCAGACATCTGGAAGGCAAAAAGATGTTCACTTATTAAAGTTATTTTTGTCAGTGATGTTAAATGACAACCAAAGAGAATAGCTCCACTATACACACAAAAAATCCATATCCTTCTTCATTTTGAACATAAGCATATTTGTGTTTATCTTATTTCATTGTAGTTTCATATTGTATGTGAAAAAAAGGCATAATGATGCAAATGTGGCTGAGAACAAAAGTGGGAGAAGGACAGAATGAATTTAAGAACGCAGCGGAAATATGCAAGAAAATAATACCAGGAAAGGGGAAAAAAAGGAGTTTCATATGCCTAGAGAGCAAGAGTATGGAAGAGTTCTAAGATGATGAAAGAAAAGGTATGGACTTGTGTGCAACTGAAGCTACAAAGAAGAATATAACAGAAGAGTACTGAAATGAGAACATGTAAAATAGGGAAAGTAATAAATAACGTTACAAATGATAGACAAGATTCTCACCTGGATAAATAGATCTAGCTCCATTAATTTCAGTTTCAGCTATACTTACTGACAACCTTGTCTACATTAGCAGTTTCCTTGTGGTAATTAAAAAAATTCATTGACTTGAAGAAGATATAGCTGAGCTTTTTACATCTCTGCAGTATCTAGGATGGGCCTGGCTTACTGTTATATGTCTTCCCACAATATGCATTGACATTATCCTTAAATTAAAGTAGTCCCACAAGCACAGATTTCCCTAAGAAGCAGCATCCTTAGCAACACTGGTATCCGTGGCAGTATCTACCATGTGCAAGTCTAAATGTGGAAGATCTTTCCCCCTTCACAGTTTATGTCACTGCAATCATGCTGCCTACCATCAGCTCCAGCCCTCATTCACAAGCCGAAGTTGGACCCTGTATAGACACCAGACCTGGTCTGGTCTGCAAAGATGCCGCTGCACATATTGCTGTTTCAGGATCATGAGGCCAGCTGTGGGGAAGGAAACGGCTCGGTGACAGGCACAGCGGCTGCTGCCACTGTTGCAAACTGAAGTTCCCAGGCACCAACTGGCAAAACTACATTATACCCTGAACATGGGGTAACCTGGGTGCAATGCTTTCCAAGGTGAAGCCTTTCAAGCCCTGTGCCAGAAAACTGTGCACCATCTTTACCATGACAGCAGTGGTGTTTTGGGGGTGTAAGTGCACCCTGTCTGCCTGTGGAGCGGAGGTGTAACGTCCAGGTGTAATTTGACCAGTTCTGCACCAGACTATGACTGACTGAAGCTGCTGTGTATTGCAGAGCCTCTCTGGGAGCATGGGAAAGCTGCCTTTTCATCCAGGCAGCAACCACGAGGGCTGGATGCTGCAGCTGCTATGGCATCCCGGGGGTCTCCAGCATCGCGGAGGCTGGCAGCATGCGTACCCCCAGCTGTGGGCTGTCTGGATAGTACTTAAGAAGACAAAAGAATTTAAGGGCTTTATACAAAGATAAAGGATTTTACTTTAAGATGGGAATATTCTCAGTCATTTCTCTGTCAGTCCTTTTTGTATTCTGTCGGGGGTGGTCACTGACTCTTTTCCCCTTGGCTATGTCTTTGGCTCTCCTCCTCCTCCTCCTCCCCCATGTACCCCTCAGCAGCTGTGCCCTCCCTCATCCCCCAAAGCCTCTGTTCTCAGCTTTACCATCCCATCCGTCCCACTTCAGCTGTTTTCCCATGTTCCCATGACCGTTTTGGCTCCTGGTGCCTCTCCCCCGCCCGCCCTCAGCAGCTGTCTCGCTCTGCTCCGCAGAGCCTCCGGCCCCTGCTGAACGTTCTGTCCTTCCTCCCCCGGCCTCTGCCCTCCACCCTGGCTCGGAGCCGGGAGCCTTTCCCCTCTGCCCTTCCTCCGGAGCCAGCCTCTGCTCCTTCCCTGGCCTCTGCTCATCTTCAGAGCTGGCGCCTTCCCCCGGCCTGCCCCCGCCTTTGGCTTTGGACCCTCTCCCTGCCTGGCCTCTGCAGGCCGCCCTCGTCCCCCCTTCCCAAGAGCCCGGCCTGCACCCTGTGCCTGAGCCCGGCTCCCCTGCCCTCAGCAGCTGTTCCCGGGGCACCAGCCCTTGCCGCTCAGGGAGCCATTCCCCCCTCGCCCGGGCCACGGCAGCTGTTGCTGGCTCCCTCAGGCCAGGCCTCAGAGCGGGGGCCTTCCCCCCATGGCGGCCCTGCTCGCCGCCAGGCCCCAGGCCCCGTTCCTTCAGCTGTCTCCCCTCACACCAGGCCTCTGCCGCCGGCTTCAGGCCCTGCTCCCTGCCTTTTCTCTCTCCCCCGTGGCAGCCAGCACAGATGCTGCCAGCCAGGACACCGGGGCTGGGAAACAGTGTGGCAGTGGGTTGACCAGATTCCTCATG
>JAVJGI010000035.1:31909225-31951263 GCA_035590275.1 Ibycter americanus | reverse complement strand
CAGCCAGCACAGATGCTGCCAGCCAGGACACCGGGGCTGGGAAACAGTGTGGCAGTGGGTTGACCAGATTCCTCATGCCCTGCTTCATGACTGTGACAGGACATCACAGCAGTGACAACTAAGTTGTTAGGGTGGCCTCCAGAAACGACTGAAAGCAGGGGGACAACGTGGCCCACTGCAGAAGTGCTGTTAAAAGGGAGACCAGCGTGACCTGTAGGAAAATCTGTCATGTGCAGTCGCTCGCCTGGGCCTCAGTATTAAGCAGAGCAGAGGCACTGTGCCCATGTGGTGAAAAGAGCAGCCAGAACAGCTGTGGAGTAAGCCATGGCTCACTGCAATTGCTCCTCAGCAGGCAGGACCTTCTCATGGCAGATAAATGGCAAACTGGCATCTATAAATCGCTGTCCCCGTTTCGGGCAGGGGGGAGGTCTGCAGCAGCTGCCTGGGCCCTTTAGATGCCAGCGCTGGCACGGCCTGCGGCATGCAGCGAGGGGAACCAGCTCTGTGTGCGCAGGTCTGAGTGCGGCAGTGGGCTTTCATTTTCTGCCTCACGCTAAGCAAAGTGCTCATTAGTGATCAGGGGATTGGACTATGAGAGTTGCCATGCAGAAGAGACTTCCAACAAGAAGATGGCATCTAAAGATAGCAACGGTCTCCTTTTCTGACCCACTTATTTACCTAGTGAGCCATGTCATGTTACTGCACCACAATAGGCCGTGAAAAAGGTTGGCATGACCAGGATGCTGGTTGGGGTACAGGACTGGTGCCTCAGTGTTCAGGGATGTCCTCCTGCCAAGTCATCGGAGATGACCCTCGACGATGGCAGCAGCTTTGCACAGCTGCTGCCCTTCTCCCCCTGCTGCCCCAGGCACAGCCTGGCACGGAGGAACCAGAAGTTCACCCTGGCTGCCTCAGTGAGGTCCTCGCTTCCAAAAGTGATATCAAAACCCAAATAAGGGGTCCTGGACTGGTCTTGTACTTAATGTCTAGGACCTTCAGGAGCTCCAAGTTCATATTTTGAAACTTGAAGAAGCACTGTTGCATTTTCCTCTCGTGCCTAGCAGCAGCCAGTCACCTGGATGCCTCTTGGTACTGCCTCAGGGTAGTCCATCTGCTAATAAAGCCCCAAGCTCTTCCCTCCACAGCCAGTTAAGTATAGACGATTTACTCTGGAGCCACAAATTAGACTGCCTTAGAAAAGTTGCTGGGAAGAGAGATGCCTATCCTGAGATTAAAGAAAAAAAGAAAATCAAGATAGAAGAGGACTAGGAGTGGACCCAGGCCAGGACCAGGTGCAAATTGCAAAGGGAAGGTGAATAAGGTTGAGGCACCTTGAAGGCCAGGAAGAGTTCAGGTATTTTTTTTAGGTCAGTTTGGAAGTGTAAGCAGCAGTGACAAGGTAGTTTCAATAACCGTCTTTTTAAAGAACATTACCTGAGGGGGTTTTCTAACTTTGCTAGGCAATTTTGTGGGGCATAAGTATTAGGTTGCCTCTGCACATACGTTCAACTTCCCACTTTTCAGTGATGTGGGACGCGAATTAGGGAGAGGCTTCTGCTTCAGCTTCATCTGGAAAGAAAACAGTTTCTCACACCAAGATGCATTCAAGTCATAAAGCAGCACATGATAGATGGTTGTGAGTGGGGAGACTCCCTGCAAATACTCAAACTGGTTCTGATTTAAAATGCTAATTTAGGTGTATGTGGTGTGTGATTTAATTCAGTGAAAGATTTGATCCTATCTCTAAAAGGAATGGAAGTAGTTGAAATTTATGTTAGAGCATTCAACTATTTTTCCTATACCTAGCTGGGGCGGGGGGGGGGGGGGACACCACGCAGTATTGTGCTTTTTGGTTTTTTTTCTTTCACTGTGCATCTGCCTTGCCTTAATTACTTTATAGCGTGATTATCTGCTACTAGATATACCCTGTAGGTGAGCAAAAAAACCCTGCACTCATATGCAGACCCACGTTTGTCACTCTGAAAAGCCATATCCTTCAGAGAATGATTCTGCTGCAATGCAGTGAGTGACTGGCTGGGGTTAAAAACCTTACGCACAATTCCTGC
This sequence comes from Ibycter americanus, assembly GCA_035590275.1. Lineage (NCBI taxonomy): Eukaryota > Metazoa > Chordata > Aves > Falconiformes > Falconidae > Ibycter > Ibycter americanus. Next base: position 31,949,197 of record JAVJGI010000035.1, on the reverse strand, counting down.
TAGCTGGTCATTAATCTCCAGGAAAAGCCCCATGTCTTAATTGGTATTGTATAATTAGTAACCTCATCCATCTAACCAGTGTTAAGCTGAAACAGTAATGTGCCAAGTCACCATCATTCTCTCTAAATGAGGACCTAGAAAGACTGCTCTAAACAGTGTGTGACAGTGAAATTATTATTATTTTTTTTAAATACTCCTTTGAAAATACTAAGACCAGCACCATCAGTGTTATATGGCCAATTCCGAAAGCCAACAGAGCTGCCACAGATCACTGCAGCATGAGTGGCTAAACAAAGTAGTCCACAAAATTGGAAATGTAAAGATGAGCAAAGTCCGTCAGGCTTCTTATATAATGTGTTGTAAAGGAGCCTAAAATACCAGTCAGTAACTATCTCTTGATTTAGAGAGTATGGAGCTGAAAGTAAGAGAAGAAAGACTTTATTTTAATGTAACTGTGAACCTCAGGGCAGCCAAATGTAACTAAGCTTCAAGAAATTGATGTATTTTCCTTAGTATCTATGGGCTAAACATTTGAATGTTTGCTATTGGATTAAATGATAGCTCAATATAGATGGTATATTGATTTAGGTTTACCTGTGGTATTTAGTATCTCTGTTTGGAAGAGATTTCTGCCCTGAGGAACATATAGATATATTCTGTAAAAACAAAATTCAGATGTAGAAACACTGAAATATTCACTAACAACAAATTGTTGTCTATCAATAACTTTCAAGAATCGTATTCTAGTACATCTAAAATATTATCCAAAATATAATATAAATTAAAAATAAAGGAAAACCAAGCTCAAGTGAAAACAAATAGTGGTTTTAAACTACCTTTGTTTTCACAGAAATTCTCCTTTGGGTGAAACTGCACTTTCTGAGAAAGAACACTTCTCAACATTTTTTTCCCCAAAATAATTAGCATTCAGCTAGTCAGATCCTTGTCTTCAGTGTGATTGTGAAAAGATTCTAGAAAACTGATAGACCTAGCTACCAAGCTGAATAATCAACCAGAAATAATAGTGAAATTGTACACAGAAAATTCAGTGAATGTGTTTTCTTCTCTCTGACACAACTATAATTGGCAAAACAAAATTAATGCAATAGAGATGAGCATCTGTTTTGCTGTAAGACAGTCTTTTTCCTGGTGTATTTTTCCAGGATTTATGCTGGCACAGATGACTGTAGGATCCAGCCCAAAGAATTACTTGGGGTGTGTGATTTTGTGTAGTGCTGAATGTCTAGTTGAAGACTGCTGTTCAAGAAAGGATTAATCTGAATTTCTTTCTTTTCCTGTCTTTTGCCTGTGTTATATGGTTAAAGTGATAGAGGATTTTAAAAAAATAAAACAAATTTCTCAACTGCCTCTCATTCTGAGAAGAGCTTGAAAAATTTGGATGAATCAGCAAGCGATATTTAAATAGTTTCTCATTTTATTCAACTGGAATATCATATGGCATTCTTAATGCACCGTCAGTGGATTTTCATAAATGTTCATGTCCAAAATAGAGAGGTCAGAAGCTCTACTGCCCTCAGTGCACTGTCAGAAACTTTTTTTTAGTTATTTCATTTTCTACTTGTTAAATCCTCTAGACAGAGGCATCTGAATCTTTAGCACTCAGGAATAATTCAAATATACTTTGCCTGTACTTTCATGCTTTGCAGAAGCTTCTTGGAGCTTAATACAGATTTTTCCTGTTCTTACAGTCATTTCCAAAATTCCACAGTATCCTTTTTTTTTTTTAGCTTTTCTTCTTCACCATGGTATAAACAAAGTTAAGATTTTGAACATTCCTTGAGTTCAGAAAGGCACTTTTCCAACTGTTTCCACTGAGCATAATAAAGCCCTGATCTCTGTGGAAACTTTAGCTGCTGTTTTAAAGTAATGATAAACATGAGAGTGGACTCTATAATTTCTACAGTTGTTTTCCCCATTCTCATCACCTTGAAAAACACATCTAATGAGCAACACTGATACAAGTCCCAGGATAGCAAACAAATACTGTATTAGAGAGAAAATATGATTTGTCTTTAAACTTAAATAGTATTTTATTAACATTAGTAGCATAACTTTAAATTACCCAAAAGTACTAAAGGAAAACCAATGAGAAAAGGAGGGACTTCACAAAGAGAAAACAAGAAAGAATGAAAAGGAAGGCTCCAGGTGCTAGTTCTTTCCAATGAATTTCCTTAGAATTCTTTAATATTTATACTGTATTGCTTTGATTGCTCTTAGTAATTTCAGATGAGCCTTATAATCTGTTTTGTTATAATTTAAGCAGTGCAAATATAATGTAGGTGTGCATACAAAACCACATTCAGGCTCCTGGGTCACAGCCATGTTATGGAGATTCATGTTACCATGGGAGTATTTTACTTCTGCAAACAAATTCAGATGGTTTAGAATAATTTTAGAAATTTCTTTACACGTTAAAGCAAAATCACAGAAAATGTGGAAAATCAAAAATGTGGGAAAATATTTATAAGCAAAAAATACATTCTTTTGAAAATCTTAATCCCTTGTATCTGTAATGATTTTAACTTATTACGTTTCCCTTGCTAAAAAGCTAGTTCTGCAATTAAAAAGTTTGCACTGAGACTAAAGGTCACCTTTTTAATCAACTGAGCTTTTCAAATTACTTAAGGCGGTAATTCTCAGACTATGTTCACCGCAAATTCTTCCAGGTGATAAGGGGATATTTCTATTTTATTCTGCTGCTGTGCTAAAACACTTGGTCAGATTCCAAACACTATAATTAAAGAATGCATTTCTAGGTATTTTTCCATTAAACCAATAATCTTTCTTCATCTATTGCAGCTGTTTCATATCTCCTGATTGTCTTCAAAGTTTTTATACATCTTTTACTTTATGAATAAACTATTGAACTATTAGAAGAAATATAATAAAGTGTCTTGAACACTCATATAAGTTTCAGAAAGAGATTTTATATTCATATTCTTTTTCCTTAGAGAAGTTTATTTAGTTAGATATAGTCTTGAATACAGCTCCTTATTTCACCTTGGAGACTGAAAACTGCGATGATTGCTTTATATCTAACCTACTTATTTGAATCAATGTATTTAAAGAGGTGAAAACCACTAGCGGATGAGGGAAGAAGGGTTGAGAAAAAGGTGGCTGTGGATGAGAGCCTTAAGCAATAAGTTATTTGCGGAAGGGAAAAAGTAATTGATCATTTGCACCTATCTGCTTAGCAAGTTTCCACTTTGCCTTCTGGGTTTCTTCCTCCTCTATTCTGCTGAGTGTTATTTGTGGATAAATTTTAAATTAAGGAGATGTAAATGGTTGGTGCAGAGAAGAATTGGCTGTGTGGAGGAAACAAAGAATATCTTGCAGAGATAATAAAAAGGTAAACTGTTACAATTTGAGAAAACAATAATTGGTAAACAGGCTAGTGTTTAGTAACAGTGTTTTCAAGTAGGTCCCTTCAGAAGTGTTTTACTACAAAGGTTATGAAAAAGGCTGAAGAGCTATATGGTCCGTGGCTGCACCCTCCTTCCTTATCTCTGGAAAGGAAATTGGCAAATCACAGAGGAGAGTTTCACAGATCACTGTCCACCAAGAACCATAGAGTACAAAGAAAACAATGAAGTACTCCTTGTATTCTCCTAAGCATAGACCTTTTACCAAGAACACTAGTAGCTTCATTGTTTTGCTAAATTATCAATGTTTGTGATGATAACAGAAGTTTCAAATGGTCATCAGGGGAGCAAACATACAAGAAGACACGTCCAAGGGGAGCAGTTTAGAGAAGCTTGAGCACGTAATGACATTTACTATTCTTTGGTGTACCATTTCCTTGCTGTCCATTTTGCTCTGTTACCCAGAAAATAGGAAAGACCTGGAATTAGTTACACAAATCATCATGATGAACTTAATTTGATTCATTTCTGTATACATATTCATTATGTCCAGAGTCATCCTTTTCATTTTAGAACATTAATATTCTTCAAAAAAATCTGCCCCATCACAGTGAGTGACTGGCTGGGGTTAATGGCCCTTGGCACAGCTCCTCCTAGTTGGTGATTAATCTGCAGGAAATGCCCTGCGCCTTAATTGTTATTGCTTAATTAGCAACCCCTTCTATCTAAACAAGTGACATATGACCTGAAATAACAATGTACACAGCAACAGTCATTTTCTCTGAGCATTTGAGCTATGCCATAAGCAGATTCTATGCAAGTAAAACAAGGCATGGCAAGTATGTATCTATTCAAATAATGTGGGATGTGACACTAAAATAACGTTTTGCAGATATGATCATTAATAAATGTCTTTTCTTAGATTTCTGCGATGTCAATAGTTTCAATCAGCGAGTAACCTGATGCCTAAAATTTCAAATGAGAAAGGCTGTGTTTGCCTTATTCCTCATACAATTTAGTGTTCCATATTTCTAATCAATACTGCCATTTTCAGTCTGTCAGCAGCTAGCTATGTTTTTAATCACTGCAGGATCTGTATGAATGCACACACAGAAACCCAGAGCACATGCTTACGTGGAATATGAACTCACATTTTTACTTAGAGCCTGGGTCATGACAATCTGTTCTCTGCACTCTTGGCCATTAACTTTTCTCTCTGCTTTGTTTCCTTTCCCCATCCTTTGCCTACTTACAAATTGCATATTTTGATTTGTAACTCCTTTTAACAGAAATTAACTCTAAGTGCATGCACAGTACTTAGCTCACATAAGACTTTTGCACACTCCTGGAATATTGTGTAGAGAGACAACACAGTACAGTGTCAAAGGAACTTTTAGAATCTGAAAGTACACTTTCATCTTTGCAATTGACTTTATAAATAAAACAAATTATTTATTTGTTGGAGGTAGAATATAAATATGAATGGCCTATTCATATATCAGTTTGTGTCTTCTAAAATTTGATTTTGCTTGCTGGTAAAATCTCAACTCATCAGATACTTTTCCATGTGAAAGAGTAGTGAACATTATACAAGTAAAATCTTGACTGTTTTCTTTTTCTAGTTTTGGGGGGTTTTTTTGCTAAAAGCATTCATATTAAGTGTTCAACATCAGTATAATTAAAACTCTGTTGAAGTCAATGGAAATAGGTCCAATGACTTACAAGGGCTCAGGTTCATGGAAATTATTTTATAAATATCATAGTTATGGACTCTGTTATCAAAAAGAAAATTAGAGTACTTGGGTTACAGTCTGGAGGAACTCCATAAATGTGAATGGTTCAGCATATGTAGAGTTTGAATCCTGTTTCAGTAATAATTTTTCACACATTTTTTTGAATCATCAAATGGCAGCCCAGCTGTTCTACTTTGCTCTGTAATAGCACTGAAAGTCTGACTATCCTAATCTCCATCCAATATTGCCAGTACCCATCTGCTTGTAATGCTGAAGAATAGCTGGAAAAAAATGGGGACAGAACAAATAGAAATCTTAATAAGCTCATTTTAGCTGTGCTACAGGATTTTGTGAGCTTCCGTGAGTTTTAAATACAAATAGATATTATTCATTTGTCCAGTTTTAGTACAACATGGTAGTAACAGAAAAATTGTGGAACCTAAAGTGAAAACTAGTGTTGTCCTAAGCATGTACTGACCCATTTAGTAGCTGTGCGTAACTTATTCTAATTCAAACTGCGGACAAGATTTTCAGCTAATTTGAACTAGTGGACTTCTGTTGTTTGGCCTTCAAAATCTATTTTGCATTGACTCATCTATTTATTTACATGTTTAAAAAAAGTTCCGTTTCCTTTAACTGAAGAACTGCATCAAAAACACTCAACATAAATGCTACTAAAAATATTGGAGCCTGTTCTTCTGAAGTCTACATAAAACTTCTGCTGACTTAACAGAGCTGGCAAGACTAAATTCACCTTATAGCTGAGGATTTATATAGCTAGTTTTGGTCCAAACCAACAAACATTAGAGAAAGTTATCAATTAATAAAAGCCTGTAGAATGTATAGGAGAATATATGCAACAAAAATGCATTCATAATTTACTGTACTCTATGAATGCCATGGGAGTAATTGTTTCCTTTAAGTACTTGGCAAACATTCCTAGTATCCATTCAAAAAAGTAATTTTCCACTCAGATATTTCTTCTTGGAAGCACTCATGGAAAGAACAGCCAGCAATACAATGCCTTCACTGCAATTCTCCCTTGCTACGTTCATGTAGTCAAGCTTTAAATGCAGAAGAAATGAACAGCTGGTATCAAATCCACAATTAGATACAGAAAGATCATCTTCTCCTGAGAGCAGGACTTCATGGGTTTTATGGAGTTGTAGTTGTTAGCTTTCTCATTTGCCTCTCTAAGCAAAAACCTTTTGTAGTTTAAGGCAAAGTTCTACAATCTTCTTAAAATGAAAAAAAATATGCAACCTTAAAAGAGATTGACATGATAGACAAAATCTACTGTTCTTTAATCTCTGTGTGAACTGCAGTGCTGTCTTTTCTGTAACTAAATAAATTGTACTTTATGGACTGGACAAGCCTTGTTAGTTAAATATGTCAGCTGGCTTCAGTGCCAAAACCTGCAGGATTTTGAGACTTCTAAAGAAAATGAATACCTTATCCATAAGATAGGTAAGTGATATACATATGGACCTATTTAGTAAGTAAGGGAATATAGATCCAGCTGAACAAATAAATAAGTCTACTCAACCATGCCTGCAACTATGGTGAATTGTCTCCTATTCATGTAGTCTCAGCTTGCTGCTTGTCTGTGCGATGTATTGATGAGAATCTTCTTTCCATTCTAGAAAGTGCTAAATTTTCAGTACAGTGCTGTTAGATTCTTTTTAATGTTAGGTATAAAAAATCTAAATTCACATCACAGAATGTAAATGTCATTAAAATATTTATTCATAATTCTTAGCGTTGGTATTGCAATAGAATTTAGATGTCACCTTGTTGCTCTCTTGGTTTTGGATTTGTAGAAGCAAAAAGTAAAAGATTATTCTAACAGCATTTCTCTTAAATCTAAATTTGCTATTTACCCTACATCTCCATATTTAAATATATATAAAGTTCAGTGAAATGGGATTTAAGATGTTCTGCATGATTTTGCAAAGTACTTGACACTTTTTCATCAAAGCATAGGTACTTATGGCTCTGAAGAAGCACAAAATGCAAGATTTTATGTAATTTTTAATATTTTCAATATACTGTGTAAATTAATTGATAGCAAAGGGGCTGTCGTTATAACAAACAGAAGAATTGCCTACATCCAGGTATACTATATCTACAGCTGGGTTTTGGTTTTGGTTTTTTTTGTTGTTGTTATGGTTGTTTTTGTTGGTTGGTGGGGGTTTTTTTGTAGTCGTAAATGTATATAGCTCTCACTTTTAAACGTGCTACCAGATAGGCTAGGGCTCAGGGGAGGAAAAAAACCTATTGTACAGCTGTGTTCAATTACCAATATCAACTCATTATAATTAAGTAAATACTTGTACATGTATAGAATGTAGCTTATCAATACAATTCTTCATCAATACTGTGTCTGTAACTACACAGCTTACACTTTGCAGAAAGATGGTTTAAAATTCAATTTTAGATGTGGTTGCCTTTTTTTTTTTTTTTGCCAAACACAATGGCACAGAGAAATTGTGCATTTTTGATCAGACAGCCATTCTCTATGTATCCAGTCTTCAAGAAGAATATTAAGGATGAATATTGTACTTTTTGCTCCATGTTTGTTGCTTCTTTCAGATCAGCCTTACCTCTCATTCGGGTTAGCTTCATGCAAAGCATCAGTTGGTTATAGCCTTCCACTTCATCACTGTTTTGATACTTCTCAGTTTTAATAACTTCTACAATTTAATCTCCTTTTTAGGAAACCATGTATTTTGAATGGTACTTGAAAGTAGAAGCATTTTTTTCACTTGTAGTTTATAAATTCTCTTTGTTCTGATACAAAATTATGTACTAGGGCAACACAATGTAGTTGTTATATAGATTTGGGAAAAGAAGTATTTTCCTGCCTAAAAATGTTTGCTATAATCCAGTAAAGTAACATTAACAATACAAAAGTTCTTGTCGAAAAGATCTTAAAGAACACATGGCTATAATGTGGGAGAAGGAACTGAGATAAAAATATTTTTCTACAAACCAAGTACAAATTTATTTACCAGAAAGCAAAAAGAAAAAGAGAAGATGAGATAAATCCATGTCTTAAGCTCAGAAACACAAAAGATAGAAATGGCACAAACCTTTTTCCATCCACTGGTTAACTTCTTGAAAAGTGAATCAGAAGAATGTAGGCATGCATTCTGCTGACTTATGCAGATGAATTTTCAAAATGCTATGTGCCAATTTAATTAATTAGAGATCTAACAAATCTTTCTACAGACACATGCACGAACCATTCTTTAAAATGCTCTTTAGAAAATGCATAACTGATATTTAAAGACTAAGTAATGATTTACCATTTTTATAAGTACTTCTAGAATATCAAGTAAAAACATTTTAAATCATTATTTTTAAAACTGTTTTCATCAGTGGGACTTTATTTTCAAAGATGACAGCCGGACCAGACTAATTCCTTCTATACCAGACACAGTGGTAACTAATCCTACAACTTTGTACATATTAAATACTGTGTATAATTGGATCATAAGGTTGTGGTTAACTCATTTGTAAAAATTAGCAAAGCCATAATTACAAAAAATGTGAACATCTCATGTATACACTAATCAGGATATGTGTGCTATGCACAAGAATGTGCACTATACGATTTAATGGTTACTCAGTATTATTTTATATGACAAATAGTGAAGCAGAACTTTGCAGAACTGTGAATATGTTACACATATACATCTTGAGATCTTAGTCTCTGTTTAAACAGTTTTGATTACATTAAAAAGAATTCCTGCCACATGTCACACATTCTAAAAAAGTTCAGAATTAAATATTTTGCAATTGCATATGTAATTGCATAAAGTGCTGTAGATTAACAGTTCTACTGTATAATTTGAATTTTTTTCTCACTACAGTTCATAAGCTTTGCTTAAGTTTTAATTAATTACCCTATTATCCCTTATTGCGTTTTCATCATAGACATGGAACACAGCTGTGTTGCAACTGCAAGTTCACCTCTGTTATTCTGGTTACATTGTTAAATTTAGAAGCTTATTCTTTTGTTTGCACTGATGGTATTAAGAAAACAGAGCAGCTTCACTGCTTAACAGTTGATTTAAGGCAATGTCCAAGGAGTTTGGGGAACTTACCCAAAGTCTGTTGAAGTCATAGAATTTCAGTAGGCTTTGGACAGAGTAGAAGTTAAGAAGAGGAGCATGTATCTTTTGTCTGTGTTGTCATATGTATGATTTTTTAATTATTATTTTTCTCTTGATTTTTGTCCTCACTGAATACTGTTTTCACCCAGAGTGAGAAATGAGGCAGTTATTTTAATTCTAATTCATTAAAGCTGGTGAATGCTGAGTCCCATTTTAATAAGCACCAAAACCAGATGAAATGATAATATTTTGACCAAGAGAAACAGGGGAAGAGAAGAGAAATAGTGCATAAAAGAGTAAGCCAGAAAAGGTGTAAAAAAACATTACTAGATATGCTAGTGCATAATTAGTCAGTTAATGTTTAACTACTAAACCTCACCTTATGATAAAGATATTTTTTAAAAAAAGGAAAACCTCTCTGTTACCAAGCAACAATTCCTATTTCAATCTACAACTTTTGTATTCTTTTATGGGTGAAAAAACTTGTGAATGTCAAACAGCAATACTGACTAATCAGTTAAATGTAACTACCTTGACTATTTTTTGTTATCCTGTTTCTCTCATTCTTCTTGTCAACCAAGAAACTTTTCTTGAATACTTAAATAACTTCCAGTACATTTAAAATAATTCTAGAGTTCCGTATACCTTCCATCACTGTAGCATCAGAGCTTCTCAAATGAACTAAACCAAACAATTTATGGATTTTGGTTAGAGTAAACAATGTAGCGGACTTTTTTTTCCTGGCAATAAATACAACAGTCTTTAGATAGCTCAAATACTTGATAGCATCCTATAATACTCTTTATAGTCAGAACATCAGATGGAAAAGTCATTTCCCCTCAACAACTTCATGCAAGTTTTTTTAGGTGAGGACAACTAGTCCAGATAGACATTTGTCAATAGCAATCCAAAAGAGCACATAATTTATCAATAAAGAAGTTAAGCTTGTAGGCTAGTGTTTTGTGAACAATTTGAATCTTTCCCAACTCATGAGTCCACAATAACATAAATTAATTAGAAAATGCCAGATTGTTAAAATGATACATAGAAATATGTCTCTCTTATCCATATATAAAACAAGTGTTAATTACTTACATAAATCAATCCATCTCCTCATCTGGATAATAGTAGGTAAAGCATGGTTGAGCAAGAAGCCACTGCTAAGATAATTTTTTTTTTTTCTTGTCGCATCTACGAAATAGGATGTCCTACTGCAAAAAAGATTCCAAGTATGTGAACTGTAATTATAAGCTACAGCTATCATATAATCACGGATGAAACAGTTATGGGGGAAAAAAATCTTCAAGATACAGCCATCTTTCCCACTAACATGCTCTCTGTTTTACCAAGATACAGCTTTAGCCACTTGATATCTATGTAGATGTGATCTTAGAGAAAGAGCAGTGTGAACAATGCAGTTGTCAACTGACATGAGGCGAGGTGAAGTGGATGTCATTTCTGTACTTTATCTCATGGCATCTTATCAGATTCCCAGTGGCTTGCTACAGACATTAAAAATGGTAGCAAAAAATTGAGATTGCTTCCAAGTAGCCTAGGGAAAAAAAAAAAAAAAAGATTCTACTGTAGAATAAGAAGGTGCTGAGAGAAATGAATCTGTGAATTTCATACTGATTGATGATACTGCAATGTAATAAATGTAATAAAGTAGACTATTTTAATTACATCCTGGGATGATGTAGACTATTAAATAAAAATGTTAACATCTTCCTAGCAATCAAAGCTAAAACCATGTACAAATGAATGTAAGATCTTGATCACGGGGACTTTTGGCTACTAAGGCTGTCTACAGCTTTATGTGTAAATCAGTGAGGATTATAAATGCCTGTGAGTCTTCGGTTATAATACACTCAGTTGTCAGGTGTGGATTTACTCACAAACATTTTAACTTCTGAAAAGTAAGTTCAAGAATTGTATGGAGCATTCTTGCAGAAGATACATTTTTGCTAACTAACATTAATGGTGAAAAAATCACATTTGGGAAACTTAGATACTATCACCATATAACTATATGGGGAAATCTTCATCAAAGTCCATTAAATGTTAGATGTGAATCTAACTCTTGATTTCAGTTCTGTAGCTCATGATTCTAACTGCTAAAAGGCCAGTAAAATAGAGATAATTAAATTTTAGCAGCAAACACTCATTATTTAAAAAACTAGCCTATTTAAGACCAAAGTCAGGCTTACGTAAACCTAATGGTAATCTGATTTAAATGATCACATTTTGTTCACTATAGATCAAGCGATGAACCAAATACATGACATAAACTCTTCATGGTATTCATGTTCGGATAGCACTTGAAATAGAGTTGCAAGAAAATAAATTTCTTCACCATAGAGTGATCTGAAAACATAGAAGGAGCCCGATTCTGATTTCAAAATAGTTTTGAAATACCGTGTACACTTGAAAAGCAATAAATACCTTCTTTTTCTCCTCAAATATGACATAAATGAAAATGAATTCATCCTTAGCTTATATAAATTAGCATGGGTCTATTGATTTCAGTGAAGCAATACAATATTAAATCAGATGTGGCCTTTAAATACAAACAAATCCCAGCTGTCACATACAGTTATTGTGCTAGTTTAAAATAAGCCATGAAATACTGTCATTTACAGATGGTGATACAGTTCTTTTTAAAAAATGAGTACTGATAAATGACATATATACAAGGAGATTAGTTTTTTTTCCCCAGATGTATCATTTTAGTTGTCATATACATCTTTTAAAAGTTCTAGTATCACCAGTGTTTATCTGGCTCAAATATCTGGTTATATTTTATTTTTTTTAATTGCAGAGCTGCCTTCAACTGAACACAAATATTATCCTGTGCCAATATACTCATGCTGGCAGAAACCTTGTATAAGAAAGAGCCAGAAGTACAGAAAGGCCCAAGACTGTTAATTTTTAAAGCCATTCATGAAAATTCTGTTTAGTAACAGTACAATATAACATATGCAACAGGTAGATCACCCCTATGCCTACTTCCTTTTTATTCCATACTTACACTGCCTTCACCATTGTGGATATGATAGCTGGTAATTTATGCACTATCAATTTAGAAATAAAGTCAAGCCCAAAGTAAACACACAGAAGAGTTTGCAACACGTTTAAAAACGTTAATCAAATATCCTGGATTTGTTGTCATAGCCAAAATGGGCTGAATATTGACAGAGGTTATGAAATGTTGCAGTTTCAGCTGTGTATGTAAAGATATATTTAAAATACTTTGTTGCATAATTAAAAAATGTACAATAAATTTTTATAATGCAAACTGTACTTTGGGGGTGTGTGTGGGGGGAGTGTGACACTATGAAAAGTAAAATAGCCTTTTTATGGCTTTAGCAGAACCTGGAAAGAAATCTCAATGCTTCCAGCAGGGGTACAGTGTTTTTGAGGAGATAAAGTTTTGAGAAAGAAACTAAATTATAGGTGAGATACTGTGTTTGAATACCTGGCATAAAAGATTTGTCCATTGTTGAAAGTCTATAGAGAGTCTTGGTTATACTGTAAGTTTGAGTAATGGAAGTTATTGAGGCTGAAAAACTTCAGCAGTAACTAGAAAGGTAAAGTGTTCTCTGGCGTATGGAGAATCTAGAGTGGTATATGATAAGCTTTGTTTAGGACATTTGCAATTGTTTACTGATGATCAGACCTGGGGGAAAAAGTTAAATCTCACATTAGACATTACCAGATTATTTCTCTCATATGTTAATACGCTAATTGACAGAGTTCTGGTTTTTTTGTTTACCTTACTAGCCAAGCCTGAGTATTCTCAAGAAAAAAAAAAAAAAAAGATTGAGAAAAAAACTTTTAAGCATGCTTGATTACCTAAGGCATATATGTAATCACATAGCTAGAAAAAGCTATAGATGAGCTTTATCAGATTTTAGTCACTACAGATAATTCAGTGTTAACAAGCTACCAAGGAGCAATACTTCTGACCTAGAAATCTATAAAAGAGGGTTTAAGTTAAGGCTGTGATACACCAGAGTAGAAAATAAGGAGCCAAGTTTATGCATTTCAGTCACATTTCTTTGCTGAAAGTATCAAACCTGGGAATGCAGAAGTGGCAATAGAAACAGAAATGAAGGCAATCCTACTGAGCTTGAAATTATTCAAGGGTGGCGAGTTTGTCAGTTTTACAGCACACCTTCCAGAGCTGTTTACAATGCTAATACGGTTATATAAAGAGAAATTTGTGATTTTAAAAGCTGCTGAGTCACATCTTGCCTTCACTGAAGTGGAGCAATCAGTTGCCAATACAGACACGTTGCACGGTGTAACGTAAAATTACAAATCAGCTGGACATATCCACATGGGTCCAAGCAGAAAGATTGTTAATCAACATGTCGAACAGCTGTTAAGAAGAGAATGCTATATGCCACAGGAAAAAGCTGGAAATTGTTCTTCCTGGTAAACATGTTTTTCACAAGTGAATGTGAAAAGAGTTGCATTAGAATCTATTAACGTGCTTTTTTAGAAAGTCATGGAATGGAATAAAAATAAAACGCTTAACCTCTTTGCTGCATGCTAGCAGTGTTCCAAAATGATACTGTGATCAAACAAGAGATTGTCTATAAAGCTTAAAGCATGACAATTGATAGCCATATGACATGACCAGAATTATTCAGCCAAAAAATTGAAAGCCTTTTTTGTTTTCTGCTAAATTGGCAGAGTTCTGTTAATTCTTCAAGAAAAGGAAAGGAATCCATTATCTGATTTTTTAAAGTTGAGCTATTTAGGAAAGTCACTGAAACTACAAAGAAAAATATTTAATCTCACATTAGAAAGGCGTAAGCACTGGATCAGGAAATAGAAGGCTTAACCTATTAGAAATGCTCTGTCTGAAGAAGCTATGCTAAAATACACCACCCATTCACAAATTAGTATTAGAAATAAAAGCACTTTATGACCTCCTCAGGCATAAAACAAAATCAATCTCTTCTGTGAAAAAATAATGCAATATATTTTCTTGTGGAGTATAAATGCAGATATTATGCTGTAACTGGCCTAAGACATTCTTACTCTGACTGATCACCATAAAAGCATCCTGATCTCTTGGAGACTACTTTGGAAATTTATACAGAGTAAAACTGAAATTTATAAAAGTTGGAACTGTCGATACTGAAATATTAATTTAATTATGATCTGTGAAAATAACTGGACAATTAAAACAGGAAGAAAAAGTAGAAAACAAAGTACATAATAGATGTTGAGATACATCTTGTTTTAAAATTCACTGTTCAGAAAAATCATGCCTTGTTATGCGATTACAGGCCAGCTGAAGGCATAAGATCCTCTTCAGTATTAATGCCTGGTATCATGATATAATATAATATAGTAGAATCCTACAGTTATGTCTTTTCTGATCTAAGCATTAAACTCAAACCCAAAGTTATTCTATTTTAAGGTTACAAAGGGGTTTGGGCTCTTAGGTTTTCAAAAAGAGGAGAAATAGCAGTACTGTCACCTGTCAGTGCAGTCTTTGGCAAATTTTCTGTTGCTTATCTTGAAGTTCTCAAGTGTACTTCAGCAGCACAGACAATCTGAATAATGCAGCCAAATCTTATATTAGTCTTTGATTTCTGTGTTTTATTTGTGTATTTTCAAGGGATGATGTGGAGGCAGGCTGTGTTGTGATGCTTTAAGCAGAAATAGTATCTTTGGTATATGCTGTATATAAATCCAGAAGAAATGTAGGCAGATGAATGCCTACATTTTCGTTACTTCTTCAGGTAAATGTCTTCATTTCTTTTGTCAAGCACAAAGTGCACCAATTTTTAATTCTCATTTGCATGTGAGAATGTTGAAGTGTGAATGATTCAGGATGCCCAAACTGTAGACACTTGAACTGAAAAAAGACATCCTGTATGTTATTTACCATTTTTATTTGTGAGTTTTAATAGTAAAGCTAAATTACATGTCTTAACACTCATATTTAATTTTCTTTCTTCCGTTCTTTTACAAGTCAAAATACTCTCATTCATGTGGAAAAAAAAAAAACAAACAAAAACCCAAAAAAACCCCACCTCATTCTTGGGAGCATTTTCACTGGCAAAAAAAGCAAACAAGAAAGAATTTTATTTTCAGATAACATTGGACCATACAAGCTTGGTTTCTTTTAATTCATAGCAGCGTTGTCACAATTTCACACTGTGTATTGGCAGAGGTTTTAATTTTAAAACAGTACCTACTTTATATAAATGGTAACATAAGAGGCACAGACAGGATACAGTAAGCAGCCTGCAAAATTAAAAACTGCATTTAAGAAGATATATGAAAGTATAAACCACCTGTCAACTTTCTTTGTTGCTCTTGATTCTTCTCTCCTCAAAACTTTGAGTACTATTAAAGCATAGAAACCAGGATAAAGGTAGAGTTGCCTCATCAGTAAATGGAAGAGGCTCTGGGCATTGTAATTCTGGCATACACACTTCATAGTCCCTTGAGTATGAAGGAAATGTAGAAAATACTGTGTAGGGAATGTTTTCAACAGGTCTTTAGGGAAGAAAGTTCTGTTTGTTTGGAAAATGCTTCTAACTAATAGCCAACCTGTAAACTCTTGTACCTCCTAATGTGACATTTGCAGAAGACTTACTCCTATTCCATGCAGTTTCATTGAATTGAAAGGAGTAGAGCTTGTTAGGTATTTTTTTAAACAAGTCAGTTTTTCATTGAGGTCATGGGATTAAGTGAAAATGAATGGTAAAGATGTATCTTAAAATTCAATAAATCTTTGTTTGCAAGAAACCAGGCTAGAAAAAGTTTATTTCATTGTTCAGGTAACAATGAAATATTTAAACTATCCTTCTAATTGTGAGGATTTATGTTACCTTATTTATATCTACTGTTTCTTAGAAAGGGATAATTATAAAAACCTTTTAATGGTGATGGTATATTTTCATAGACATTCATGAGATCTGATAACCTTTAACCATGTACCAGCAAATGAGTATTTTCTCCAGATTTAACAGGGTTTCCTTTGTATTTGCTATTGTTTGTTTGCTTGTTTTGTGGGGGTTTGATTTGGTTTGGGCTTTTTGATTCTATGCTGTGATTCTCAAAATAACCACTGAATCTTTCCCAGTTCAGGAATTAACATAATGACCTGAACATCGTTCCTTTCTGTGACACATCTCAATACACAGCTGTAAACTATCTGCACACTATATGAAACTGTCTGTCTAGCATGTTCTTTTTCTGTTATCAGGTTTAACTTTCCTTTATCATATACAGTGACATACTTTAAGAAGCCATTTCCATTACTGTCAGTGGTTCTAGTTTTATACTCATAACTGGATGCAAAATTCACTAAGGTCAATGAAAAATGCCCTTTGACTTCAGTGGTCCTTACATGAGATTTATGCCTTGAAACGTACTTTTGTAAAATAATCCCTTCAGTTTGTTTATAAGTATTTTCAATTATCTTTATTTGCCTTAGTAATTACTGTACATTGTAACTGATTTGGGGTTCATTTAGCACCAAAGACCCAGCACTGATGTAAGAGCTACCTAGCTTCTCTACTTCTGCATAACCAAAAGTAATTATGTTGGAATTAATTAAGTTTCTGGAAAGACAATGAAACTGCAAAATTCATTCATGGATTTGCACAGATGAAACCAGAGGTGTAGCTCTGCATTATAACTGTGCTGTTGCTAATCACGAATAGAAAGAGAAAAACTCTGCTCATTTTTGAGATTATAGGCTGTGTGCTGCTGGGTAGGCAATTAGAAAGGTACCTTCCTTCTTATGAAGAAAAGACAGCATTGCAACAGTATCATGTCATTTTGTAATATATGAAAAATTGCTTAGAGTCTACACAAACTTTTAGTTCTTTTTAAATATGCCATTCCAGGTGTATTTTTTAAAAGAAAAAAATTAGAAAAAAAAGGTAAATATATCTTGCTTACGGGTCTTGATGTATAAGTTTAAGTAGTCATCTAAATGCTAAATGACCTTATTGCAGTTTATATAGTTGCTGTATTCATAGAACCGTGAGGAGGTGAAAAACTGAGCTGCTATTTTTATCATCAGATAAATTAATGATTGCATTGATAAAGTTACAGTAGGCAGTAGATAATGGTAAATCATATTTCAAGGTAATTATTTATTATAAAAAAATCTATGAATAAGGGCAGAAATTTTATTCATAGATAAGAAAGGAAACACTTTCTTTGCTTTATTATTACTCAGGTATTCATAGTATCTTATATAACTCTTAGAATAAGAGGTTTTATACATATGTAGATAAATATAGTTATAGAAACACTACACAGTGCAAGCTTTGTTGAAAACTCAGTGCTGTATGTTATTTCTTTCACATGTATGACTGTTATAAAATGCCATCATATTAGCTAAAATTTGCTAATTTTCTGTGTAGTCCTGGAACATCAACTACAGCTGTAGCTAGATCAGGCTTTTCTTGAATGGAAGCAGAAGTGGAACTTCTGAGCTTTATGAGGAGCTTCAGGTTTTATCACTCATAATTAAAAAGTTGATGGGAACTAGTAGTACAGCTTTAAAAAACAGCAAATGCTTCTGGTGCTCAGCAAGTCTCATGTCTGTGAAAAACAGTTTCATGGGAACAATTATTATCGGAGACTAGCTTTCACTCCAGCCTCCTCTCCTGAGTTAGCTTGCACCCAAATTCAGTCATTTGACAGATACAGGGAAGGCAAAGGCCTCAAACCTATTAACTGATGCCTCTTCTTTCTCTTGACGTAGCTGCTTTTCTTGCTGTTTGCCAGTATGACCATAGACTGCAACTCTTTTTAATGGTCATTGTGCATATTTCTAAGTTATTAAAAACCTCTTTCTGAACATGTTCTTTCATGATGGTAAAGATTCTGTGGAAATTATTGCCTTGTACTTTTTTGTTAATGTTGAACAAAACCACAAAAAAAATAGACAAAGAGAGAAATGTAAAAAAAGCAATTTTAAGGTTTGCTTTTAAAATTCTAGAAGTGGCTTGCGCCATCAAAATTATTTATTTATTGGATAAGGGCAAATATTTTTAGGAACTAACACAGGGCTAGAAAATACGAAACGCTAAACATTACACATTTTAATTATGTGACAGTTTTGTGTCAATCCACACCCTCTCAAATTAGGTTTAACAATCTATGATACCATTCAAATAACTAATTCAAATTAACCTACAGTTCATGTTAGCATAAATCAGTTAGAAATTTAATGAGAAAATATTTGGAAGTACAGGTTTTCCTTCTTTTCATCATCGGAAAATGATCTTACCTTTTTTGTCTTACATTCTTCATGTGTAAAATGGGCCAGACATGTGGACAGATTGCTGATGCGTATTGCTCCTGAAAGATATTTAAATGCCTGACTCATAATCTTAAGCAAGACTTGGGTTTGCACATGGAAAATGTTAAAGACCATGCTGTTACGATGAAAAAAAGACCATAAAGAAGCTACTCTAGTTAAAAGTTTCAAAGACACTCAGCAAAACGTTTGCCTGCAATCATTTTGAACTCCAGCTTTGACCTGATGGGAAAAAGAAAATCATCCTTTGTACTTTTTGTAAAGGAAAGTTTTTGTTTTGCAGAAGCTGTGTCTCAAGCTAGAGGCCAGCAACCTTATTTATTTCCCTCCCATTTTGTTCTGAAGCCATAAGGATGTTGGAAAGAGTGAACTAAAAGCTTTTGCTAAGACTTTTCAGATGTTCACAAAACAAAATTAACCTTTGACATTTTACTTAGGCTAAAAAAATGAAAGACATTTAATCTTTGTTGTTTAGAGTGCAGATGGTTGAAAAATTGTATTAATAACAAAAAAGTATTTTACTGTTTGTACTGCTGCCAGTGTGGATACAACAAATAAAACCTAGGGAATTCAGAATAAGAAACAATACGTGACTTGAAACATTAGATAGTGCATGGCTGAGTACACAGAGTGGTTTTAGAAGAACATGAAATTTAATATACCAGCTCAAGCCATAAAACCCATTGTCTATCAAATTGAACAGCTTAATGTGTCTAAGTTTAATATTTTAAGAGAAAAATACTCCCATAAAGCAAGTTGGTTACCATTAAAAGATGTAGATGGTGGTGAAAAAACTCCACCATCCTCCCCTCACCTTCAGTATTGGCCAATTCATCCCTGAAACACAATACCACATGTTTTTTTCCTTAAATACGCTTGTAAAAATAATAAATTTGTAATAAGTCCAGAATTACTCCAGTTATTCTGCCTCCTAAAATGATTACAGTTTCTCTGGATGAACATCAGTGCAAACATTGTTAGAATGGAGCCTATCAAACCTTTTCCTCTTAATCTGGGGTATACTCTGGGACTCTTTGATGCTCTTTACAGTCACAGGCATTATATATGAATTGCTAAATATACTCAAACCTTCAGACATGTAAATGTATATTAGCTATGACCTTACTTAATGGAAGGATTGCCTTTTATAAATAAAAAGTTACTTTGCAACGCAGTGGCAGAGGAATAACATACAACAGCACCATTCCTGCAGATGAGACAATAAAAACATACATGATATAATTATATAAATCCATCTAGCTTCATCCACTGCAGAGGACCTGCCCTGACTAGTACTGGAGCTTCCATGAATGCCATACATAAATTATAAGTGGCCAGTAGGGTAGGATGGGATCCCTAATTGATAGGGAGAATATGATAACACAGATAAAAGAGGTTGTCAGAGGTAAATGTAGTAAACAAAATACCTTTTTTAAAAGTGTATTTTTAAGAGTACAACTTTGGGGATTCTTTTTTAACCAAATTGAACCAAACTTAATGGTTCTTGAGATGAGTTAATTTAAAATTTACAATAAAAGAGAAAGCAAAGAAGGTCAGGGTCACTGAGAAGAACAACAGAAGGTTGGCAACTAATGAGCTTGATTCTGTTAAAGGGACTAAAAGATTTATTTGTCTTGTTACTGATAGAAGAAACAGAAGGTATCATCCCAGAGACATACATTTTCCTGAGGGAAAAATGTTAAAGACCTTGCTGTTATGCTGGAAAAGACAATAAAGCAATTACTCCAGCTAAAGTTTACAAAGCATTAGGCCCAGATGAATTTGATTGCTAAGTTCTGAAGGAAGTAGCAAGAAAAATAGTTAAAATTTCAAATACATATTTTTGATTCATAAACTTATAAGGACAAGAGATCTTATGAAGGTCATCAACTTAACTGCTTGACATTACACACAGGAAAACGTCAATTCAATGAGTATCAAAGGAAACAAAAAATGACAGTTTAAATGGGAACATATTAAAATTTTTCACCAGTAACAGCAGCCAGCTAACTTGCTTCTCTATACAGTCCCAAAGTATAATATCCATTTCCAACAACTGAGAAGCTCAAATCTGTCATCTTTCTCCTGAAAGCCTTTGCAGTGTAATGCACGCCTTTCAGTACAAGATTCAGCATACCATGAAAGTTATTAAAACTTTAGTAGTAGTCTGGTATCTATTGAAAGTAATATAAAACTTAAAAATCTAAACACCTTAGGTGTGTGATAATTTTCACACATTATTTGGCAAAATGCTAATTTATACATTTATGCAAACCTGCTGCATAAATTGCATTACACCCTAAGTACCAAGAACAGTAGAAAATCTCATCCTCTACATGTGGAGCTTAGACCTATCTTTGCCTATAGATGAATTCCTTTTAGATGAACTTATTATTAGAAACAAATTATATTTGTTCAAAGACCATGAAGAAATCTATGGCATTTTTAGAATTATAGTAAGACCCAAATATTGCCAACACTAAATATACAGAGGAAAAACTTTCAATACCTATATCTTTATATGAGAAATGAATAGATTTTGACATGTAAAATATGTATATACAAACTCTTGTAGCTGCCATGAACAGAAACCAAGTTGCTTTTTGAAGTGCAATTTACAGAAAAACTACAATCACTTTAATGTAAAGTTTAGATTGTGCCCAAAATAGTTCTAGCTAGAACTTTGGAAATTCTAGCTAGAAGCTAGGACTTTGCTAGTCTTATCACTTGTACTATGGACATTGACATATAATTTCAGATGTTTGCAAAACAATATAATTGGTTTGCCTCTTCTTTGAGCTTCCATTTTCCCATGTAAAGCTAGACAACAGTTTTTACAGGACAAATTAAAGAACTAAAATATGGATATGAAAGCTAAATGAGTGGTTCAGTCACATCTGTAATCTTAATCAAAACACTGTATTTTAGAAGATTTATAGAGATCTGTAGACTAAGTGAAATTTGTACTGTACAACATGTATTATTTACTTATTTTAATGGTTCTGAATCAATCAAAAATTATGGTATAATTACTTCATACAAAAATAATTACGCTTACTGCATGGAATAAAGCAAGTATTGTCTGAACAGAACTCAATATACTTCTAAATAGCTGAACAGGTTTTTTCAGACTGTTAAGATGCCTGTGTTACTGACTTTACTACAGATATTTCTTGGTGTTAATACATGTAGTAAAAACATGGTCTGAACTTTTTGGAATTATGAATCATGGCTCATAGCCTTCCATCTAACACACATGTTCTCAATTGACCCCAGCCAGCATCTACACGCTCATACAGCCACTCACTCACTTTCCCCCAGCAGGACAAGGGAGAGCACAAGAAAAGCAAAAGTTTAGAACTCATGGGTCAAGACAAACACAGTTTAACAAGTGAAGGAAAGAGGGGGAAAACAAAGTGATGCAAAGGCAGTCACTTACCCCACAAGCAGACTGATAGCCAGCTAGCCTCCAAGGAATGGCTACATTTGAAGACAAAACCTCCCAGTTTTATTGCTGAGCTTGGCTTTATATAGTATGGAGTATCCTCTTGGCTAATTCACATCAGCTGTCCTGACTGTGCCCTTTCCCAGCTTCTTGCCCACCCCCAGCCTATTCACTAGGTGGCAGAATAAGGACCAGAGAAAGCCTTGGTGCTGTTCAAACGCTGTTCAACAATAGCCAAAGCATTGGTGTGTTATTCACACTGTTTTAGTCACAAATTCAAACCACCGCACTGTATGGGCTGCTACGAAGAATGTTAACTCCATCCCAGCCATGCTCAGCACACAGCTACGGTCTGTCTTTGGTAGGTCATGTACATGTGTACTTTCGCAGGTTTTCAATTCATTGCGTAGCTTAAAATACATGTTTTGTCTGCCACATAAATCAGTCAATGCACATTAAAATGCTTCTGAAATAAATAGCAAAATATACTTTCTCTTTATTGTCACTTTGTTCTTAGCTTCCTTTGTCAGGTCCAAGAGTATTCTGCGTAGGTATCTTAGGCATTCAGTATGAAAGTTATATATTCTTTACATTTCAGCTTATTCAGGACCTTGATGTCCATGAAGTACAGGAATGAGCATGATGTGATGAATTGCTGCTTGACATTTAACAGAATACCGGCCAGAAACAATCTTACCTCTATTAAGGGTTTCTTTTAATAAAGTACATAAGGGTGTATGATGTTTCAGAAAACTGCAAGAGGAGGAACATAGTGCCAGATTTTAAAAATTGCAATAAAAGAAAGAGTTAAATGTAGCTTGCCAGATTAACTTTAGTTCCTGGAAGACTTTGAAACAAATATTCAAGCAAATGATTTGTTAGCAGTTGCAAAGTAAGGAAGAGATGACTAACAATAGACATGTATTTGTCAGCAATAAATTACATTAAACCGATTCTTCAGCAATTGTTAGAGATTGTCAAGAAGCAGCGGGTGTCATGTATTCTTAAACAAATCTTTAGGCACTGTTTAATATGACATTATCTTAAGCAAGCTAGGAAATCTGGGGCTAGATTAAGTTTCTAAACTGCTGGTAAATTGCATGCAAAGCTGACTGGATAACTGTGCGAGTTGTCAGTAATTCTCTGTCAAAGTGAAAGGACAAACCGACCACAGGCGTCACTACTGGAATCAATTCTTTGCTACTTTTCTTTAATCAGCTTGGATGGTAGAGCACAGACTATGTTTATTAAATCTGTGGTAATGCAGAGCTGGGAAACAGAAACAGTATACTCAAGAACAAGCTTTGAATTCAAAATCAGCTTGACAAATTAGAGAAAAGGACCAAAAGATATGCTAAAACTCTGTGGAAACAAGTGGAAGGTGCTAGGCGTAGGAAGGGATTATGGACAGCAAAAATATGCTGTAGAAAAAAACTGGTGAGATACTGTTTCTTTGGAAAAGAATCTGTGAGTCTGCATGTATCACATTCTGAACAGGGGTCAGCAAAGCCATGAAGTTGTAAAAAAAATCTAAGAACATTTTATCTCTTGTAAATGGAAATAAAGCTTGTAAGACACAGCAAAGTAATTATCCAATTCTGCTCAGTGCCGTACTCCAGGCTGGAATTCTGCATCTAATTTTGAGCATTGCATTTCACCAACAAAGTAGACCTATGAAATAAAAAACCAAAAAACTTTGGATTATGTACATTACAGGAGAAATGACCAAGGGAGGACCTGATGACAAAGATCAGGTTCGTAAAAGGGTGGTATAAAAAGGAAAGAAATAATCTGTTCTTCTTTTGTCTGTGGTAAATAGGATCAGAAATAACAGGGTTTAATTGCAGCAATTAAGAAGAAACCTAAACATTAGTAAGAATGTTTCCAATGACAAAAATAGTGAAACACTGAAACACATGTAATGGGAGTGGGGGTGGGAAGACATTAGATAAATATTACCAAGATTGACATAGACATAGTTTATCCTACACTAAGGCAGAAAAAACATGCCGGATGGTTCTGGTTTTTGTCACGATTAATTACATTGATACATCCATTGAACAGAGTAAGATATCCTGCCTAACAGCTGGTGGCCACGGAATTACATCTTCCGATACAGTAAATGGCAAATACAAAATGCGCATAGCTGTAATAATTCAGTATCTGATTCTTTCACTTTTAATATAAAATATCTTTGCCTTTAGGTTAGAAATAATGACTCTTTTTTTCTCTCTTCCTTACTCCTAACAGTCAGATTGTGGGAAAATTCTACTTGTTTCTACTTTGACAAACCACAGGGTGTGAGGGCTTCAGCAGGAGTTTGTTACTGGAAGGAAGGAAGGGACAATCAAAGGATGGTGGCGGTAGAAAAAGTGGAGCCATGGTGCTGTTCTTCTGTAATGATTACAAAATAGGAAAAGAATCCAACAACACAAACCGTGTTTCAGTTTGCTTGGTTTGGACCTTACAGGGTCATGACTAGCCCAAGAAATGACAGAATAAAGTCTGAAACTGCATAAACCTTCAGTGAAACTTTGTTACTTCTGCTGTCTCTGCTTTTTAAATCCTATAGTGAGATAAAGAAGTAGATGAGGAAGTCTAAGCAAATTGTTTGTATTTATCTCTTTCCTGAAGTGGCTTGATGTTTTGGCACGTAATGTTATTGCAATGAATAATATGTGGTGCTTTTGTTGTTCTGGTTGCTTTTTGAAGACCTTGTAGTTTGGACCCAACTGAACTGAATATTTCTCTTCCTTATTTCTCTCCTGAGAAAATTTTTCTGCATATATAACAACATTTCTTCTCTATTACGCTTGATAAGAAGAGATTTTTTAACTTTCCTCTTGGTGGAAAAAAAAAAGTAAGTCTTCTTTATTTTCTTCTGTTTGCCATTTTGTCCTTCATATTAAATCTACAATTCTTTCTACAGGAGACATAAAGCCAAAGGGGAAAAGGGAAAGTCTGCAATAAACTAAATTGACACTTGGGAGACAATTCTTAAAAATAAGTACATATATCTGGGTGCAGAAGATTCTGATCTTTTTCTTGTCCACTTATTGGAAGGGGCAGAGTTGCTTTTTGTTATGACAAAAATTGCAAAAATAGTAGTCTAAATAGTACTATTGCTAAAAAAGTAGTCTAAACTGAGGAACAACCAGGATTCTTAGAATAAGCAAGCACATAAGACAATAAACTACTTCCATGGGCACTTTCCCTTCTTAGTTTCCTAGCTGAATAAAATAAGGAGGTCACAAATTCTCTTCCCATTCAGCACTGCATATATTAACAAAACACAGTTTTTGAATTGAATCCACCATCTAAAATATTGCAACAATTTTCACAGACATGATCTAGAGAAGGAGCTTTATACACAATTTAAACAATTCTCCTGTTTCAATAAAATACTATATGGTTCATATGATTCCTACCTGATCTTTCAGAAAAGTTTAAATCTGGACACCACCTACCTGTAAACCAAATATTGTGTGCCTAAGCCTAGCCAAATCTTCTGTCTTGGCTTTTATTTTTCCTTTTTCCTGAATCAAATTAGAATTCCCCTACTGTGTTTTCTTCAGCTCAGCTATGAGTGGAAGAAGTCCTAGATGCACACGTTCACTTGAATTGAATGACCCTCACATGAATCTCGAGCAACACTTGTGCTTGCATGGAAACATTTGCTACCAAATATTCTGTCTGCTTCATGGAGGCATTTATATGTATCAGTCACTGAGGTTCTTCCATGAAAGACACTATAGAATCATGAAGAAGTTTTATTGCTTAATGAAGTATGGATATTTCATCACTGAGGTAAAAAGATTTCTACCTGCAAAGATGAACTCAGTGCTCAGAGCCCGAGTATACAGAAACAGCTGAAAAGGGGGAGTAATTTTTAGTGATTAAGCTTCAAAAATTAAAAAAAAAGAGCATAAGTCAAATGAGCAAAAATTAGTCCTGGGAATAACCAATTCAAGAGGTCTTTTTCCCCCCAAAAAAGTAGTAAAAGTATAAGTTTACAACAAGATCAAATGGTTGGATTTAACACTCTGTGTTATCTACTAACTATAATTATTCTGTGAACTCCACATTGGAGTCATGGTTTATCTGTAGCTGCCTGTAGAGATCAAGACCCATTTTTCTTGTTTGTTTACCAATAGTCTTGTGAACTGTCATTTCCATCATTTTCATAACATCATAGCTATGTGATTATTTCTTGCGAGGAGTGGCACTCATGTCTTAAGGGATGAAAATGCTTTTTCAGAATCTGATTTTTCAAGGTGCTGTGTAACTCTAGCATGGTTTTTTGAGAGCTGTATGGGGTGTTTTTCATACATATGCAGTATAAGTATGAGTGTGCTAGAGTTCCAGAGTCTAATGAAGTATATTTTGTACCCCTGTAAAGGAATTTAGCAGCCCTCAAAATCTCTTCAATCCTATGTGTAGCACAATGAACACAATTGCATATTTTATGTCAGTTCATATTCACATTATCTCTTCTAGAGAGGGTTCTGGTCAGCAGATCATGTAACGTGTCCTGTTTTACCATACAGTCCATCCATTTCAGTTATTCAGTTTCTTTCCAATTATTTTTCCTCCCTTTCAAATTGGTATTAAATTAGTTGTGTAATGTTTTGTTCACAAACCAACATATAACAGTGACAGGACTTGTTGATACTGCACTGGAAATCAAATTTGGGCATATGGGCTTGCTAATTTCATAGTGAAAAGATGTGTGCTTGCCTAAGCTACTGATGTTTTATCAATCTTGATTCGGATAAACATCTCTAAATCAGTGGGAGATGCTGGTAAAGACTGACATTGATTAATACACACTTACTACTATGCTTTCCATGGCAGAGCAGTTGTGCCAGAAAATATATTGCCTTGGAATTATTTTGTTTGAGGTATTATTGCTGGTAAGACTCTCTATAAGTTAATACTGTGTTTTCTGAACCAGCCAAGTGCTTTCTGAACAATTGCATATGAGGTACTGCTTCGCACTGATGAACAGGTGTAATTTTTATTCCTGGGTATCAAGCTCAACTAGTCTAATCCTGACTGGTAAACTGACCTCCAGCTTTCTCTTAAGACTATCAATAATTCTCCATGCATTGCACTGGAAGCACAATGAGCAAAGACTCCAAATGGTACAGATAAACACAATCGTGCTCATAGTTTGCACCGAATATATTTAGGCTATTCTTTGAAGGGGGAAAAAGGCAATTATCCTTTTTTTTCTCCCTAAGCCTGGAATTGCGGCTCATTTTTTAATAGAATATCTTAAAAACAAATCAAAACAAAACATGAAAACCCACTTTGGTATAGTTTCTTTTACATGACTATGAAATACACTCAAAGAGATATACAGGAACATACCTGAAACAACAGTTCTGTTTCTATTAAATGGTCCCAGTAAATACATTTGTTAAAGAAAAATCAATACAGAAAGAAAAAATAATCACTGCTCCTGGGGGTGGGGTGGGGGGGAAGTGTCTCCAATGCTTCATAATTGTTCAGAAAATATTTGTGGGAGGAATGACTCCTGGAAAACCTCCCAAGGCCAGTGAGATACATGGTACCGTGCTAAGTTACACTAATTCTTATGCACTCAGTTTTCCCCCCAAAAATTGCTGTTCTTCTTCTTTTCCCCTTCTTTTTCTTTAAATTCTTTTTCCATTGTTGTTGTCGTTGTTGTTGGTTATCTTCTTCTTCCTCTTCTTCTTCTATCATTTGCATATAGTCTTTATATTTGCTAAGAAAACTACCAAATTCCAGGAGAACATTTCATATTTACATAAGTGAGTGGGATCACTTTTATATGTAAATAACACCAAAATGTGTGTCACTGTTGCACAAAGATGACTAAGCTCTCTGTGCAAACTTCAGCCTTTAGGGTCCAATCTTGTAATCCAGTTGCAAAATTCCTATTGCCTTGAAATTTCCAGTGGGACTTTTATCTTATTTCGGAGAAGCATAGCTGCCTTTAGTGCTACATAGTGAACTTCAGTTTTCCTTTGTACCCACCGCAGTTTTCTTCCAGTATGTGCGAGCCCTGTTTTTCAGTTTCTGAAGAAGCTGAGTCTTAGAAGGCATGTGTTGTTTCTACCCAAATTAAATCTGCACTCTATTCTTCACTGGATTTGACTTATGTTTTTTAAAGTTTGTGAATGTAGCTATTTTTTACAATATTTTGACAAATGAGAAAAAAATAGCCAACAGTTGAATGAGATCTTTTTTCTTAATGCCTTTCTCCTCTTTTTATGCTCCAAAGTATATGTAATTGAATGATGTAATTCTAAGAGAGGAGTTCCAATTTAAAATCTGTTTATGAGGGTTTCAGCTTAGACCAGTTTAGACCAGTCCACATGTATTTGAAGTAGCTCTCTTGTCTCAGTGGAGATTTACATAACCGTATCTTCCATCAGAATCTGCACTTTCCCGTTGCATACTCACTGAAATCAATTTAGATGAAAAATTTATTTGACCTGTTTTAATAACTTTACAATCACAAATCATATCTTAATATGTGGCTATGCAGGCGTTCAAAAATAAAACATATAAAGATGATTTGCCTGTGATAGTATCAACATTTTCTGTGTTGCTTTTATTTCATCTTATAAAATACTGGTTTGGACAAACAGCCTTGACCTAATGTATAATATGCAGCTTGGTGAAGCAATAACTATACACTAGAGATGACACTAAGCTCATTTTAACTACAACATAAACCCAGATCTTGAAAGCATTGTGGTAACTTCCATTACACTAAAAGCTATTGATTAGAAATGCTTCCCTAGCAGAAAAAGGGGACTCATGAACTCATTATGTTCCAATGATTCACCATGAGATCTCAATGGGAGTTGCACATGCCAAGTAGCAGCACAGCAGATAAACCATGAAAATTAAGGAGCAATCCAGGTCTTATCCAAGCTGTATAAAATAATGAAAAGATTTCTATCCATCTGAATGGGTTCTAAAGAAGATCCCATTGCATGTTGTCAGAACTATTCCTGCCCAGTTTTTCTATTCCAGTTATTTTTTACTAGAACTTTAATTGGTTTGATTATTTAAATTGTACACTTCTCATCAGACTACTTGTTACTGAAGATAGAAAAAGCATCTAATGTAGGACATTACATAAAGGACATGTCCTTTTTATGTAATTTGATTGTAGTATTTCTTAGGATACATCTTTTACATGTCTTTTAAATGCATGCAGATATCATTGACAGAAGATGTAAGAGAGTCATAACAGCAAAGTTGTTTAAAGTGTGTGCCAGAAGGTGGTGCATTTTAAAAATTTGACCCACAACAGACAATGGTGGTAACTCACTAATATTGCAGACTGGGTAAAACATGATAGTTGTCAATCGTGTATGTTAAAAGGTTCATTCAAAGAGAAGAAAAATACTTGAGACCTTGATATTCTAAACTACTTTTAGAGATAAATGGCTTTTTGGGGAGGGGAAAGTTGGATTGTTTTAGTGGAAGTAAAATGAGGTGGCTGTTCTACATGCATTACAAGCATGTTTTGGGAAATACGCTTTGAATTTTTTCCTTTTTCTAAGAAGCAAATGATTTACAAGCATTAGACGTTCCTCATAACAGACACTTAGGGAAGAAGTATGCATTTCTTAAAGCAAAAAAGCATTTGCCATAAGCTGTAAAAAGCAGAATGAAAAAATGGATCCAGCACATTTTAATTTGTTATATAAAGAGGCTTTGCAAATGAAAATAATTTGAATTATGTTGTTAGTGGCTTTTGTACATCTTATAATTTTGTTTTGAAACAAACTATAATTACAGAACTGCAGTTCCTTGAAATATCTTCTTCAAATGAAAAAATGTACAAGAAATTTAGAGTCCTATTAATTGATACTGCTTTTTCAAGTTCATAAGCATCTTCATATGCATTATTCCTTGTTTTGTTGAATTGTAAGGAGATTTCTCCTGAAGTTCAGTGTTAACTATTTCTGTCCCTTGGCATGATACGATGTTTTGTAGGAGTTTGGTGTTGGTAATTTTTTTTCCTATGTTCATTGTGAAGATGGCTTCTGTTTTGGTTTCTGTATATATTAATAGTTGGACCATAGCATATCATTTACTGTTCACTACGTTGGCTGTATTCATTACATTTATACACATTTTACATTGCGTAAGGTATTATTACATGAATGAATGTGCATATGCTTATGTAGTCTATGTATTCAGTATATACTCATAACAATTTCACCTTGTTCAAATATGAATTTCTCTCTTAGCAGGTGGTTAGTTGCTCAGGTTATTTCTTTATTCTGAAGATGTGATTGAGAAAAAAATATGCAAGAAATGAGAAATGTTTGTGGTTTGTTTGGGAGTTTTGTTAACTTGATTAAGTGCATAGGTTATATGATACACTATCCTTGCTTTCATGATTATAATTCTGTGAATTGCTTAATGGCATAAATACTCTGCTGGGGAGAAATTTTAATTATGGTTTAGATGTAAGAGTGTAGGAGTTCTTCCACTTTGGGAACCTCAAAATTATTCCTCCTCTTAATGAATAAAAACTGGGAAGCAGGTGATTTGTGTGCTCATTTCAATAATGGGCCAATAATCAAAAAAGATTTCTGTTATTCACTGGGATTTACCTTGCAGAGAAGGATTTCCCCTGTAGGACAGTTTACTTAGTCCACTTATTTTTAAAATTTTGTTTTAATAATATAAGGAATATCATTTCATATCATGCTTAGGATGTAACCTCAAAAGAATGGTATCCAAGAAATACATTCAGAACACATTTGAATAAATATATTTTTTCATATTACTCAACCAATAATATTTATGTCTTCTCAGATATTTTCTTCTGTAGGTCTACATTTAGATGTTCTCCCTAATTTCCTTCTAAATTTCTGTTTGACTCAGTGCCGTGAAAGGTCATTGCAATATTCCCTACTGTCCCCTTAATGTGTACTACAAGGCAATACACCACAGAGACAACTTTTTGTGAGGAATTATTATAATTGGTTCTGATAAAGTTTTAGCCCAGAAATAGTTCTTCACTAAGGAATCCTATCTTGATTTTTCTTGATGCTAACATCTTTGCCATTCCAACCAATTTGCCAGCTATAGAAGAGCTGCCAATAGAAAAGATGCTTTACCTCTTTTTCATCGGCAACATGCTACCCTGCTGATGTGTTATGATACACGAATTACACCACAGCATAACTAAACAAAAAATAATCTCCACATGGGCTGTACAGAAGGTAACGTAGGTTTGAAAAAAAATGTAAAATTATTAAAGATTAGCATCAGCATATATATCCAAGCAATTTCTTTCAGAGTGGAACAAAGGTAATAAGGAAGACTTCAGGAACTGTCCAAGATAACATTATAGTGGGTGTCTGCTGTAGTCCACCTGACCAGGAAGAACTAGTGAATGAGGCCTTCTACAGACAGATAGGAGGAGCTTTACATTTGCAGGCCCCGGTCCTCATGGGGGACTTCAACCACCCTGATGTCTGCTGGAGGGACAACTTAGCAGGATATAAGCAATCCAGGTGGCTCCTGGAGTGTATTGATGAGAACTTCCTCCTCCAAATGACAGCAGAGCCAACAAGGAGAGGTAGTCTTCTGGACCTCATATACCAACAAGGAAGGGCTCGTTGGGGATGTGAAGATCAAGGCAGCCTTAGCTGCAGTGATCATGGTCGAGTTCAGGATGCTGAGAGCATGGAGGAAGGTGAGAAACAAGCTCGCAACACTTGCTTTCAGGAGAGATGACTTTGACCTTTTCAAAGATCTGCTTAGAAAAGTCCCATGGGTTAAGGCCCTGGAGAGAAAAGAGTCCAAGAAAGTCAGTTAATACTTATGGATCACCTCCTCCAAGCACAAGAGAGTTCCATCCCAACAAATACAAAATCAGGCAAAAATGCCAGGAGGCCTGTGTGGATGAACAAAGAGCTGCTAGCCAAACACAAACACAAAAAGGAAGCACGCAAAGGTGGAAACAAGGACAGCTAGCCTGAGAGGAATACCAAAACATTGTCTGAGCATCCAGGAATGATTAGGAAAGCCAAAGCTCAGCTGGAATTTGTTCTGTCCAGTGATGTCAAAGACAACAAGAAGGGCTACTATAAGTACATTACTGACAAAAGACAGACCAGGGAAAACGTGGACACATTGTCAACAAGATGAGGGACCTGGTAACACAGGACATGGAAAAGGCTGAGGTACTTAATTCCTTCTTTGTTTCAGCCTTTACTAGCAAGGCTAGCTTTTAGGATTCCCAGGTCCCAGAGACAAAGGGGAAAGGCTGGAGCAAGGAATATATACCCTTGGTGGAAAAGAATCAAGTCAGGGAACAGTTAAGCAAACTGGGAATACATAAGTCCCTGGGGCCTGATGGGATGCACCCACAAATGCTCAGGGAGCTGTCAGATGTCATTGAGAGGCCACTATTGATAATCTTTAATCAATTGTGACAGCTGAGAGAAGTACCCAAAGACTGGAAGAATGGAAATTCACCCCCATCTTCAAGAAGGGGGAGAAGGAGGACCAGGGAACTACAGTCTAATCAGACTCACTGCGATCCCTGGGAACATGATGGAGCAGCTAATCCTGGAAACCATTTCCAGGCATGTAAGGAGTAGTCAGCATGGCTTCACCATGGTTAAGTCACGCCTGACCAACTTAAAAAACTTCTGTGATGAATTGACTCTCCTGGTAGATGAAAGCAGAGCACTGAATGTTGTCTACCTGGACTTCAGTAAGGTCTTTGACACTGTCTCCCATAAGATCCTCACAGACAAGCTGCTGTTGTATGGGCTGGATGAGCAGACAGTGAGGTGGCTTGAAAACTGTCTGAATGGCCCAGCCCCGAGAGTGATGATCAGTGGCAGAAAGTGTACTTGGAGGCCAGTGACTAGCTCTGTACCCCAGGGACCAATACTGGGTCTGATCCTGCTTAACATCTTCATTAATGATCTGGATGACGGGCCAGAGTGTACCCTCAGTAAGGAGAAGAACCCTCAAACTGTGAGGAGTGGCTGATACACCAGAAGGTCATGCTGCCATCCAGAGGGACTTTGGCAGGCTGGAGAAATGGGCTGACACTAACCTCATAAAATTTAACAAGAAGTGCTAAAGACCTGCCCCTGGGGAGGAACAACTCCCTGCACCCATATGTGCTGGGGGACACTCAGCTTGAAAACAGCTTTGCAGAAAAGGCCCAAAGGGTCCTGGGGGACACCAAGTTGACCATGAGCCAACAACATGCCCTTGGGGCAAAGGAATCTAATGGTATACTGGGCTGCATTAGGCAAAGCATTGCCAGCAGGTCAGTTACTTCCCTTCTACTCAGCACTGGTGAGGCCACAGCTGGAATATGGTGCCCTGTTCTGGGCTCCTCAGTGCAAGAGAAACATGGACATACTGGAGAGAGTCCGACCAAGGGCCAAAGATGATGGACTAAAGCATCTCTGCTGTGAGAGTCCCACGTAAGAAAGCTGGGACTGTTTAGCCTGGAAAAGAGGAGGCTCAGGCCGGGTCATGTTAATGTATATAAATACCTGAAGGGAGGGTGCATAGAGGATGGAGCCAGGCTCTTTTCAGTGGTGCCCAGTGATAGGACCAAAGGCAATGGGCACAAACTGAAACACAGGAGGTGCTGTGTGAGCATCAGGAAACACTTTTTTACTGTGAGGGTGACCAAGCGCTGGCACAACTTGCCCAGAGATGTTGTGGGGTCTCCAGTGTTGGAGATACTCAAAAGCCATCTGGACGCAGTCCTGGACGGTCAGCTCTAGGTGGCCCTGCTTGAGCTGGGAGGTTGTACCAGATGTTCTCCAGAGGTCTTTTCTACCCAAACCATTCTGTGATTCTGTGATATTGATTAAACTGTTAGGAAAGGAAGAACTAGCTCTAACTTAGTTTGGGTTCATTTTATAGATGTCTCTAAAATGTGACTGTCTTGAAACATCTACTACCACTAGAAATTTTAATTGTGCAGCTCTGAGATGTCATAGATGAAAAATTAATGTAGCTAGCTATCATATACATACAATCAGGGTTTTGCAAAAGCACATCAGGTACAGTATCTCCTTGTCAGGAGCCGCCTTTTTCACCTGTTCTAAACTAATTCCTGCAAGTTTTTACATCACTTAGTAGCCTTACACAACTTACAATATATATTCTTATGCCAATAACTGTTTAACCAATCCATATAAGGAATTGTTGTAAAGCATCTGTTTCCTGATTGCAGTGTATGTAAGTATTCTGTACACATGGGATCTCAATCCAGGCATTCGTACTGCTACAAAAAAATATACAGTTGCTCAGTTCCTGTAGAATCTATGGAGGAAACAAAAAAAAAATGTGTCAATTCTTACTTTAGCTAAGGTTGACCAGATTTTAAGGGAAGAAATGTTGATTTTTTTTTTTAATTGTAAAATTCCTTGTAATTAGTTTCATTGTCATTATCTATAACTACTAATTAATCAGAATAGCATTCAGCATTAGCGTTGAAATGATTGTAGACTGGTAAAGGAGAAAACTAAGTTCAGTTCTTTTTTTTTAAACAAAAAGATAGCTATTTTGTTCTCTCACTGTCACAGATAGCTATGATTAAATTTTAATTTGATGTCAAATGAAACACTTGGTTACACCATGCTGAATTTCAGAGCACAGGTCTACTCAGTTCAGAGGAATTTCCCGTTTAAATGAACAGAAAGTTTGTTCTGTACCATTCTAAAGGCCTCCAAAGGAAGGTTCAGCTCAGTTCACATCCACAAAATGAATCGCAGTAGTAGCCAAGAAAATTTTATGGTGACTAGCTAAATAATTGTACAACAAAGTGATTTTGAATATTGTTACTCTATTTTTGTGCACAGTGCGTCTTCTACAATTTTAGCTGCTAACTTTCAAGAACACTTGATACCAAATTGTCTTCAGCCGCCTGTGTTAAAGTCACAGCATCACTGATAGCACACAAACATTCCTCTTTTTTGTGAGAAACAGCCCGTGAATACAAAAATATGGCCAGCTTTGCATGCAGTCCTGCTAATCTTGGTGTTGTACTAGTCTTGGAAGGCACAAATATCCAGCTACGGAGTCAGGGCCTGAGTGAATATCTCAGATGAGCAGAATGTGCAGTCATATGTCATCATCCTGTAGTAAGCATTATAAAGGAGAAATATTATATTTACACAGTAGAGATTGTGAAAGTGTAGATAGCTGCCAGTTCACTATGCGATAAAGAAACAGTAGAAAAGTTTTAGGAAGGATTGCCTAAAAACAATATCCTTCTCATGGACAAAAGATGTGACCTCTCCTCCTTTGAGTCTCCAGCTCATGTTATCCACTGGATCATCACCTCTGTAAAGTTGCCATCCAGTTGGAAAATTACTTCTGCTGTTCAGCCACTGCACAGCATTATTACTCACTGTCAGCTCAGCTAATCCTATTGTATTAATGGCTCTAACAGACCGGTTTTGCTGAAAGGATGATTGGACAGTGATTTGATTTCTTCTGATAGTAACTGGGGCCTGATTTTTCAGCCTCTTTTATAGATACAATTGACTACACAAAGCACAGCGCAACAAGGAATCAGATTTGGGCTAGTTTCTACTCTCGTGTGCACCAAAACAAGCACGAATAATTCTGAAAAATCTTTATTCCTCATTTCACAACTGTTTCTTAAAGAAGTTGTTGAAATAAGTTATTTTATAAATTTTTCAAATTAATTTCAATGCAGATATTCTTCAAATAGAAATACCTGTGTCACCTTGCATCACTTTTGTAGAACATAATCTGTTCTTGCCATTACTCTTTGCCAGCCAGAATAGTTAATTCTGTATGAAAGGTTTTGATGGGAATATCTTGAAAATATATTTTCATGCCGTGTACCCAGCAGGGATAAATTGAAGAAAATACAAAGTAATAATAGTGCTAGGAAGAAAAGAGGACTTACGGTCAGATGTACAGGCCATGTAAAGTGGACCATATACAGTCAGTCCTTAATTCTAGTTAATCTATCCATTCTCTGTGATAGCAAATAAGACCTCTAGTGATTACAAGGAAAGAAGTCTAAAAGCACAAATCAAAGAGAAGTGTGCAAATCTCAGAGATTTTAAATGGAAATTGAATATTTCCAATCCAAAGAAATAGTCCCAGAGGCTAAATGGAAAAAGAGCAACAGTTCTTAAAAAGGATCTGGTAAAATACATAGATTTACGTTGTGTTTCATTTTCTGCTTATACATGGAAATTAAAACACTGAGGAGAGACCGTGTTTCTTTGACTCGCCTTCACTTAGACAAGTTACTTATCTCTCCTTTCATTATCTCTATTATTAATTTTACTAAATTTAGTTATTAAAAAAAACTTTGATTCCACCTTTCTTTCCTGGTTGTGGTTACTGCAGCCATGACACAGGTGCAAGAACACTTGTTCCAATGACTGATGCAAATTTCTATAAAACATTGACATATTGCAAGCAGGTATGAAGTTTAGTACATCTGAGACTAGCCAGACCCATTTTGGGGAAAAAAATTAAATTTAATAAGGTGGCAAAATAAGGCCAAAGTGAAGTTTCTTGGGATTGTAATATAATTAAAAAGCAGTTATTTTTATATCTACATCATGATCTCTCCCCTGAGTCACTCCAAGTTTATTTAGAAATCTGGTAAAAATTACTAAAAGAAGAGGACAAGTAAATTTCAAAAAATGTCAGTTCTAGGAAGCAGTTGAGAAAAAGGAGATATAAGTATTAAAGATGTGCTTATTTGTTGACTGCTGTGGCTCCAAAGAAGTTGATTCAGGTGTGTAATATCTAAAAATGTGTAACATCTAAAAATGTGTAACAATAAAATAATCATAGATTAATAGTATTAAACTAAAGGAATGTTGAATGATTTCATGTTTGATACACTTGTGATGATAAACAATAAAAAGTGATAAAGCTGGATATGAATCAAACTGCACAGAAAAATTGTTGCCCTAGGAAGAGTATTGATTTAATTATGTCTTGATTTTGATTCTGTTTGTCATCTGCATCAGACAATTGTAGAGGGTATTGGAAAATACTACAGAGTGTAGAAGTAAATTGGGGGTGTGCGTATTTCCCCATTGGAAATAATAGTAATGATTTACCTGAATGATTTTTTTTCACCCATTATATTTGAATTCTTCATGGGAAACATTTCTAAGTGAGCTCTTTGTGCAAATGGTGTAGAGATTGGTTCTGAGAAAACAATTTGTTTGAACATATTTGTGCTTAACAGAGTGTCAAAGTCTTTGCTGCTTTTTATGCTTGGTTTCTGTTCTGATTTGACTGGAGAAAATTTATAGATTCCTACAAGTTATGGCCAGAATGTACAGCTATGAAAATATTACCCTGACCTCCTAAATGGCAAAATGCAGAATTTCTTCCAGTGATTCCTACAGTGCAGCCCACAAGCATGATTGATATACAGTTTCTGTTAGACAAAGGCTCTGTCTTAAGACTTTAGCGAAGAATTTCCCAGTATTCCCAATGCTTATTTTTGTTGAAAATTTTCATCTTATTTTCAGTTTGAACTTTTCTGACTCTCGATCCCAGCATTTCTCTGGTTGAAAGGATTTCCAGGTATCAAGAATCATTCTCCCAACATTGATAGTTACAGACTGGGTTCAAGACACCTCTTAATCTTTTCTTTGATATAATCAATAGATTAAGCATCTTAGGGCTTTCAGTGTAAGACATGGTTGCTGAGTTTTCTTAGGTTTTTAATGCCATGAATGATTGTGGGAAAAGGTGGGGTTTTTTTCTGAAACTTCTTTCATTTTTTACTTCCTTTTAGATATATGAGCACTGGAACTAAACACAGTAATGGTTTTAGTTATGACACAAAAAGTAATGCCATTTTCTATATCTGTTCCTTATTTCTTTGCCTGTACATTCAAGACGTGCATTGCCCCTCTTAGCTGGTGCTTCATGCTAGGAGATCATCTACAGTAGCTTAACTAAAATGAGCTTGTCATTATTTCATTGTCAATGCACTTGGGATAAATAGCACTGTATAGAAAAGGTGGCCTCACCTAGAGTAAATTCATGGTTGTTAGTAGAATTTACAGAGCTGTTCTGCATTTAGGCTGATGGCTTTGTCTTGTACAAAACTCACAGAAACATCGAACTGTGCCCTAATGATTCTCATTTGGCAGAAAGCCTCGTCCTCATTTTTGGTCAAGATGGGTCATCTGTGCCTCTGACAGTACCACACCTTTCTCCTGAGTCTCGTACAGGGCATTCCAGAAAAGAAGGAATCTTCACAGAGAAGTAAATAGAAAATGGAGCTAGAACAGAACCAAATTCCTGCTATTCTGAAGTTTTCCCTTCCACCAACAAATTTGATAGGGTCCTTGTTATATTATATTTCTACCCGCTGCACTGGAAAGTCCTTTGCATGGGCCCACCCAAAGCGGTGTGGAGTCTGGGAGAGGCTGTATATCGACTTCAGACCTAACGGAGCCATGTGGAAATGTAGGAACTCCTGGGCCTTTTACCCTGGATTCTGGTGGATTTGCAGATTTTGCAGATGAATCCCAAATTTTGTTCCACAACGCCCAGCTGTAGGAAATGCTGCTTCCTTATTTACTCAATATTCAAGCAGAAGGCTGCAACAGAATCAGAGTTCTGTACTAAGTATCTTTATAATACATTTCTAATTATTCAAAATTACAGTCAATAATTGCAATCAATATTTACAGTGGGTTTCAAAAGTACATTTCAAAAAAATGCAAATAATCCTAATTAAATTTGTCAGATACACAGCACTTGATAAGACCAATGTTAATAGTCGCAGATTTTCAATGTATGGCTTTAGCTCATCATTATTGAGACTATGATTGTTCATGCTTCATACCATACTTCATAAGATACTTTATTTTTTCATATCCTTTCCAAATATTTCCTTTTGAACCACATGTTAAAAAAACCAGCTTCTCTAACAATTTGAGAAACCAATGGGACAGTCTAAGTTACACTAGCCGAGAGATGCTGTGTGCAGTCCCATAGAAAAAGCTTTCTCTTAAATGACATTTTCTAGTACAGTATTTTTTAAGTAGATAAATTTATAGAGACATATACCTATGCATTATTCTTTGGGAAAACAAACTTAAAATATAGTCTCTTAAATTTCTAGCCATCATTTTTAATGCCAGACACCTGCATAAAGATAAGCTTTATTTCAGGCTACTTCCCCACTACTTGTACTACTGAATATCTTATTAAATTCTGTGAAGTGTCTGTGGTATATTATACCCTTCATTGTTGCCAAACATGATTTTGAACTATAATTTTGATGAGGGGAAAAACCATATAAAAATGCCAACTCTAATATGGTATTTTTTATTATGTTATATCTAGAATGCTATTTCTGTAACTTCAAAATACTAATGTACTGTTTCATCTGTTTATCATGAAAATACTCTTCTTATGTAATTGTCAAAACAAATATTGTGCTGTGTGGCTAAGGTGTAAATATTCTAGCAAACAAAAAATACGTAATAGCAGAAATAACCATGAAACATATAAACAGTCACTTATTTTTTTAAAAAAATCATTTCCGTGAATCATCACCAGATATTAAAATGATTCTTGAATCAATAAAAATATCATGTAAAAACATGATTCCCATTTTTATATCACTGAATCATGGTAATATGCTAAAATAATTAGAATTGGTTGGGCTTTTGCTGCAAAAAATACAGAGCAGATTCTGCTCTCAGCTCAGTAAGGACAGTCTGAGACAATTCTTCTGAAGATATTAAGCCAGATTCACAATCTGTGTAAATTGTGTAGTTCTACTGATTTCAACCATGTCATGCCATCAACTGAATATTTGGCTCGGTATGTACAGTCAACAGATTACACCAGTAACACTGAGAGCAGAATTTGGCCACAGGAAGTAGGTTGTAAACAGCGAAACCAGCAGCAATCGGGGGGGTGGGGGTGGGGGGGTGGGGGGTCGGGT